>CM076583.1:1127559792-1127904542 GCA_034641835.2 Pinus albicaulis | reverse complement strand
AATGCAATTTTAGAATTTTTTCTGTGTTAAGGAAGGGAATTTTATTCTCCTTTTATTTTTTTGGAATTTTGAAACATTCCAACAGGTAGCAAATTGGGAAAATGATTCATTGGGATTTTTACCCAACTGCAACATATTCCCTACAAGAGGCCATCCTGGAGGACCGAGAAAAAGCCTCCTGTGTGTCTTCCTCTTCACATCGAAAATCAAGAATGTTCACATGTAGATAGATATGAGCCTGTGGATATACACAATTCTCATCTCTTCGCCAAAGACTGTTCAGAAATGGGTTGAGCGTAACTAGATCGACAAAACACAAGGAAATATCTCCATCAGATTCTGTGGTAGGAATTTCTTCACCTTTCATTTTGAAACAAAGGAAGATAAAGACTTGATCTTCAGAAATAGCCCCTACTTAATGGATACAAGGGATCTCTATCTGAACAAATGGACGTCGGGTTTTGACCTAGAGTTAAACGTCCCAAATGTTGTCTCGGTTTGGTTCGACTCCCCCACCTTCCTCTTCATTGTTGGGGGGGAGATTCTATAAGATAAATCGGGAATGCGGTCAGAAATTTCATAAACAAAAGTGAACCGAAGGACAACATGCAGGCCTATGCTAGAATGTGTTTTGATGTAGATCTTGGTAAAGGACTCCCGAAGCAACTAAGTTGAAGGTGGAAAATTAGACGGACATACAATAGTTGGATTACAAACAACTTTCGTTCAAATGTAAGGTATGTCATGAATATGGTCATTTTGCAAATAGATGCCCGAAATCAATTGAGATAGAAAACTCAAACAATCCTGAACCCCAGTGGGAAGTTATCAAAAATTAAAAAAACCCTCCTCTAATTCTAAAAACTCGGTGCCTCAGATCTCCCATCTCCCCCCCCCCCCAAATTGTCGGACGACCCTAGCAACACTTCTCCTCCTGAACCCTCATTGGTCTCCTCCAAACCCTCATCCAAACCCATCTCTTCAAACCCTTTCTCTGCTTTGGAATCTCTAGAAGAAGATCCCTCTTTCCATTCCCCGCACTCCTTCCTCCCCCCAACCCTCCCCCTCCAAATCTTCCCCTCCCTTATCCTTCGAACCCTCTTTCACCCGAATTATCACAAGAAATGCATCTAAGGATCTAGGATCTATTTTGGACTTATCAAAAAAATCAGGACCAAGAAGGAAAACTACCAAGCACCACAGAGATGAGGCAGCTCAGAAGGATATAGCCCTAGGAACGCAGTAGCCAATAGAATCTTTTATTGAAGGGCACAATAAGAAAGAACCAAGTGAGCAAATCTTAGGAGGGAAGTCTGGGGCTATACCCTCAATCCTTAAGCAATGAAAGCTCTCACATGGAACTGTAGGAGATTAGGGCATCCCTCTAAAACTAACACCCTAAAAAACCTCATCAATCAAGAAAAACCAGACATAATTTTCATAAAAGAAACCAAACGGGAAGAAAATGATATGGAAAAAATCATAAGCATATTCAAGCACTACTCAGGTACAGTCGTTGGATCCAGAGGAGCATCAGGAGGAATAGCTCTAATCTGGAACAAGAATATATGGCAACATCAAATAATCTCAAAGACCCATCACTGGATAAAAGCCAAGTTACAAAATGTGCAAGGAGACATCGTGATCACATTTTACAACATATATGGAACAAATCACTATCGTGACAAAGAAGTGTGTTGGAGATCTCTTCATACTAGTATAGAAAGTGAAGGCAATGACAACTTCATCATTGCACACGATTTATACTTGGTTATGCACCCAAAGGAGAAAACAGGGGGAATTTTTACTCTTGATCCCTCAAGAGATCAGTTGGAACGCATTATGAGAGACCATGATCTGGTGGATATAATACCAAGGAATCGAAGCTACACCTGGAACAACCGTAGGATTGGCCCAAGTAACATCGTGGAGAGACCGGATCGCTTTCTTCTGGTGGTCTCTCTCATCACCCATGTAAACGTTACCACCTCCTCTATTCTGTCGTGCTCAGTTTCAGACCACTACCCTGCATCTCTATTTTTAGGCGCGCAATCAAATTTTGGGCCCTTACCTTTCCACTTTAATCCGCTATGGTGTGACTTCCAGGAGGCAAGAGAAATTGTTGAAATCACATGGCGAGCATAGGTAGAAGGGTCTCCTTTATTCAGATGGGAATTGTATTGGGAAATGTACAAATCGAATAGAAAGGAGGAAGAAAAATGGAGGATTAAGTCCAGAAGTCCCTGACTCCAAGCAGGGGACAAGAATACCACATTCTTCCAAAACCAATCAAAAATCAGAAATTCTAAAAACACTATCACAGTTATAAAAGATGATGAGGGAAACACCTGAAATTCTCAAGTTGAGATCAAATTGGCAATGCACCAGCATTATAAAAGTCTCTTAACATAAAACAATGGGCTAGAGGATTATGAAGATCTATTAAGGCACACCCCGACCTTGATTATTGAAGAAAACAATGCTTTCTTAACCAAATATATTGGCGAAGATGAGATTATTAAGGTGATATTGACTCTTCAACCAAACAAAGCTCCAGGACCAAATGGTTTTTCTATTAGCTTCTATCGGATATTTTGGGAGGTAATCAATAAGGATCTCATCAAAATGATACATTGGAGTCAAAGGAAAAAAAATATAGGTAGATTCACCAAACTCGACCTATCTAGCCTTCATACCCGAAGAAGCTCGTCCTTCTTCCTTCTCCAAATTTCGTCTTATATCCTTATGCAACTCCTCTTACAAAATCATCATAAAAATCCTTGCTACCCACATCAAATCCTTTCTCCCTAGCCTTATCTCAAGAAATTAGGGAGGCTTCTTAGCCAATTGGCAAATATTTGACACCTACTATTGGTTCAAGAAGCCATACATTCCAGTAAGAGCAGAATGGAAAAGGGGTTTCTACTGAAGTTGGACCTTGCCAATGTCTTTGACGGAGTTAGACACTCCTTTCTCTACTATGTCTTAAGAAAAATGGGATACAATGAAAAAATTATCTCTCTCAAACAAGAATGCATCTCTCTCCATTGGATCTCCCCTCTGATCAATGGGAGACTTGGTCCTTTTTTCCAATCCTCTAGAGGACTCAGGAAAGGATGCCCTCTTTCCCCTTTCCTCTTCATTCTCATGGTTGAATCCTTCAGCAGAGCTTTGGACTTCAATCGCAGATTGGCCTTAATTACTGGCATAAAATTTTGCAATGGGACCAAAAACATGAATCACTCGCAATTTTCCGATGATACCTTATTGATGGGAGGAGCTTCATGCATAGTTTCCAGAAGATTTAAAATCCTGCTCGACAGATTCACGAAATATTCTTGAGGATAAATCAATTCCCTTAAAATTTGTATCTATGGCTGGAATGCCACCCAGAACACAATTCATAGCATAGCTCAAATTTTGGGGTCCCATACAAATGGAACTGGAAATATTTTAACTATATTTGGATGCCAGTAAGTTGTGGACCTCTAGGTAATGAGGTGTGGAACATCACTCTTGATAAGATGAAGAGGAAAATTATACAATGGGGAGCCTCTTGGCTCAACATGGCTAGGTGTTTAGTCCTAATAAAATATGTTCTTTCGGCACTTCCTCTATACCACTTCTCCTTGCTACAAGTGCCAGTCAGTATTCATAACAAAATGGAGGTAATCCTCAGGGATTTTTTATGGAAATGAGGCAAGCAAGATAAAAGGAAGTCCAATCTGATTAAATGGAGAAATGTCACTGATATGTATGAGAATGGAGGCCTTGTCATACGCATTACCCAATTATTGAATCTGGCCTTTGGAGGTAAAATTGTTTGGGGGCTTATAACAGGGCAACCGTCATGGTGGAAACAATTTCTAGAGCGGAAATACCTCTCTACCCAAAAACAACACTTACTTGATCAATCCATCCCCAACAAACCATGCTCTCGCATTTGGTCTCTCTGTAAGAAAGTTGTAGCCTTATTGCGTGCCCACATCTCCAAAGTTCCTCATGGGGGCCTCAACATTGACATATGGAATAACAAGATCATGGGGAAGTCACCCCTTGCAAATGACTCGGGACTCCTTCGCATTCAACACCACCTCCATGGGCTTGGAATCAACACTTTAAATCAAATCTCTAGTTGGAATGAAACCAATCATCTTTGGGATGGTTGGCTGCTTCCAAATCTCCCTCCTCATCTCCATAATGACATATCAAATCTCATGAGTATGCTCAATGGTGTCGCTCCCCTGGCAATGGGAGAAGAAGATGGTTTCAGACCAACTCAACTTGCTCCAAACTCCATGGTCTTCTCTTATCTCTAGGTACCTCTAAAATCACCCCAATCCCTTGATTATTCCCATGTCCTCCCTTTTCATGATGGTCTGCTTCATTACATGTGCCCTCTCCATTTCATTTCTGATCCTCTATCATGCCCATCCCTCCCCCCTCTCCTATCCCGTGACTATTTCCCCCTCTCCCTACCTTATCCCCTCTTCCCCTCGCGTGTTCCCCTTTTCCCTCTCCCCTATTTATCTATCTTCTTGTCCCTCTGTATCATCAACTCTCCCCTAAAATATCTTCGGCACTAAGACTCAGCGCTCCTCCATTCGAGCCACCCCTATTTGGCGCTCTCTCCCCTTCTCCAATGGCATTCCCATGCCTCCAGTCTGTGCAGCGCTATTATCTTCCTGCAGCGTCTTTTGTGGACCTTCCTTGCTTTTGCTGGATCTCAGATCCTCCCCTCATCTCGCTCCTCCTGCTACAGTTCCTTTTCAATCTTCTCTTCCTACAGTCGACATGAAAAGTGAGGATTGTTTTCACTACTCCGACATGCAAGTAGAACTGGAGAAAATAAAGGCATAGCTCAAGATCACCCAAGAGAAGCATGTCTCGGACATTAAATTCCTCCATTACATAGCTCATTCTCTTACAGAACAACTGAGAGGAGTCAGCAACCACTATGCGCATATTGAAGAATCTCTGGAAAGCCTCTGCTATATGATGGAAAAAGGAACTACGCCAAGCACAAGCGCCAAAAATGCAACTAACACTAACTCGGACAGCAACCTCAGGACTCTGAATAACTCCAACAAATAATGAAACCAAAAGGGCTAACTATACTCCATTCTTCTGGCAGGTCTAGGGACAACTATCTATTATGTCCAATGTTTTTTAAATTCATTGTCATGTTGTTTCATTTTGTGAGGATTTACACAAAGTGAGGTGTTAAGTATAGTAATAGTAGTCACTTTCCAAGAGGTTGGGTTTTTGGTGTGATACCCCTCTTTTTTCTCTCTCTTTGAAACTCGGATGTAATGGAGCTCTGGCTCCCCTCTTTTTTTGGAATATAATCAGTAACCGACTTTGTCAAAAAAATATGTTATATTAAAAAATTAAAATAGATTTATTTTAATTTTGAAGAGATTTTTGAAGTGTAAATTTTGAGAAAAAAAATAGATTCAATCTAATTTTGAAGAGATTTTTGAAATGTAGAATTTGAGAAAGATTTAATTTCTCTCAGTCTTAAATTCAAAATTACAATGTTGATTTTTAATAATATCATTATTATTATTATTATTATTATATTAATTTTATTAAAATATTTATAATACATATTCTTCATCTTTGACTTGTTCTATAATTTTTTATTTTTTATTTTTTATTTTAATGATATACACACAAGTGTTTATTATAAACATTAAATTTCATCTCAAAACACTTTGGATGAAAGAATTTCTCACCTTTGTGATACTAAGACAGTTGAAGATGAAAATCACTTTCTCTTGGATTGCTTGACTCTTACTCACATGAATTAAATTACTTACTCATATTGTATGCTTATTAATTAAATTTAACGATGAAGTTATGAAATATAATGGTTATTAATATGACTTATCATTAAAAAAAATTAATGTAATATGTGCTATATAGATTTTTCTCTATTTTCTTTAAAAAGAAAAAATGGCATTACAACTAAATAAAGGTTTTAATATATGAAAGTGTCAAATATAAGAGTGTTCCTCCTAAAAGAACCATGATTTGAGATTACGGAAATAACCATTTATGGTGTGAATTGAAGGGAAAACAACACTTTCAATATAAAATTAAGGGTAAGAATTATAATAAAATCATTGAAGAAAAAATGATATATATAGTTATATATTTAGAGAATTTTAATATTTTAATAGAGTAATGAAATACTTAATGTCCATTTTGTATATTTTTAATGATAATTAAAATTATTATGAAATAAATATTGATAATTTGATTATAAAAACAATATACATATCTATAATAATAATAAAATGAATAAATGATTAAGGCACATAATCTCGCTACAAGGTGGGATTTGGATGGCGGCCAGAAGAAGAGTTAGGGTTTTCAGATTTTGTTTGTGTACTCGTTCGCTCGCGGTCTCGCATGGCGGCTCAATAGAAGGGGGATGGACTTGCATACACCCTTATGGTGGTTTTGGGATAGAATGGAACAAATACCGGACTTGGGGCATCTCAAACCCCGCTGCAGCCGACACTTGAGACCCCACTGACTCCCTCGACCTGCCGCCATGGACTACTCCGACGGCACCTTACCCTCGTCTATCTTCTTTGTGAAGTTTCTGCAACAGATCTCGGGTAATTCTACTCGGTGGCAGGGGCATATATCCGACCAGATCACATCTCGTCCCGGTAGTTACCAGGCGGGACAGGAAACATTGCTACCCTCAGATTTATGTGCTCACTTCGAGGCTTCTTCGAGGCAGCGTGCCTGAGTCATGGTGCTATTCGACTGATTGCACTACCCTGTCTCCCAACATTGTTCTCTATCTACCTTTGGAACCTGACTCCCCTTGGCCCTTATCTATGTAGACAGAAAAAACACAGAAAAAACATCAATAGGAGTCGACATTAGCGTCACAGCAAAGGAGAAACGGATAAGTTCGAATCACTTTCAGATTTTCATAAAACCCCCTGTGGGAATATTTTTTTTAATTTGGGCACAGGATACTGACGGGGTTACAGAGATGAAGCAATATATTTGGTTATCCTCGGGATACCCATGCCATTTGTAGTCCTTAATCTATAGTGGGAGGTCCTTACAAGACTCCAGCACAATCAAAGAATACTCCATTTTCCCTGGCTCCACCATTTATCTCAATCTGTGACTAAGAGGTGGCTCAGCCGAGCAGAACAAATCCCATGGTCCCAGGGGCCCCAGGAGCTTCGAACTTCAATCGCAGATTGGCCTTAATTACTGGCATAAAATTTTGCAATGGGACCAAAAACATGAATCACTCGCAATTTTCCGATGATACCTTATTGATGGGAGGAGCTCCATGCATAGTTTCCAGAAGATTTAAAATCCTGCTCGATAGATTAACGAAATATTCTTGAGGATAAATCAATTCCTTTAAAAGTTGTATCTATGGCTGGAATGCCACCCAGAACACAATTCATAGCATAGCTCAAATTTTGGGGTCCCATACAAATGGAACTGGAAATATTTTAACTACATTTGGATGCCAGTAAGTTGTGGACCTCTAGGTAATGAGGTGTGGAACATCACTCTTGATAAGATGAAGAGGAAAATTATACAATGGGGAGCCTCTTGGCTCAACATGGCTAGGTGTTTAGTCCTAATAAAATATGTTCTTTCGGCACTTCCTCTATACCACTTCTCCTTGCTACAAGCGCTAGTTAGTATTCATAACAAAATGGAGGTAATCCTCAGGGATTTTTTATGGCAATGAGGCAAGCAAGATAAAAGGAAGTCCAATCTGATTAAATGGAGACATGTCACCGATATGTATGAGAATGGAGGCCTTGTCATATGCATTACCCAATTATTGAATCTGGCCTTTGGAGGTAAAATTGTTTGGGGGCTTATAACAGGGCAACCGTCATGGTGGAAACAATTTCTAGAGCGGAAATACCTCTCTACCCAAAAACAACACTTACTTGATCAATCCATCCCCAACAAACCATGCTCTCGCATCTGGTCTCTCTGTAAGAAAGTTGTAGCCTTATTGCGTGCCCACATCTCCAAAGTTCCTCATGGGGGCCTCAACATTGACATATGGAATAACAAGATCATGGGGAAGTCACCCCTTGCAAATGACTCGGGACTCCTTCGCATTCAACACCACCTCCATGGGCTTGGAATCAACACTTTAAATCAAATATCTAGTTGGAATGAAACCAATCATCTTTGGGATGGTTGGCTGCTTCCAAATCTCCCTCCTCATCTCCATAATGACATATCAAATCTCATGAGTATGCTCAATGGTGTCGCTCCCATGGCAATGGGAGAAGAAGATGGTTTCAGATGGGACCCCACTGGGTCTTCCTACTCCAACAAAGCAGGATATGAGATCCTTTGTGGTGAATTCTCCTCCTCTCCACCGTGGGCTGTCTGGAAGCAGGTATGGAAATCAGAAGCTCTTCCCAAAATAAAAAAATTTCATTTGGACCTTAGCAAAGGGGAAGACCCTGACGACAGATAACTTGCAAAAGAAAGGCATCCATGGGGTCTCTAATTGTCCCCTATGTAATGCTACTGAGGAATCTATTCAACACCTCTTTGTCACTTGTCCCTTTGCTCAAAACTGCTGGAAATTTATCACTTCTCCCCTTATCATGGAGATTGAAGAAAACACCTCTATTACAGACTCCATAGCTATCTAGAAAAAGAAACATCCTTGCATAAAAAAAATTAAAAATTAAAAACAAAAAAAATAAAAAATAAAAAAATAAACATATAATCAATAAAATTTAGGACACTTTGCCTTATGTCCACCTTTGGAACATATTGCTTATGAGAAACAAAGTCATCTTCCGAGATCAAAAACCTTGTGTGAGAAAGGTGCATAGTAAGACCTGGAGCCTAACTGTTGAATCCATCCTTGCAAAGAACAACAACTACTTCAATGTTAACGATATGCAAGTTCAGGAAAGTCAAATCTTCAGATGGGTGCTTGACCACCTCCCTAATTACCAAAGGCCTCCGACAAGGCAGCCCAATTATAACAAGCAATGGAAGGTAAGACTATAAGAGAAGGAATTCTTAGAATGGCTCGATGGTATCCATCCATCCAAGCTCTTCTTTGATGGTGCATCAAATTCAAATCCTGGGGAAGCTGGTGCAGGGGGGCTCATCATGGATGAACATGGCAATCATATAGCTTCCTTTGAATGGGGCCTAGGCCTGATGTCGAACAAAAAGGCGGAAGCATATGCCCTGATGCAAGGTCTTCAATCAATTAATAAGCTTAAAATAAAAAATGCATTGTTGTTCGAAGACTCCTCTATATTTATCTTAATGATGCTAAATTCCTCAATGACCCCCAACATTGCTCTCAACAAACTTATAGTCAGAAACTGCATCCTGGCTCAGAACATTGGGAACATAGCCTTTTATCACATTCTTAGAGGCAATAACAAAAAACATGACTCTTTGGCCAACTCAACTTGCTCCAAACCCCATGGTCTTCTCTTATCTCTAGGTACCTCTCAAATCACCCCAATCCCTTGATTATTCCCATGTCATACCTTGTCATGATGGTCTACTTCATTACATGTGCCCTCTCCATTTCATTTCTGATCCTCTATCATGCCCATCCCTCCCCCCTCTCCTATCCCGTGACTATGTCCCCCTCTCCCTGCCTTATCCCCTCTTCCCCTCGCGTGTTCCCCTCCTCCCTCTCCCCTATTTATCTATCTTCTTGTCCCTCTGTATCATCAACTCTACCCTGCAATTTCTTCGGCACTAAGACTCGGCGCTCCTCCTTTTGAGCCACCCCTATTTGGCACTCTCTCCCCTTCTCCAATGGCATTCCCATGCCTCCAGTCTATGCAGCGCTATTATCTTCCTGCAGCGTCTTTTGTGGACCTTCCCAGCTTTTGCTGGATCTTAGATCCTCCCCTCCTCTCGCTCCTCCTGCTGCAGTTCCTTTTCAATCTTCTCTTCCTACAGTCGACATGAAAAGTGAGGATTGTTTTCACTACTCCGACATGCAAGTAGAACTGGAGAAAATAAAGGCATAGCTCAAGATCACCCAAGAGAAGCATGTCTCGAACATTAAATTCCTCCATTACATAGCTAATTCTCTTACAGAACAGCTGAGAGAAGTCAGCAACCACTATGCGCATATTGAAGAAACTCTGGAAATCCTCTGCTATATGATGGAAAAAGGAACTACGCCAAGCACAAGCGCAAAAAATGCAGCGAACACTAACTCGGACAGCAACCTCAGGACTCCGAATAACTCCAACGAATAATAAAACCAAAAGGGCTAACTATACTCCATTCTTCTGGCAGGTCTAGGGACAGCTATCTATTATTTCCAATGTCTTTTAAATTCATTGTCATGTTGTTTCATTTTGTGAGGATTTACACAAAGTCAGGTGTTAAGTATAGTAATAGTAGTCACTTTCCAAGAGGTTGGGTTTTTGGTGTGATACCCTTCTTTTTTCTCTCTCTTTGAAACTCGGATGTAATGGAGCTCTGGCTCCCCTCTTTTTTTGGAATATAATCAGTAACCGACTTTGTCAAAAAAATATGTTATATTAAAAAATTAAAATAGATTTATTTTAATTTTGAAGATATTTTTGAAGTGTAAATTTTGAGAAAAAAAAATAGATTCAATCTAATTTTGAAGAGATTTTTGAAATGTAAAATTTGAGAAAGATTTAATTTCTCTCAGTCTTAAATTCAAAATTACAATGTTGATTTTTAATAATATCATTATTATTATTATTATTATTATATTAATTTTATTAAAATATTTATAATACATATTCTTCATCTTTGACTTGTTTTATAATTTTATTTTTATTTTTTTTTAATGATATACACACAAGTGTTTATTATAAACATTAAATTTCATCTCAAAACACTTTGGATGAAAGAATCTATCACCTTTGTGATACTAAGACAGTTGAAGATGAAAATCACTTTCTCTTGGATTGCTTGACTCTTACTCACATGAATTAAATTACTTACTCATATTGTATGCTTATTAATTAAATTTAACGATGAAGTTATGAAATATAATGGTTATTAATATGACTTATCATTAAAAAAAATTAATGTAATATGTGTTATATAGATTTTTCTCTATTTTCTTTAAAAAGAAAAAATGACATTACAACTAAATAAAGATTTTAATATATGAAAGTGTCAAATATAAGAGTGTTCCTCCTAAAAGAACCATGATTTGAGATTACGGAAATAACCATTTATGGTGTGAATTGAAGGGAAAAAAACACTTTTAATATAAAATTAAGGGTAAGAATTATAATAAAATCATTGAAGAAAAAATGATATATATAGTTATATATTTAGAGAATTTTAATATTTTAATAGAGTAATGAAATACTTAATGTCCATTTTGTATATTTTTAATGATAATTAAAATTATTATGAAATAAATATTGATAATTTGATTATAAAAACAATATACATATCTATAATAATAATAAAATGAATAAATGATTAAGGCACATAATCTCGCTACAAGGTGGGATTTGGATGGCGGCCAGAAGAAGAGTTAGGTTTTTCAGATTTTGTTTGTGTACTCGTTTGCTCGCGGTCTCGCATGGTGGCTCAAAAGTGGGGGGATGGACTTGCATACACGCTTACGGTGGTTTTGGGATAGAATGGAACAAAGACCGGACTTGGGGCATCTCAAACCCCGCTGCAGCCGACACTTGAGACCCCACTGACTCCCTCGACCTGCCGCCATGGACTACTCCGACGGCACCTTACCCTCGTCTATCTTCTTTGTGAAGTTTCTGCAACAGATCTCGGGTAATTATTCTCGGTGGCAGGGGCGTATATCCGACCAGATCACATCTCGTGCCGGCAGTTACCAGGCGGGACAGGAAACATTGCTACCCTCGGATTTATGTGCTCGCTTCGAGGCTTCTTCGAGGCAGCGTGCCTGAGTCACGGTGCTATTCGACTGATTGCATTGCCCTGTCTCCCAACATTGTTCTCTATCGACCTTTGGAACCTGACTCCCCTTGGCCCTTATCTATGTAGACAGAAAAAACATCAATAGGAGTCGACATTAGCATCACAGCAAAGGAGAAACGGATAAGTTCGAATCACTTTCAGATTTTCATAAAACCCCCTGTGGGGAATATTTTTTTTAATTTGGGCACAGGATACTGACAGGGTTATAGAGCTGAAGCAATATATCTGGTTATCCTCGGGATACCCATGCCATTTGCAGTCCTTAATCTATAGTGGGAGGTCCTTACAAGACTCCAGCACAATCAAAGAATACTCCATTTTCGCTGGCTCCACCATTTATCTCAATCTGCGACTAAGAGGTGGCTCAGCCGAGCAGAACAGGTCCCATGGTCCCAGGGGCCCCAACACATCCATAAATGATTACCCAAAAGGTCCCTCTTACAGGAACATATTACAGGGGAAAAACAAAACAGCATCTACAAAAGTACCAGCTGAGAATGCCCTCAAACCTTGCATTGTGGAACAACTAAATTACGTGCGAGAACTACAAATAGATATTCTATAGATTGATGAAAATCGATCCAATTTTGAATCCCAAGCACTAATATGCAGATTTAATTGCTTCTGGACCAAACCAATGGAGCTCTTTCATTGGATATTCACCAACTGGACCATGGACTGTGAAATCCATCTCTGTTCAAAGGGAATTTTCATTGTCAAGTTCCCATCCTCAGAGGCCAAAGACATCATTCTTAGGGATGGATCATGGTTCTGGGGATCCACCGGGTTATTCACCACACCATGGTTTCCAGATTTTGATGCAAATACTATGGAGGTCACCAGAATGTCGGTTTGGGTCCGGCTATACAACCTCCCACTTCATTTATGGAATGAAGGTGTTATAACAGGAATTACAGGAAACATCATTGGGAGATACATAAAAACTGACACCCAACGCTTGGAGGAGAGGATTTACACCTTTGCACGCATCTCTGTGGAAGTGGACCTCAACAAAGGGATTCCAAAGAGCATCCAACTAAATCACAAACAGAAAAAATGGGCTCAGCATCTTGACTATGAAAACATTGCATTTAGATGCAGAATATGCAGAAACACCAGGCATTTGCAAAACACATGCCCAGAAGCAAAAAGAGAGAATAAAAAAAAGAAAAAGATAGGGAAAGCAACCAAAGGATGGAAATTTCCTCCAGAAGAACCAGAACAGGAGACGAAAGAAGAAGAGGATGCTCCCATCCCAGATGAAAACAACCAGACAGAAACCGAACTGGAGACACAAGAACAAGAGATGCAAGACCCATTTGAACTTACCACCACGACCCAGCCGACAAAGGACCATGGGGCACCGGACAGTGGGGGAAACAAAAGACAACACAACTTAGATTCGGATAAGGACACTTCATATTCGGATAAGGACAATGGAGCAATCACAGTAGAAAATCAGCTCGTCGTTATCTTCGCCACGCCAACACAAGGTCCTTGGCGCAACGTCAAAAAGAATAAGGGGAGAAAAGCTTAATTTCTCCCCATGTATTATAGGTTCTTATAATGTAACTTGATAGCCTGTCTTTTCACAATTACTAGCACATGCAACATGTAATTTTGTTTTCGTTAATAAAATTACAAATTTTTCCTTGGAAAAATAAATAATAAAATGAATAAAATTAAAAATAAGAATATTTCTATATACAAAAATAATCAAATGTAACTATATATTATGAAGGCTTCAATAATTTTCTACATATTGAAATATATAATGACATGTCCATAATGTATTAGCTCATATTTGTGATAACAAATTATTGAATATAAATGTGAGGTCAATAACCATAATAAAATTATTGAAAAAAAAAACACCTTGTGCGTGTATGTATATAATTATATATAATATTAGGGTTTTAATATTTTTCTTCTCTCAATAAAATATATAATATTCACATTGCATTATCTCTCTAACATTATTCTCAACAATATATTTAATAGATAATTAAAATTATTGGGGGTGGAAATAGATATCAAAAGGGGGCTTAGGGGACAAGTCTGCCACCATACCAAAGAGACAGACATTTATGATCGAGGTGCGGGGGGGGATTTTTCTTACCCCATGCATGCAAAAGCATGCGGGGAATACAGGTGGCTTTAAATTCACGGTGTGTGGAGGAGTTGGGTTGTATGAGAGTATACACAGGAGAGGAGTGTTTGTGCCTGAGTAGGGGAAAGGAGACGAAGCTTCCACTAGAGGAAGGAAAGTGTAATGTCATTTTCAATTGTGGAGAGCTTGGTACGAGTGTTGATAATTTGGTTCGAGTATAAAGTTGTAGTAAGACAAAAGATCAACATAGAGTTGTAGGACTTTACCTGGTTGTGTGGGAGTAAGAATGATGGGGGAGCGACAATTTTTATCGATGCTATAGAAATGGAAAGCCACTAGCTGCTGCAAGTGGAAATGTATTCTCCCAGCCATTCTACTCACAGTTGTCTTGTTCGTGGTATTTTTGTTATCTTTCTTTCCACGTGTCAATTAGTTTAAAATTGTGTAGTTTTTCTCTGAAGGTCTAGTTTTCACTAAGTTGGTATATCTATTATGTTTCTTTTTTCATGTCAATTGGTTTGAAATTGTGTGGTTTTCTTTTGAAGGTTTGGTTTACACCGAGTTAGGATATCACTTTGACGAAATATTGGTGACCCTGCTTAATAGTCAGCCTAGAAATGTCATGCCTAGTAATATCTTGTGTTTTGGGTTGCAGAACTCGGATTATCCACAGTTTTCACTAAAAATGAAAACTGTGGATAATCTGAGTTCTACAACCCAAAATCTACATCACAGAAACCTCCAACCTATCAATATCTTTTGTGTTCTTGTTGATTTGGGAAATTGTTATAGCAAAGGAGGCTCTCACCTTGGAGGGTTATTTTCTTGGATCGAGGTGTGGTTTTGACTCAGTGTTATCAGAGGTGAAGGTTATAATTCTAGTTTCCATCAACTTTGTTGTGTGTTTGTTAGTCTTCAGTTATTTCTTGTCTCGGGCATGTGTCTTAATCTTGGATGTAGTGGGAAGTGTTCTTGTACAGGATTAAGTATATCATGGTGTAATTATTATTCCGCCATTTTTGTGTTTATTTGTGAGCATTCCAAGAGTTTGCTGCCACTGCACGACATGCCACCTAGACAGTGTATGTGAAACAGGAGGGGAGTTAGGGATAGAGGCCCTCAAGGCTATAACATGGCACTATTACATGCATCAGAAGCAACGAGGGTCTTCTAAATATTTATCCCCCTAATATGCATCATAAAATCCAAAACCTGGAATCAATGGTTGATGCTAAGAAACAAGACTTTTTTCATTTTAAGATCTTAGAAGAGATCTCTAACTAAGTTCCTCACCCTAGCCACAATCCATCAAACTATTAATTATGATTATGGGGATATCTCTTATAATTATTAAAAAACAATTTAATTTATTTGAGGTCTGAGTCCTACAATACCTAATATCAACAGCGTGTTCTTGAATCCTCTTATTTATGGAGCTATCGGTTTCTCCAATGTAAGGAATCCCATAAGAACAAAGGATCATACCTAATATCAGGAGCGTGTTCTTGAATCCTCTTATTTATGGAACGACTGGTTTCTCCAATGTAAGGAATCCCACAAGAAAAAAGGATCATATAGACGATTTTAGGGAATTACTAATGGTATTTTGACCGTTGCATTTCTAAATTATATTAAATTATATTTATTGATGGATGTAGATCAACACAACCACCATTCTCTTGATGATGAACTACACTAAATAACTCGAAACGCGTCATTTCTCAATTAATTATGTGATTTTCCAGAAAATTTTTAATTAAATTAAATTTATATTATGTAAATAGTAAAACATTAATAATAAATATTAAATATAATAAACATTAGAAAACAAATAAAATAATATATATATATATATATATATATATATATATATAGATATATATATATATATATATATATATATATATATATAGATATATATATATATATATATATATATATATATATATATATATATATATATATATATATATATGTATATATATAACACTAAATAGAATTATGTTCATATCCATTAAAAATAAAATAAAATAAAATAAAATAATATGACAAAAATACTATAAACACGGAAGTCAAATTTGAAAAAATATATATATTATAAACATAGAAGTCAAATATCAAAAGAAGGAATAAACTAAGATAACAAGACAAATTACAATACCAAAATCTCAAAATACAATAAAGCATTACTCGACAAATATCTTGAAACATAATAAGCGAGGATATCAAGGAATGAAAATATCTCAATATATAACAAGGCTACAAGGTAGCGACTACTTGCCGCTTAGTTTAAATATAGTAATGTTGCAATGTGATGTTGGAAATGTCTATGGATAGCTATTACGGCTATTACATGCTGCTTAATGTAATTATAGAGATGTTGCAATTTGTCACGGTAAAGTTGCCACGATGGACTTTATTCCAAAGTCTTTTGACTTTTTAAATGTATATATATATATATATATTATAAAATAAAAAAAATTAAATTTTATAATATATATAATATGTTATTTTGTTTTATTTTTTTAAAATAATTTTGTTATGAAAAGTTTTAAAAGGCTCAAAAGCCAAAAACGAAAAGACGGTATGTAATTTTTTTTTACTGTTTATTTTTTTTAAAACAAAAAAAAAACACATAGTGTGTATTGTTTTTTTCATTATTTTGTAGTGAACCCGACGGCAAAATACAGTCATGATCAAGCGTGGTCAAATGTTTTGCTCAGCGTTACTGATCATTTTCATTAAAAAATAATTGTGATATAGTTTTAAAAAATCTAAAATTAAATAAATTTAAAAATATATATTATATTTAAATAATAATTCGATTCAAAAATCCCTCTAAGGTTATAATTAATATTTTTTTAAATGTGAATTGTATTAAAATGACTTTCGAAGTTGTGTACTGCATATGTTACAAGTTTTGTACTGTAGTAATAAAAAAATTAGTCAATCACTTATTGTAAGAGCAGATGTAAAAATAACTCAATTAGTCAGTCAATGTCAGAGCAGATTTCAGAAATAACTGAATTTGCTAGTTATTATAAAGAGCAGATTTCAAAAATTCCATAACATAAAGTGACTATTGGAAACAGCCAAAAACACAAAGAAAGTAGCAGTGTCATCAGTAGGGACTCAAAATAAAAAATTCATAACAAACAGCAAAGTGGAAATATGGCAAAAGTGGTACAGTGGCACTACGTATATTTTGATCTACAATCAGAAAATAATGCCCTGTCAGATTGGATAAAGGTGACATATTAAGAAGATTTTTAACAAAAAAATTCTAGGTCAAACAAAAGGTAAATTATATTGTCCCATACCATCTAATTTTACATTTCTCACATGTTTCTCCATTGAATTCGAAAACAATCACAGCAAACAATACTGTAAAATCTCAACTATTTACCAAATCAAAGAGTCACCACATGCTTGAGCACTGATTTTGACATAATGTACCAAGCCAGGCAATTAATCATATATATATATATATATATAAAGATTATATATCAACATAAGCTGCATACATGCAGAGATATACCCAAAAAAACAGAAGGAACCCATCCCATACACAAAAAGAAACTAATATTGTTCAGAAAGGCATATGTGCATGCAAGCACACAAAGTACCAGAGTCATAGTGAAATCTCAATATAAGTAGAGCACCAGCGATTAGAAAGTATCAAAAGAGCAAAAAAAAGTGGAGCACTAGTATACCAGAATGGCCCAATAACAGAGACCAGAAGTATGATGTAAACCAAAGTCATATTCAGTGAAGTAGAACAGAATCTTGTGCCTGTGGTAGTACTTGATGCCAAAATCTTTCTCAACTCCTAGCTTTGACAGTCAATCAGCCACAGATTTTTTCTTCCTGTAGACATGAAAATGTTAGTCTGGCTAAAAGAGTCACCCAAATGTCTGATCCTGTTCAGCTAATGTATCATATGTGGAAAAGCCAGCCAATTTGTTTTATCAAGAACTCAAATGATACGAGTAGTTGATTGTTGGATATGTTTGAACCTGCGTTGAACCCTCTAGTTATTCGAGCAATATCGGTTGAGACAGAAACCTTGCTCGCTGAGCGATATCCGTGAAGTGTCCTCGCGGCCATCTAGGCGGACAAGACAAGATTGGAGGCTCGACCTTGTGTATGAGCCGCTAAGACTGGAGTATTT
This sequence comes from Pinus albicaulis, assembly GCA_034641835.2. Taxonomy (NCBI): domain Eukaryota; kingdom Viridiplantae; phylum Streptophyta; class Pinopsida; order Pinales; family Pinaceae; genus Pinus; species Pinus albicaulis. Next base: position 1,127,886,291 of record CM076583.1, on the reverse strand, counting down.
GAATATTAAAGTAGAAAAATAACTTAACAAAGTAAATATCAATGACCCAATAATGCTTAATATATAAGCTTTCAGTCGTAAAGTGCAGGTGAAGAAGAATCATATTGTAAAGCAAATTATAACAAAGGCGAAGAGCAAGGAAGATAAGACTAACTTTAGTCTTAGTACAGTGTTTAGACATAGAATTTGGTGCATTACTATTAACAGTGGATATAGGAATCTGCAAAAAAAAAAAAATATGAACTTATAAGCTAAGGAAGCATAAACTTAGAAATGGTGATTTACTATTTCTGTCACCATAACAATATTGCCCAAATTGAGAGATGTTCTTCAAAGTTGATACATAAGAACATATGAAAAATTGATGTCCTTGTTTCATTTGCAGAGGCGGCTACTTGTAGTGCACATCATATGGACAAATAATCTTAGTGCCGCTCCCTCTTTTACAGAGATGAATTAATGTTCCAGATGTCAATTACGATTTTTGCAAAACCAATAAACAACAAGACAGAATACTGGAAGTAGCCCAGGGATCATGTCTGCACAAATATTTTTTTCAGCGAAATTTTAAATAGATCTATAAAATTTATATATATAATGTCAGATTGTAAAGACAGGTTCTATTCATTGAAAATATATGTATGAAATCTGAAAACATTTGTAAATGTCAAATGGAAAAGCTATATTTTTTCTCCAATAACTTGAACCTTGGAGCGATTCAACTGTACAATATGAACAGCAGAATTCTGAGGTTCGATATTCAACTTAGCACAAACAGAAGAAGGCATTATATTGGAAGATGCTCCCGAATCAATCAAACAATTATGAAAATTCTTATTGTAGATTTCATAGGTTAGCAGAAATGGAGGTGTCTGGGAACCTGATCTTTCTCCAATAAGAACAGTGTCGGATGCATCTACTTTGTCTGGTGGCTTACCAGTTCCTTCAGCTTCTTTAGCTACTACACCACTTGGTAGAGGAGCAATAGGTGTAGCATTTAACTCTTTTAACAACGGCTTGTGTTGTCTATGAAAACATTCTTGTTCTGGAAAAATGTTGCAGAGATACTGCACTTTGAGAAAGGCAGATTTGAGCAGTAAAATCTTGTACAAAAATTGAGAAGAAATTTGCATTGATTTTTGGATTACTATGTGTTTCTGTTGTAGCCAATGTTTGTAGAAGTGCTGGTGTTGCAAAGAAAAAGGAAAAATTAGTACAAATCTTGCTATTTTGGATAGCATAATTTAAATTGCATATATCTGATTTTTTGTTGAAAGATGAAGAATAATTATAAGTATACCTAGCCTTGGTAGGGCTTCCGTTGTTGTCAACAGATTGGATCTAATTGTCTTCATTGATTGTAAATGTACCATTGATTTTGAAATCGCGTAGCATATACATTGTTGCTTGTTTCCTTTTAACATAGTCTTGAAAAGACATATGTGCTAGGTTGGGAAGTAACTATTTCAAGAGGAATTTGATTTGGATGCAACATTGCAAATTGGTGTTGTTGGACTTTATTATGAAATTAAGACACTGTGAATAGGAAAAGGACGAATTTTTATTGCACTTTAGGCAATCAACTGTATTCTCCTCTATCATTGTAGAGGCTGGTATTGGTGAATTGCATTCAACACAAACTGGTTCAAATGGTGTAGAGTAAATGCTTGCAATTGTCAATGTTCCTTTTATCTGTTCATAGAGGAGGACAAGTGGTATATGTCAAAACAGAAACAAATGAAGAAAAAATTGCATATTGAGTAGTAGAGGTACTATTTCATTTGTACTTACAAAGAATGTTGGAGGGTTCAATTTTCTGAGTTCTTCTGTTGCTTCTACATTCAATTTTGTGATGAATGTAGCTTGTGTTGTTCGAAGTGTTCTATCCTTTAGTTCTTTCCTATTTGTTATGTTTTTGAATAACATAATTGGAAGATGGCCTTTTTGCAATTCTTGCTCAATTTCATTATAGAGCGGTGCAAATGTTTCAAATAACTGCAACTGCAAAAGAACACAGAAAGTTTTTTTTTTTTTTTTAAACTGAATTGAAATGTAGGATGGAACTAGCAATACAAAAACATTGCAAAGTAATTTATGTTACCGTTGCTCTATTTTCATCGAAATTTCCATCTTTAATTTTCAATGTATATTGGAAACCAACTTTTCGTGCAGCTGTGACAACTGCTGCAATTGTTCCAATTGGATATGTTTCTGTATTTGTTGTAAGCTATTTTACTGTTGTATCTGGAATGAATTTGTATTCTTTGCAAATTGTTGGTATGTTTTGTACGGTGCTTAGTTCAGTTAGCAGCAGAATCTAATCACAATCACCGCGGTCATAATTTGTTTTGGGAAGAACTTTAAAATTTGTAATAGATATTTATTTTCCTAGTGATATTTTTTGTCCATGTTCAATAAGCTCAGTTGGTATGGACAATGTGATTATCATGATTCCTTCGGAATCTGTCAAATCTGCACATAGTATTTGTCGTGCTTTGTGGACTTTATCAAGATATGTGCTATAGATAACCATAACATATCCATTGAACATTTTTCCAGTTTTTCGAATGTTTAGTTCTTCAATGGTAACTGGAACTAAATATGTTGCTTTCGATATGTGTATTGATGATCTTGATGTGGCAAAAGAAACAATTAGAAGTAAACTATATTGGTGATAAATATGAATGCTATGTGAATGGTACGTATAAGAATTTGTTTCAAATTTACTTACTTTTCTGATTCAGTTGCACTTGATATTTGTTGTTCTTTGTCTGTTCTAGCTTGTTGTCCAGAACTGCGAGATGAAAAGATGCAACGTCACTGAATGGTGCGCTTGAACGCAACCATGAAGTGTTTGGTAAATTTTAATAACTAAAAATAAAAATAAAAGTATAAGCTTATTGTATATTGTACTGGAAACTGAATATTAGTTATTGAAAGAAATATTAATTGCATTTAAAAACTTCGATAATGGAATACTTATAAACTATACAATATTAAATTCAGAAAATTATATTGGTGCAATAGAGATATATACTGATCTGAGTTTCAAATATTAAAAGTTTTTTTGGCTAAGAGAAAAAATGATTCAATTCCAGTACTATAGAAACATGTAAACACATCTAGTACAGATGTATGAAAGTTCAAGTACTACTGATTGGCATGAAAACATTTACATATGCATCAAAGAATAAGTAAGTTGGGCGTAATAAGAAAATCTGGATGTGTTTCTTCATCAAGCTCACTTTCCAATGTTGTTACTTATTATGGGTGGTTGGCAGTGTACACAATAAATATGTTGATCAAGATATATGTCATTTGAGCTTGTTGTACTACCCAACGAAAAATAACATAGAAACACCATAGGACAAAAGAAACCAAAAAAAAAAAGGTATAGATAAAATTTCAAAGATAATAGGGATATTAAGAGAAATAATGATGAGATTGGAAGCATTTTGTTCAAATTGCACAATGTGAATTAAGATGCATATGGATTATGAAATAATTTAGTTTGATGTAACTGAAATAGAGTTATAATTTTGGAAGAAATTTAATTTGTATTTGATATTATCTTTATTGCAATTTAGAGGTTGACAAGAAGCAACATGGGAAATTGGAGGAGATCTTAGTGAAAAAGGGTTCAAATGTAAAGTGAACAGGAAGCTTGACAAGTTTCTAGAGGAAGGGTGAGGAAAAGGAATTAAAGGTTGACAAGAAAAGAAGAACAAGAAGACTGGGATTCATAGAATTATGCATGTAATAGTTCTGATGTAGATGAGAAATTGGTGATGATTGTCAAGTTTAAGCACGGAACATTATTGATATGATGAAAAGGGAAACAAATTGTGTTGTAGTGCTAAAGTACTGTAGAGAATAAGATTCAGTATTCTGTGGTGTTTATTGTTAGATAACTCCAAAGTGGTTATATATATTTTAAAATTTGCAATGGGGCATGTCTCATTTGTGCATGAAAATATTACAATGGGTTGAAAGACAAATTCAAGAATTAAAATAAATTTTGTGATGCTTGAGAAATAAATCATTGATGCATAGTATAATTCTATATGAAGAATAGTGCTATAGAAGTCAGCACTAGTAATATAAGAATAGGTCTTGCAATAGTTTTGTAGAAAGAAATAAACAGTTAAACATAGAGATATCTCTATACATATGCATTGAAGGGTAAGTAAGTTTAGTGTAGTAAGCAAACCTGGATGTGTTTATTTCTTTTTGTGACTTGTCTTTGCCTATTTGACTCATTGTACAAAGCTATAGTAATCTGCAAGACATACAATTAGAAGTCAAAGTCATAGTAGTCAAAAGGCTATTATGCATATTTCAAAGACTTTTTTTAGAAACAAATGAAAGGTATGTTTGGTAATAATGCTCACTATTGATTTCATTTGTATAATAAGGACATGAGTATGCAAGTCTGATACTATTGACTAGAAAAAAGCATTAGACTACTTTCATTTGCACTATGTTTGTGTTGCATTTTTGTCTTCAATGATGAAACAAATAGTATCATGGTCTCTCCAATATGTATCTAACCTGAAAGTCTTATAGCTACAAGTTATGTTTGACCATATGTGATCAATGATTGATAATTGTTGATTGTTATTTGTCTCCAAAAGAAAATGAAGGTTGTAATTGTGCATATATGATCTTAGTTTGTTTGTTTTGTTGTTGCTTTCAAGCATATTGATGTTGAAATCGTCACGGTCTTTCCACCTGCGATTCCCCCCGAAATCCTGGATCCAAACCCACTTGAAGTAAAGGGCATCGTCGGCTGGGACCGGCTTTGCCGAAGGCTACTGGCTAAGGGCCTTATCCCGACACCACAAATAGTTGCTTAGGAAGTACTCCCCGAGGATATGGCGGACTTCAATAGGTGCATAGCCACTTTTCAGAGGGCGGGGGGCCCCCCTGACACTGGGGGTCGGGCTCGGCTCCCCTTGGGGACATATAGAAAAATTACCTCGAAACGAGGGAAAGGGGAAGATAAACGTCACCCCCGCGGGGGTAAGGGGGGCGGAAAATGGTAAGGGGATTTTCTTTGGGATAGCGAGCAAGAAAATGGATCACGCACCTTCGGAGCGTTGCATACCCCTTGGATTGAACAAGATTCCCTTTTAGTTGGATCGGGCGATATTTCCTCCCCCAACTTTATGAGTAGTAGTGGACTTATTTGTACCTTTCTGAGTAGTCGTCGTGGATTGTCGTGTACTGGAATAAAAGTGGTGATATAATACGCGAATTTGTACCTTTTTGCGTAGTCGTCGTGAATTTTCGTGTACTGGAATAGCAGGCTAGAAGTTCCGTATGTTTAGACAGGTTGTCTTTATTCTTCATGCCAGATCTAATAAGCAGAGAGCCCATACGGGGCTAAAGCGTAATTACATATATAAATGTCTCCTTTCTTTAACGAAGCCAGCCACTACTGGCAATGCCAATGACTAATGGAACAAACAATGACTATTGGATTTCTCGTTATCCTCTTCCCGGTACCACCCCGGCAACGGGGAACCTACCATCAATTGATGGTAGGGAAAACTTTATATTTGTTATTTAACCATGACCGCGAAAGTACCCCGAACCCTCTCCCATTCCATATTTTGCATAATGCTTTTGAAAGAAGATCCAATGTATTGTTCAATGTTGCATATGGCGCAACATAGACATTCACGACTACAATATCCATGTCATGAAGAAGCATATTTGCTAGTGTAGCTTCAATGTTTTTTTCTTCAAGATGAATATGGTTCAAGATCTTTATATGCTTTTTGATACAAATTAGCAAACCATGTTTACTATTATTTGATATGCATTTGAATGTTGCAAGTCTTTTTAGTAGCATTGAATTATTCAAATGTGTTTCTTGTAAACATAGGATGTTAGAGTGCATTAGATCATAGTCATTTAACAAATCATCAATATGTATTTGTAAACTGCGAGTGTTTAGAGAAAGAATTGAAATGTATTCTTTTGTTTCTAATAATAAATAGTTGTAGTCTAGTTGCCACTTTGCGTTTCTATGTAAACGTTCCATTTCAACAGAAATTTTGTGTTGAATTCGGAAGTTTTTTTTCTTAAGTGGACTAAGCAAATACAATGATTCTATGTTTCTCACACGAGAAAGAGATGTATATACTAATCCATGGCGTCGTATTCCTAAAGGATCAATTGCATGATTGTCTAGTGTCAAGCCTTGTGATCTGTGTATTGTACGTGCACATGCTAGTTGGATTGGGAATTGTTTTCTGATTTTCAAGTTGCCTGTTTTTGCTAATACAGAAATTGGATTTGTTGTGCGCAGTATGGGAGTCCAATCACTAGAAATTTATCCGCTATATAGAAAAGCAAATTTATGTGCTTGTTGACGGCCAACACATTCATCATAGAATTTGATCCATATCAAAGTTGTCTAATTTTACATATGCTTTAATGATACCATCTGCACCGTTGACTAGACCGTCTTGTAAGTCATAGTTTCCTGCATATATTTCAACTAGCATGTTAAGTTCTAGGACAATTTGTGAAGGCAATGTTGCTATTTGTGCATGAGATGGTATGTTTCCATGGTTTTCTTCTTCGTAATCAATTGCATTAATTACAATTTCATCACCAGGAACAATAGACAACATTTTCTTGTTATGTAATGCTGCATCTTTATTCCTAAAAAATAGATAGGGGAAAGTAGGATCATTAGGAGCATTTCAAATACAATGTCTATTTAGGTAATTCAAATCATCTTCTGTTTTATTATTTAAACGCATCCTATTCAAAATGCTAATGAATTTTTCATTTGTTTGATGCATTGCAATGTGCAATTCATAGTACTTTACATGTTCTTTCCAAAAGTCATATGTTATTGGTTGCCTTCTTATTGTAGGTTGTTCAAATATTAGTGAATCTTGTATAGGTTGTGCTTGGTACAAGTCGCCACAAAATATGATATCAATGTTTCCAAAGTATTTTTTTTTTACTGTGCTTAATGTTTCTTAGTCGATCATCAATTTGATATAGAAAAAAACTTCCAATTAGAGATACTTCATCAATGAGAACAACCCTTAATTCTTCGTATAGTTGTGTTAAGTTTTCTAATACATCATTGCTAAGTGGAATAGAACTAGATTTGTTGAAAGGCATTAGCAATGCAGAATGAATTGTAACTCCTCTTGCATTATATGCAGCTTTACCTGTATATGCTAATATCAAACCTTTTGGTTTCAAAGGGTATGTATTGTAATGTTCATTGTAGATGTGCATGAGCATTTGGAATATTGCTTTTGCTGTGAATGTTTTTCCAGTACCATCTCCTCCAGTCAAAAATAAGTAGAATGGTTTGTCTATGTTATTTCATTTTTTGATTGCAATGTCTTTGAGTATTGCTTGTTGTTCTTTATTAAGCATTCTCCTAATCTTGTAGTATTCTTCGTTGCTAAGCATAAATGGATGTTATGTAAATTGAAAACCAATGTTAAGATGTCTTTTTTTCTCATTGCATTGGGGAAATTGAAAAAATTTAGCCAAGTCATACTTCTCAGTAACATCATTAGATATTTTAGGTTTTTTTATTGTATGATTAGAAGTTGCAGTGCTGCTATCAATTTTTTGAATTGCTTCTTCCAAATCACCCCATTTCTTGTTCATGTTATATGTGAACTTAGTTTCATTGTTCTTTATTGTGTTCTTATGCAACATGTATGCACTCTTCCATGTAGAGGAGTCTTGCTTTAGTGCATTTTCATTGTTTTCGAATGGAACATATAGCAAAAGTTTTTCTCTGTAATAGTTTTCATAGTCAATATGTTTTTTGTATTTAATGAATCAAATTACTTTTTCTTTTTTTTCTTTTTGATATTGGTCTGCCATATTTCCTATACTTTGATACAAATTCGGCTAAACATATATGCTTAATAGCATTAGGCCTATTGATATAGCAATCAATTATAGAACTGCACATAACATCTTCAGAGTTGTCAGGAATTTGTTTCAGAAGAGTAGTTGGTTTAAGTATAAATGTGAGTTTGTCTATTGGTGTTGTGTTTATAAAGTTGCATTCTCTTGAACTATGATTCAATGGTAGTGATAGAGCTATGTTGACTGCTTGTTGAGCTGAAATTTGTTGAAGGTTAAGCAAAGCATTGCCTAGAGACCGTATCATTTGAATAGCATAAATTTTGCTCTTTTCATGTTCTTTTTGTATCCTTTTGAATGCATTTGTCATAGATCTGTCAACTTTGGTCATATATGAAGTGCAATATGAAGCTGCATCATATGCATTTATAACATACTGAGCATCTATATTTGCATTCCATAGGTGTGGAATATTGTATGCAAAGCTATTATTCCATATTTCTGATGGTTTTCATTGCAAGAATACCATTGGTTGTGTTAATGTACTTTGTATTAATTCGATGTAATCAGTTTTTGTTAACTAGAATTCATCTAAGAAATCTTCATGACTAGTTGATTTGTCATAGTGTTTTTTCTCTAAGGTGCTTTTCAAGGACAAAACTTTTTCATTTATTAAGCCATGTACCGAAGTAATTGGTTCAAGAATCCTTGTTCTTTTCATTGGTAGCATTGGAAATTTGTATCTACACTGTGATGCTTTTCTTTTTTTACAGCTTTTGGTATGATGATGTTCATGTATCTTTGCGAGTTCTAGATCAAGGTGATTTGTGCTACAAGTTATATAGTTATCCAAGAAGTTTTCAATTTCTAAGTTAGTATTAATTCCATATACTAGAGAATTTTCTATCCATATAAGAGCATTTTCATGTGCACTACCTCTATTTTGGAACTCAGTTACAAAGTAGTAATCTAATATTTTGCTAAAAAAATGTGCTATCTTGACAGATCAATTGCTTCAATGCATTTGTCTTTTGTCTATAGTAACGTGTACATGTTACTAGGTCCTTTCTAACAAGATAATCAATGTTGCATTCCTCAATTGTTTCAATGTGTTTCTCTTTATTTCTATTGCTATGTAATTTAGTAAGAGTTTGTACTAGTGGTGTCCAAAGATGCTCTGCACTTTTAAATGTAACAAAGAAAGTTGGAGGACCTAATTGTCTTATCATTGCAAATATATGTTTCTGCATTTGTTGATGGTAATCAGGAGAAATTCTTATGTGTTTGAAATCTATGTATCCAATGTGACTTTTAGTAACTTTTCTAAGTTGGGCTTGTACTTAACATCTTTTGCTAACAACTTTCTTCCTTGTAATTTTCCTTTTCTTATTTGTACTGAGATGCATGACATGACCTTTTCCATGAGTGCATTGTCTTGAAGAACAAATTTGTGATGTGATAGGAAAAGTGACCACTGCAATGCATTAGTTCCCATTTTACTATTTCTTGGTAACGAAATCTTTGTAGTATATCATCGTCACGTGGATTTCCAAAGAATAGTGTTGGGAAACTCATTTCTTCTGCATGTTTGTCTTTGAATATCCCAAGTGGTCGTTGTCCCTTAGCTGGTGCTATTTCAATAATCTTGTCTTGTAAATCATGAATTCGTTGTGAAGTTATGAATCCATGTACCAAGGTTTCAGTTGACCTTTCACTTTCTGAAATGCTATCAGTTTCACTTTTGCTATCAATGTTGTCATCGTCGGATTTATTACCTTTATTGTCCAATTCAAGTATATGATTCCAATTGCTATTAATGGAAATGTTTTCAGTTTTATACAAATTTCGAGAACATAGTTCTTTAAGTGCTCTCATGACAATATGCACACGCACTTTTCCTGTTTGATATGCATTCTTGTATTCTAGTCACCATTTTAATGCAATAGCAATTGTGATTGTATTGTTTATGGATTGTGGCAATGCTTTTTGGACAATTTCCATCTGGACAAGTAAATTGATTATTGAACCAGTTAAGCCCATTTGTGATCGCTTCTTCCCACATTGTCTTATTTGTGCAAAGGGAATTCTCAATGCAACAAGTCTTTCCTCAAGCTCTGAAAGTCTTGTTACAGTTTTCAATGGCTTTTTACGTCTTATTTGTTCAGGTGTTGCAAAGCGAGGCAACTTTGCATTCGCAAGTGCTGTTTTGCAAGATCTACAAGTGATATTTAAATGTAATGTCTTCTGTTTTTCAGATATGTTTATGTACATTTTTTTAGTTCAAGTCCAATGCTTGAGATGTTCTTTTGAAATTGCAATGTCTTACATATTGGACATTTGGTTTTTGGTGTGTCTTCAATTTGTCATTTGTAAATTTCTATGGGAGTACTTTTTCGTGACGAACAATTTTTATCTGCTATTTTTTTTCCTTGAGAAAAAAGCGTAATTTTATTACTGCAGGTGAGTATAAAATTACAATGAGAAACACATAGTTGTGTGTTCATAGAGACAAACCCAGAATTTTGTTTACAAAGACAGATACATAGTGAAACCTATGCAAAACCAATAGCGGCAAGTAACAAGGCTATTCGTAAAAAAATAAGCTGATCATCCTTTGGAGAACAGGCTGGACCTAAAAAACCGGAAGCACTGCACTGCTATATACAATCCTTCAAGAACCTCTGCCTAGAAAGAATATTTTAACTGTTCTTTATGATTCAGACATCGCTCAGTCATTCAATAAGAAAAATCGAGCCAGCAGGATGTACCCAACTGTATATACCCAAGACATCTGTTAAAAAACTAGGGGACCCGTTTTCACCGATTAGACTGTATCCAGCCCACATTTGAAGCCCACCCAATGTGTAAACCCAGCGAAAGACGCACTCTACAAGCGCTAAAGAAAAACAGGGGATACGCTTTACCAAGAGCACATCCATAAAAATCAAAAAAGAAAATGAACAGTTCGGTCCATTGCAGTCTGTCAACCAATCTGAAAAAACCAAATAAAAACAGTTGAAGTACCAGGCCATCTTCAGCATATGTTGTAGAGGAAAATCGCACACCATATGTATGCATCCAATGGCAAAAAGTTGACCAACCAACCAATGTACACAGAAGCCTCTCAGCCTATAAAAGAAAGATGTGAGAAATCGTAGAAATCACCATTTAGGCGTTCTCTGGTCCCCCTAAAAACTAAATTCAGCAGGAAAACCTCTCAGAATATCGATCAATGAAAGAAGCCCTTAGAAATCATTCCACTAGAGGCAGTACACCTTTTGAAAGTGAACAAATGGCAATTTTTTGACCAACCAGCAACGGAGAGAGGTTCCCATCCATCCTCACAAAAAAAAGTAGAGACAGCACACTATATGTTTTAAAGCTGATGGCATATTTTGACAGGCCACTACAAAAATAGAAGCCACTTAATCAAATAAAGATGGATGGAAGTATTCCGAAGAAACACCATCCAAGTGTTCTCTGATCCTCCAGATACCTTCGTCCAGCAACAACCCCCTCTTGGAAGCTTGATCAGCCTCGTCATTATTTTCACGATAGATATGCTGACAGGAGAAAGAGACTAATGAACAGAGGATCTCCCCGATAGAGCAAAACAGATTTTGTAAATGATGTACTCTGCAAATCTGTGTTCCTTTTATCCAATTTATCACATTCAAGGAATCCCCAAAAACATTTAACTGCCTGCAACCTTTCTCCACAGCGAACAATAGAAGAATCTTGAGGCTCAGCAGTTCAGCATAATTATTTGTCCCTTCCCAAAGCCTAACAGAGATCTCGTACCAATGAGAATCCGAAAGGAACAGCAGAGCTCCACCCCCACAAAGATTTTGCTGCATGGCGCCATCAAAAAAACCCCAAGGGTTCCTCCTATCAATCTCCAGCATGAGGACCTCCCTCTGATTGGCAGCATGGATATGAATAGGGAAAGCAGAGTGCAAACCAACTGTCATGGCACCGACAATCTCAGGAGTACTGATAGAACCATCAAATAGTAGCCGATTACGCACCAACCAACAGCCCCAAATAACGAGGAGTGGCAGAGCTTTTAGATTCGTCTCAGCAGTAGACACCCACCACGAATCCCAGGCATGTGATACAGAAATTCCCTCCCATATGCACCGTATACCCAATAACCTGGAGCACTCCAGCCAGATACCTTTGATGAAAGGGAAGCTGAGCAAAAGATGGTTAACTGATTCAGTGTCAGATTTGCACAAACAGCACCATCCAGGACCCTGAAAAACATCTGTTTTGCAGCACATCCCAGGTAGGGACTTTATTTTCAAGGACACACCACATAAAAAGGCGAGTCTTAGGAGGACAATTCAATTTCCATGGTTTCTTCCACCACCACCGCTCCTCACCCAGAACAGCCCCAGCACTAAGTTTTGTATAGCCAGCCCAGGGAGAGTAGATCCCTGAAGGATCAAAATCCCAGGCAATCTTATCATCCCTATCCAAGAGCACAAGATGAGCCTGTTTTAAGGCACGAATATATACCGCCAAAGCCCTCTCATCAAAAACCTCCAACCCAAGGGAGGAGGCCAATAACCAAGACTGAATGCCCAACCTTCTCCGAACTGGATCAGTAAGTTGGGAGAGAAAATTAATCCCTTGCTGCCTTAAGGCTTAAACCATACGCCTAGGAAGAAGGTGTTGAAAATAACTACCCATCCAAGGATCCTCACCAACCCGAATCTTCCTGCCATTACCCACAACCCAAGCTAGACTAGTTTCCAGAATGTGAAATGATTTGACAAGAGCCTTCCAAATCACCGATCCCCCTGCAAAGGTCTTCCCAGGAATCCTTATTCAATCAACAATAGAAAAAGAAGAAATATATTTCTAAGATACCACCTCAGTCCAAAGGCTATTACCATTGATGAGCCGCCACCCACCCTTAGCAGCAAGGGCCTGAGCAAAAAGGAAGATATTTTTCAGACCCCACCCACCCAACGCTTTTGGGACACCAATTTTCTCCCACCGAACCCATGGGGTCACCAAAGAATCCTGTTTCCCACTCCACAGAAATCTGAAGAAAATCCTCCTGGTAGCCTCCAAAATACCCTTAGGGATCCAAGACAGGGACAACCAATAAACCGGAACAGCCTCCAAAACCGACTTAACTAGAGTCAAACGCCCAGCTCTAGACAGCCATTTGTGAGACCAAACTTTTAAACGTTTTTCCAGCTTTTCCAGTAACCATTTCCAATCATTTTTCCTATAATCATTGGGTTTTAAGTGGAACCCAAAATAATTCAGACCAGCATCCAATCCAATAGAATTATAGGGAAAGATCCTCAAGAACTCATGCCTCTCCTCATCCCTCAAAGAATGTGTAGAGATGGATGACTTCCCAGCATTTACTTCCATTCCCGAAGCTTTGCCAAACAAATCCAAAAGCTCACCAATGGAGTTAGCATCACGAACCGACCCAGAACAGAAAATTAAAACATCGTCAACAAAAATAAGGTGAGTGATGTAAAGGTTTGGAGCAACCTGAATGCCCTTCAAAGAACCCTGTCTCTTTGCCTCATGTAGATCTCGACTCAAACCTTCAGCAACCAGTAAAAAAAGTAGGGGAGAAAGGGGGCAGCCCTGGCGCAGCCCCCTTTCAGCATGAAAAAATGGAGATGCAGCCCCATTGAGCAGAACAGAGAAAGAGACAATTGTAATACAATTCATAATCCATCTAATGAAGCCGATGCCAAACCCAAGGTGAGTCAGGAGCATGCGAATATATAACCAACTTTGGATAGGTCAATTTTCAGCATCAGCCCTTTTAGGTTCTTGGTCTTCATGCTGTGGAGAACCTCTTGAGTAGTCCCAATAGCTTCATGAATTTGACGACCTTCCAGGAAGCCAAATTTTTCACCGGAAATATGAGTAGATAAAATTCCTTTGAGTCTTCTCGCAATCACCTTGGCTATCACTTTATAGATACAGTTGCACAAAGAGATAGGACGGAAGTCAGCCAGAGAAAGGGGGTTATCCACCTTCGGAATAAGAGCTATGAAAGTGGAATTGAAGCAAGCAGGAATCTACCCAGAAAGCCTGGTATCCTCCACAACTTTCAACAAATCTGTCCCTAAAATGTCATAGAGAGCCGAGAAAAATTCGATCGACCACCCATCTGGCCCAGGACTTTTGTCTTTTTGGAAACTATGAAGAACCTCCTTTAATTCCTTCTCAAAGACCTCAGCCATCAAAGATCTGTTATCAGACTCCTCCACAAACCTCGAAAAGTACTGAGCTACTCTAATCACTTCCGCAAGTGATGCATGAGTTGGGGCCTTAAAAAGATCCTTGAAGTGATCAACCCCCAATCTAGCTTTGGCCTCAAATCAAGAATGCTCAGTGCCCTGACCATCTCTTAAACACCAAATAGTATTAGCCGCCTTCCGACCGCGAGCATATGCATGAAAAAAATTTGTATTCTCATCCCCACTAGCCAGCCAAGTGGCCCTACTCTTCAGCCTCCAAGATTCCTCCTTATCCATAAGAAGGGAATTCCTTCTTTTTTCAAGTGAAACAAGAGTGTCTTTATCAACTTGGGACTGATAGCCACCACCAATGCCCTCATAAATCAAGCGAAGTTCCTCTTCCACCTGTTTCAACTCCACATCCTCCCTCTATCTCTTAGCAGCCGACCAAACTTTAACAGCATCCTTGATGCGTTTTAAATTTTCAGCAAATTGAAAGGCAGCAGAAAGAGGACTATCCACCCTAAAAGGAATCCATCTATCAAGAACCAGAGCTTTGAAAGAATCATCCTTGAGCCAAATTTTGTTAAACTTTAAAGGGCTAGGAGGCTGCCTAGGCCCGATCTTTAACTCAAGAAAGATGGGAAAATGATCAGAAGCACCCCCACTGCCTATCCACTGCCTAATCAGAAAAGGCATGTCCACAATCTGCTCAGCCACCAGGAAACAATCAAGTCTCTTTGCTATTCTGCCATCAGCACATCTATTATTCCTCCAAGTAGGTTTCAGCTTGATGGGCTCAATGTCCAACAAGTGATTCTCCTCCAATTTTTGAGTGAAAAAACCAGTCAAAGAATCCATTTGTGCATGAGGTCCCCAAACCTCTAACTGGCCCAAAGAAAAATTCAAATCCCCACCCAAAATCACCGAGTCTCTCTTGATTAAAGAGTTACTCATGAGGGAATCCCAAAAAGGGATCTTGTCCTGATAAGGGCCATAAATATTAAACAGATTAAAAGCTTCACCAAGCTCCAACGACAGGAAATTTATTCCCAGGACAGACTCCATACCCCAGAAATTTTGAGATTTGGTTGTTTTATCGTTCCATCCGATATCCAATCCACCCGACCTTCCTCTAGCATCCAGTGACTCAAAATTCCAGCCTGGCAACCAACCTTCCAATCTAGCTTTGACCACAGACCCTGCACCTAAAGTCTCTTGTAGCAGAATGATATCCAGAGAATCCAAGAAGATAATTCTCTGGAAAGCAGCTTTCTTATGGGGACCTGCCAAGCCCCTGCAATTAAAAGACATTATCTTCATTAAACACCCGGCTTCAGGGAATGGCTTGCTCTAAGCGCCCTGTCAATCGAAATCTTCCTCCCAACATGAACATCCAACATAGCTCTATCCTGAGCTTTTGCCAAAAAAGAGATCCTGCCCCTTCCCCGAGCAGAAGGGGATTTTCCCCTCCCCAGCCCACCAACACCTTTTTTAGCACTAGATCTCAGATTATATCCAGTGACCAAAGGGGCTGTGGTAACCACCGGGACCAACAACTTTTCACCTGGGTCGAAAATAGAGACAGAAGCCTGCTCTTGGAGAGCAGGCAGAGAAACAAGCTGAGAAGAGATATAAGGAACAGCACAAAAATTCTTACTGCCAACATCCTTCCAAGTCGAGACTGTAGTCAAGACTGTATTCGAAATCAAGTTTAAAGAGAAATCGAAGACAGGAGAAAAAGGAAAAGTGCCCATAAGTGAAATGTTCAAACCAGAAAATACTTCTTTCAACAAAACGTCATCCTTCAGTTGAAAATCTGCTCCATAATGTCGACTGTGAACCTTCACAGCATCAAGCGCTCCACACCCAGCATTCTGATAGAGAGCCTTCTACCCAGAAGATGGACCAGAAAACTCACTCACCACCTGGAGATCTACAGCAGGCGGCATGCAAGAGCCTAAGACATTAGAATGCACATCGCTTGAAAAGGTTGAACAATGTACTGAATGTGAATAGAGAGGACCAGATCCAGCCCCCTTCACCAGAGGTGCCTCCACATGTGGATCAAACCCCCAGCTTTTGACAAATCGAGAGGGAGAACCACATTCATATGCGGGGTGTCCATAAACATGGCACCGTCGACAGCGAAAAGGAACCTTCTCATAGTCAAGGATCTGCTTAATATCATAGTGTCCCCACCAGAGATTCATAAATGCTTCCAGGCCCTCTCTAATGTTAATCATCATAAGAATTCTAGCAACCCGCCTGAGATTAGTCTTAAAGAAGGATAGGTCTGCCTCTAAGAAGACCCCAATCGTATTGCCTATACCACATAGGTGCTCCTCTGTCCAGTAATGAAGAGGCAGACCAGGTAAACGTACCCACAAAGGGACCGAGTCCACCCTTTCCCTGCTAGCATCAAAGAGCGGATGCCAAGGTTTTAGGAGCAGAGGAGAATGATCAACAGACCAACACCGTTGAGTCATCCACTGGAGATGTTCAGAGCACAAGAAATTAAAGGCGAACCACCCCTTAGAAAGGGACACCACCTCAGGCACATAGCCAAAAGCATTTTTCCAATGCGCATCAGCCCAGGCAACTACAGTTTTCAGGGCAAAATGTCTTCCCACAACCCTGCCAACCAATGTTCTACTCGCCATTAATGAAACCTGTTCCCAACCAATGTCTTCACCCAAGACATAGTTATACTCAGCTTTTTTAATCTTGATCCATCTCTTCTTTCTACCTCCCTTCTTCGACGCTTCAGCCTCTTTACCAATGTTTGGGCCAGTCTCTTTAGTTGCTTCAGGATCAAGAACCCCGCTCTGTTCTGCCCAACTTATAGGACTGGAGAAATCTCTCCCGCGCTCCTTCGCACATAAACCCTCCACTCTTCTGGACGTGAGCACAGAGGGGTCTTGATCTATTCCAGAAACTGTGGAAAATGCCCCCGATAAGTCACCCAGATATGAGGCCTTCCCATCCACGTTCGAACACTTGTAAAGACCTTTCCCCTTCAAAACTTGGAACTTTTTCAAAACCGAGCTGCTATTAACAGGCACCCAGCCTCTCGCCCACCCATCAAGACCTTCTTTGAATACCAGGGGCGACAGCCTTCCATCCGAGAGAATCGGGGGCTCTACCTCGCCTTGTGAAAACCGAGCTGCTATTAACACGCACCCAGCCTCCCGCCCCCCCATCAAGACCTTCTTTGAATACCAGGGGTGACAGTCTTCCATCCGAGAGAATCGGGGGCTCTACCTCGCCTTGTGAACAAAAAAAACGGCCCCGCCCTTCTGACCTGGTCCAAATAGGGTGTGTTGATGCACGCCTCCCCTGCACAGACAAATCCCTGGTCAGTTCGTCAAAAACATTATCACACCCATTGCCATTCAAAAAATCCTAACTCCCGCCCAGCTTCATCGCTCCGTTCTTCCAAATCATCCTCCTCCGGGGTGGAGGATTATTAGCATTTGGTTGAGTTTACTCACAATAATGGTCGATAAATAAATACTATCCACAATGGTTGGACTTTAATTTATATTCCCGACTTTATATTATCTCCAAGCCTTATAACCAATGTTTAACTTTCAACACTTTGTATTTATACTCCATGTTTCTTTTTAAATAAATAACTTGTAATGAACTTTCGACTTTATGTTCACCACCCGGCCTTACAACAATCATGCTCCGGACTTATGCTAATTATCCTCCAATCGTTTAATTAAAAAATTTCATTATACTCCGGCCCCACCTATATATATCAATAACCAATCAAACACTCGTATCGTACTTGGATATCCTCCGCACACCTTAGTTAACCTTCGGGCAAGTTCAACGTGTGACCATCGTTCGATGGCCCTTCTCCAAATCAATGACTCTTGGAAATTTCGCTCGGCTTCCAACTTCGGGCTTTAACGTGTGATGGCGCAGGTTAAACGGTGGTTTTCCGGGGGTCACTTCGCCATGATAATAGGTAATGAATCGGCTCGCGGAAATAGGAAATACCGCCTACTATGCAAAAGCGGTGCGATATGGAGCAGCCAAGCACCCCGGCAGTTCCGCTGGTGGTTTTGGTACGGGCTTCGACCACGGGTGCAAGTCTGGGTTCCGCTATCCTTTTTTTTTTTTTAACTCATGTCCAATCCTCGGGTCGGGTTAAAAGCACAACAATCTTTTCTCTTTATTAAGCGGGATTTTTATGTTTGAACGGTGTTCACGACCCGGTTCTCTACACGGACCCTCGCCTTCGGGTGGGGTGAGTTCACGGGGTTATCCAACAATTTATAGGAATTCAAAGACGGAGAGAATGGAATTATCGGTCACCCAATCACCTCACGGTTAAAAAATTCTTCACAATTAGTAGTTAGAGATAATTCAATGGCAACTAAGCTTGGAAATCATTTATTTGAAACAATTGTTCCCACACGAGAGGGGTTTTATTCGAAATCCCCTCTCTACTCTCCTCTTCCCTCTACTTTTATTCATCGAAATTAAAATTTATATACATAACATATGGCTCTTCGGTTCTACGAGAGGACCGTTCTAGAAAATCAAAAGGTCTAATTATAATAATTCAACTAACGGCCCCATTAGAAGCTCCTACAAATCTAACTAGTCTAAGTAATACGGTCGGTGAGGTATTGACACTCGTACAAATCAAATGTTTTAGAACCCTCCTAGCCACAACATGTGGAAAAAACCTCCCTAAATTGCTGGCTAGTGCCTAATGCTGCTGCATCATCGTGTGACATAAACCTATTAACAAAGTGAACGGGGAATGATTATTAATTACATGGCATACTAAGTTGTCGGTGATTTTGACTATTTGTGTTTAACATGTAAAAATGTTAAATTCAAAACTTACATCATCATGGTTTGGCATCATGAGCTTGACTAATTTCCACCATGCTCATAATTTCATTGTTGTATTCATATCTATAAACAACGTTTCAAATAATAATAAAAGTTCTATAGGAAAATCCGGACTCCATCTTTTCTTTGCTCCTTGTGAGACAAAGTCAAAATTGCATTACACAATCGGCCACATAAGAATCTCTATATCCTAGGTGGTATGTATCCAAACTCTTATAATAGTGTCTTCAAGACTTATGTTGACATTTTCAATGAGATATTTAAGCGATGAAAGATGGAGCCTTCTTCATTGTTGTATATATAACGGAACTTTTATTAATATAAAGATTGATGGTTTTGTCTTTCTAAAAATGAAATGTAAAAATAATTTATTGTGATCAGAATTTGAAAAGTTTTTTTTAAAGCTTTTTTTCATTATGGAAGAGCGACATAGATATATGCCCTTCTAATTGAAGTCGGACCTGCCCTTCAAATTTGATCACTATGTGGGACCTTAATAAGCAAATAAAACTATTAACGCTCGTTATATAAAACATATAACAAAACCTTTGTCAAAACTTCAACTTGTTCCCTTTAGCGAGTGGGTATTTCATCACGTTGATCATTTACCATGTACCTTCTTCTGAAGGAATATTCTTCCACTTGATTAGGTACTTCATAATGGTTTTATGTCAAAGGGAATCTGAGAATGTTTATCTATAACTTTTTGTGGTTCAAGAATCAACTTTCATTCTTCATCTAATTTTGGAAGTTCTATTTACATTGGCATATTTTTTCCCAAAACCTTTTTTAGACGGAATGCATGAAAAACCTTATGAATGCAAGAAGAATGAAAATATAACTTCTATACCACTTGTGCAATCCTATGAATAATTATTTAGAGCCATAACGAGTTTGCGATTGTGGAAAAAGTCGG
The DNA here is from genome assembly GCA_034641835.2 of Pinus albicaulis. Classification (NCBI taxonomy): domain Eukaryota; kingdom Viridiplantae; phylum Streptophyta; class Pinopsida; order Pinales; family Pinaceae; genus Pinus; species Pinus albicaulis. The sequence continues at coordinate 1,127,866,413 of CM076583.1, read as the reverse complement.
CAAGTCCCGACTTTTGAAAAATCCCGAATTTTTCCGGAGCCGACTTTATTGGTTGACTTTTTATGAAACTTTTTCATCCTTGAAAAAGTTGTGATTTTATCCTCGAAGTCCCGACTTTTTCCGAATTTTTCGAAAAAATCTTGAGTGAGGTAGTTTCTTTAATAATTTTTTTAATTTTGAAAAAAATTAGGTTTTTCAAAAATGAATATTTTTGTATTTTTTTAGTTTTTCTTGAATTTTTAAAAAAACTCCCGACTTTATCGAGTATTTCAACTTTTGGACCCTTTCCGATTTAATCCCGACTTCGAATTTTTCCACATTGCATTTTTGAGCTAATTCTTTATTCTTATTTTTCTTGAATGAAGATTGCTTATAATGTTATAATCTAAAAAATACCCAATTACCCTCCTCAAATTATCTTTCACTTTAATGTTGTTCCCCTTGTTGTTTTATCACGTTTCATGTCATTTGAAGGTTTTCCATAATAATTTTCAAAGTTTCTTTAGTATTTTCCATATGTGACTCTTTTTCCTATACTTTGGACTTATCTTGCAAAAAGTATGAGATACTAGGGAGTTGGATATCCATAAAGGGCCTTAAATGGGGAAATTTTAGTAGATGTGTGATAGGTAGTATGATAGTATCATATTACCATTCTTCCTTGAGGAACCCACTTCATCTATTAAGATTGATTTTCTAAAGAGTAACATTGTAGATAACCTTAAAAACATTTGTTAACTATTTTAACCATGAAGACTATGAATTTCTTTCACGGACACTTCTGCCACTTGGATTGTTGTTTATGTACTTTGAGCTCTACAAAAAAAATCTACAAAATTTGTCTATATAAATGACCACAAAAATGTAATACTTACCTTTATATTTTAGTAACCCTATAATAAAGTCTATTGATATATCTTCTAGTCTTTGAATATGTATGTGGAATGGTTGAAGTAACCTAGAGATTTTATCTCTCTTTTTTATTTATTATGCAAGCATTATAACACAAAATTTTGAATATCTTTCTTCATTTCTTCCAAAAATATATTTTTTGATCCTTTGAGATGTTTTAAGGAACCACAACGTCCTACCATCGAGAGAGACATGGAAGCTCCTTAATATTTTTTTATTCAAATATGCTTGCGTGCATAAAAATATTCTACATTGCACCCAGTATATCTCTCTTTCACTCCCAATGCTCCATAGAGTTCATCCCATCCTTTATAAATTTTAGTTTTTGTTTAGTACTATTGTCATTTTTCCATTATGGCAAGCTTCTTCTAGCACCTAGGAATAGAAAATGTAATTGGATATAAATTTGAGGCTCTTCTATTTTGAAAAGAGCATCATGTACTAAATTTTCCTTACCCTTTGCAGATTATCTCAAAATTAAAACTTTGCATTTTTTCTCCTCATTTTTGTTAATCTTCCAATGAAATCCATAGCTTCAAAAATACTTTATGCTATCATGGTATATATTGACTTTAAAGTACCTCCCGGTGATATACTATCCCCATTTTTTATTGCATGTAATATTGCTTCCACATTATTTTTCATACGTAGATTTCACCAAATATTTTCTTTGAATTCCTTGCTTTTAAAAGCCAATGATATCCCTTATTGTGTTAATCGTAAATTCCTTGCCCTAGTGCCTCACACTCTACTATGAATGTTTTACCAAAGTAGGTGTGCAACCGATGTTGGTGTAGAAGACATGGCATCCATTAAAAAGAGAGAATGCGAAGTAGCCTCATCATTCCATATAAATGATATTTTCTTCAAGAGATATGTGAGTGGACTTGAAATGCATGCATAATTCTTAACAAATGATCAATAATATCATGTAAGTCTAAAAAATCTTCTAAGAACCTTGATTTTCTTAGGAATAGGTCATTTTGTAATAGCTTGCATCTTTTGAGGCTCAATTCACTCCTTCCTTTAAAACAATATGAACCAAATACTCAAATTCTTATTTCCCAAAAACACATTTGGATATTTTTACATAAAAATGATTGTTCTCAACAATTTATATAACTTTCACATGTTTACTAGTGTGGTATTCCCATGATTTATTATAAATATGTGTATTATCAAAAACCAACACAAATTTTATAAGATGGGATCAAACAAAATTGTTCTTAAGTTGAGCCCGTCGGACTTCAAACGGTGATAAACCATAATTCAAAACCAAATTCGCGTTCCAAAATAACTCGCGTCGGCCAATTTTGTGCCAAAAGCAAATGAATTCCACCTAATCTTTTTCGGGTCCGAAGTTGAGGCTGGCGTATGGAGGGAGAGTTGTGACGCGAATTTGTTATCAAATTCGCCTAATATTTTCGGGTCCTGAATTTCCCTCCCGCAGGTAGCCCAAACAAAGATCCGCTCCTATCCTACGCTGACAAAACCATTGTACATGCGACATCACATCAATCCAAAACCCGCCACCCTTTTTGACTTTGTAAATAAAACAAATTATTATGCAACGTCATTTTCATTGTTCCGTGCGCTAAGCAGATCTTCCATGCAACAAAATTCAAAAACCAACGGTAACGCTTGTTGACCGTTACCTTCTTGAAGAAGAATTGAAGCCGAGTATTTCAGGGTTCTTCTGTCATAACTTGACCTTTGTTTAAACACGTTTCATTTCCCGTAAACGGTGTTATTCCAATTCCCGCTAAATCTGTAAAAAATCCTGGTTTTAGTTTTTAATTTTTCACTAAGGTCTGAAAAGTTAGGTTTGGTCTTTCGTTCACCATTTGCAATTATATTCCCAAAGCTGGTAATTGTGCCTTTTCCTAAAACCGAAATTCCATTTACCGAATCATAAGAACTAGAAATGGAAGTTCTGCTCAACTACGAATGTCGTGCCCATCAATGCCCCTCACAAGGACTTGGATTATTTTCCTTTAGCCAATATGGATTTTCAAATTAAGGACTTGCGTCTCGGTGAGAATCCTCTTCGAATATTTTGCTCTTCCAACGAGAGACAATTATTTGAATGGTTACGGCATCTTTGGACTTTGGGAATCAAATCTTCCTATGTACCTTCTCCCCTCGATCCATATTTTTCTTGAGTTAATCCGTATTGCTACGCAAATTATGATCCCAACCAACGGCGAGTTTTATCCCAAGTCAAAATGTCCTTTTCCCAATAACTTCTCGGTTCATAAATGAAATGCTACATTTCAACTTTGGTCAAGCTCTCACTTTTTTGTCCATGGCTGAATTACTTGAGAAATCTACTAAGTTATCCCATGAAGAGTTAAACCGCCTATGCCAAACCTTCATGTTACGGAAACTATCGACCTAAAAACCCTCCCCCTTATGGTTATACTTTCTTTCTTGATGAGGGTAGAGTTATTTTAAACATGATATCTTCCATAATGGGCTTCAATATGAGTAGTATGTTGATCAGTTAACCCTAGTATTGTTATCCATTTTTACCCTTAGACGGACCTCCTGTTGTCAAGTACGATTTTGCATCTTATATTGCTAACAAAATCCATGATCGATTCATGATATTTGAGAATGAGAGAGTATTTAAGTATTATTCTGTCATATATCATCTCATGATTTACTTTCGATTAGAAAATTTCCCTTTTTATGTTAAGAAACTTGATGCCAAAGGGAATCCTAGGTCGGTCATCTTTTTGATGCCCTTGCATTACTCACAATTCTCTGATTCTCCTTATTCCTATAATAGGTTTGTCGACCTTTTTGTTCATCCTGTGACTACCTTGTTGGCAGGAGTCTCTCCTCCTAGAATTAACAATGAAATCAAGAAAAATCCTTCGGCTCTCAAAGCATTACAAGATAGGTAGGCGGTACCTATATATCAAAAATACATAGAGATCGGGGATATATGGATGTGAATTATGCCCATTCAAACTACCCAAGTATGTCCCAATGAGACTCTTTGCATTAGAATATTTCGAATGAGGATAGATAATTCGAGATATAATTCATTTTTGCAATGCAAAGAAAAAGGCTCAACTCGGATCAAGAGCCAATTAGGTCCCTTCATTTGTAACTCTAGGGAAGTTGGAAAGGAAGCGAAAAGGATTTTTAGAAGACTATCTCAGACTACAAAGAGTTTCTACTCTTTTGGGTGCCTTATGATCCAAACAACTTTATCTGTGATAGAAAAATGAAAAATGCTTGTCACCATACATCCCATCGAAGAATCCCGGAAAATAGAACAATATGCTAATGGATGAATGGACGGAAAGGGACATTAGTTGAAAATAGTGAGCAGGTCAATGTTGAAAACAATGAAAGATCTTGAAAAGATACTTGACCTAGAATCTTTTGGACAAGTGCAGGGATCTTCTTCGGCCAAGACTTTACAACAAAATTTGCGGGAGATTAGTACGATGGCAGTCGAATCTAAAGGAAAAGAAAAGGAGCACGATATACAAATAATTGAAAAATTCATAATGACAAAGCAACCGAGAGACTTCTAAAGAACAAGGTCAAAGAAAAATTCCTCCTACTCGAGATCGGTGAGCCGAGAATTTCTATTTTACAAACTCCTGCGAATATAGAAAAGGAAAAAGAGAGAATTTGAAACAACTACTGCCTCCTATTGGTGGCTCTTCGAACGGCAAGATGTTAAAAAGTGGAAATTAACTCCCCTTCCGGAAGATGAATCATTTCGGGGAAATCCCCGTGACCGGGGAAGAGAAGACGATCGATAAACGGGTACGGAGTAGTAGGACATCCACTAATTTTCAAAAACAGGGAATACGAGAGGTAAGAAAGTGCAAAAATATCTTCTTTCAGGTACCTCCCGATGCTTCACACAGGACATCAAAAGAACATGCATCGGTATAAAGGCCGGAACGATCCATTTAGACTTCAAGTGTACAACCAATTTTGAAAGATGGCTGCGAAAAAATCAAGAAAGGTCCAGTGTCGGCTGTGACAGCAAACGAGGGTAAGATGTTAATGAGCCATTTGAAGCCCAAAGGTACATGACCTCGGACAATTTGCAGTTACATTAGGATAATTTTGAAGTCTTAGCAAAGGGTATCCATCCTTTAGATCAAATTGAGCTACACAACCAAACATGTGAGATGATTTATTCTCGACGGATAAATCAATGATGACCCATAAGTTGCGGGGATTATTTTGGATAATACTAATACACGATTCCTGACTTGAAAAAAAAGCATCCTCCCAAGCTAAGGATAATAGAATCAAAACTTTAGAGGAAATAATCATTGGTTTGGGTCATAATCCTAAGAATGTGAAAGGTATTGAAGCTTTGATCAAGAGAAAAGATGATGATATTGCAGCTACGAGAAAACAATTAAAGTTATCGTCCTCGGGAGCATCCCTGAGACTACGAAGTCATCAAACAAAATTAGAGAGGGAAGAACTAATGGATTTTCTCTTAAAATTGAATGAGCAACTTACTGCAAGCCGAAAAAGAGCTTGAGAATGCATTAAAAAGATAGCGAGGCAAATATTCTAGTATCTACGGTAGGAGTAGTGACGGTACGAAACGAGGAGGTCGGCCCGAGCGGAATTGTCCACGAGCAACCTTGCCAAATTTGAACAACGATGAATTAACAAAGTCAATGGAATATATGAACATTCAGAAACTATGAGCTTACAAAAGCAAGGAACAATTGGCCACTCTAGAACATAAATATGATCTTTCCAAAGATGAGTGTTGCGATAAAACAAGAGAAGTGAACAAATTAGAAAAAACGAGTCAAAGCATTGGAAAGGATCTCACATTGGAGAAACCTTTAAAAGAAATAAATGAAATTCTTTGGGATAATATCATTCAATAAATAAAGGATGTTTTGTCCTCAATTCAAATAATGGATGAACGGAATAACTTAGTTAAATTGGCTCTGGATGAGATTGAGATCAAGACAAGAGTTGGGAAATATGCCGAAGAGGCCAATAGACTTATACATTTTTTGAATGCTCATACTAGAATCAACTGAGAAATTGGTATTCGGGATAGGACCCGAACAATTGAAATAAAAGAGAGTTTTTACTAAAGAACTGCGAGTCGCAATTTAGAACGAAGGTGCTCATATATGCAAGAAGAAATCATTGCCTTCGGAGAAAAGATTGAATATTTTTTTAAATAGAGATTGCCAAGTCCTATAGTTGCGAAGATAAGCTAATGGACCTTGATATTTATGTTAGAAAATTGGACAAATATGCGTCGTCAAGCTAGTTCTTCAACCGGTTCATCAACGGCGGCATTGCCTACGGGAAAAACCTTCATGGCTGATTGGAGAATTTATTTTATCTTGAGCTGAAGTAAATCATTTGTTCCCAAATCGGCCCAATTTCTTGATATGTTAGAAGTTTGATGAAAGACTGAAATTTACCCGAGACCGAGGAGTGCCGGAAGTTCAATGGTGGGAAGAAATGATGGAACTTTTGTAAATTATCCTTACATAAATTTTTCTATTTACCACAGTCATATCATGATAAAAAGGATAAAGGATGAAAAAAGGTCAAAGTATCATAGCAGTTAAAGAGTATCGGTTAAGAGGTCGAATAGTAGCGATTAAAGGGCTCAGTTTTTGATAATCTCCCTTAGTTGAATTCTTGGGTTTTATATCAAATTTTTGTATGTGACATGAGGTATTTTTTCTATCAACATGCAGGGTGGAACTTCCACGGATGGATATTTGGGTTCCAATCTTCGAGGGTGTGAAAATGTAATGACTTCATGGTACATTTTACTTCATATAATATATTCAAAACAACGTTTTTTTCTCTTGTGAAAAAAAAATGATTAATGTTTATCCTCTTGCCTTCAAAACTAGCGATCTTGGTCTATGTTGTTGGTTTATTAATATGGTCTCATGGTCTTTTTATATTTGGGACATATCACACTCCTCACATGATTAGCGTTTCTGTGTTGATATTTTGGGTACTTTAATTTGTATTTGGAACAATGGACATCGGTACTCTATCATTGTTTTACTATTCTACATCTTGCTATTTCACTTTCTGCCAGGTGCACCTTGGGGTATTTTTACACCATTTTTTGGTCATCTAACCTATTATCATTAGATGGACTTAAAGTACACTGTATAAGACCAATTTTACCCTAAGTAAATTGCTTTCACTATGTAAAATAACTTAATAAACCACATTTATTAGGTTGTTTATGGTCTAAACGAGGAAACCCAAAGGAAATATTAAACAAATCTATATTTGTTTGATTTTCCCCATGGAATAATTAATTAAACCATAATTTAATTATTATTCCTAGTCATTTTTAACAAAACAAAGAAATTAATTAGATAAACCTTTATTTATCTTATTATTTTCTAGGAATAATTATTTAATCTTATTTTAGATATTATTCCTTGTTAAATATGACCAAATAATACACAAAATAATTAATAAATCATTATTTGTTTGATTATCCTTCAACCACTTCCTTAAAAAGATAAATAAATCATTTATTTATTTATTATTGATAACAAATAAAGGATTTATTTAAAGTCAAATACTTTTCCCTCCAACAAATATAATAAAATATTCCATAAAAGGTGGATCTAGATTTGGTTAACATTAATGTAATCATGCCAAGATCTAGAATGACTAATATTTTGTTATAAATAGGAGGAGTTTTTCCTACCATTCTTCACCTTTTGTTCCCTATTAGATCACTTTCTGGATCTATACACTTGGTCACATTTTTCTACATTATTTCTTTGTGTGAGCTCCCTTTGAGTTCTATCTTTATGCGGGTTTTCTACACCAAAAAGAGAGAGAGATTCTAGATACGAAGTGTTGAGGATTTCCAAGAACCCATCCCATTGAGGAGAAGTGGATACGCCTTGTTTTCCTCGAGGTGCCCTTAATACAAAAATTCTTTCAAAAATTGTTCTTGTCTTGTCTATTGGATATATATCTGGAGCAAACCCTTCTTTTTCTTGCTTAATGTCTTTCTATGCATAGATACGAGTTTTTGCGGCTCTTGTCTTGATCGACTAGCTAGAGATCTGAAGATATTAGCTGACCAATTTTGATATTTAGGGCTATTAGTTATGCATAATAAAGTGGTCTTTTTTCGTACACTTCGACAAAGGATTCATACTAACGATTGGCGACTCCGCATAGGTTTTCAATTATGATAGTTACCGTTTTTCATATTCCTGCATATCCATCTACTTGATTTCAGGGTTTCTTTTCAGCTTTTGTTTTTATATTTTATTTTCATGTGGTTTTTCACCTATAAAACCCTAAAACATTAAAATTTCTAACTTCACGTGTTTCGGCCCTATTGCGCGAGGTGACGGACATCGGCCGCAGGCGAGACGACAAATTTTTCGGAAATGCGCATCGGGACACCCGGAGCTTGATGCACTTTTCAGCCCCGAGAAGCGCGACACGGACTCTCTCGTCGCACTTTTTTAGCCCATTAACTACAACTTTGGGGAAGCGGAAAACGGCCCAAAAAGCGCACGAGAAAAAAAAAGGTCAAAAGCTGCGACACGGACTTTTTGCGGAATTTTTCTGAGAATTTTCTAGGTTTTGTACGAACCTCGTCGGGGTTGTCGACCTCTTGTCTTCACCCGTTTAGACCTATTATTTCTTTTTTTTTTACTCAACTAAGTGGGAATCTAGCCCCCAGACCTCGTTGCCCTCCACTTTTGTGGAAGAGTTTTAGGCTGCTGCAAGTGTCTAAATTTTCGGAAATTTTCAGCCATTTTCTTTTTCGGATACGGTTTACTCCTTTTTCGGACCCTTTTAATCGACTCTTCTCCTTTCAAATCACCTCTGAAGATTTTTTTGGATCTACTACCTTTAGGGCCTCCTCCTTGCCCACTCACATTTTCCCCGATTTCCTCCTTTTTTTCCGTACCTTGCCTACGCACTCTTGTTTGTGATGCCACCTCTTTTCGACGATTTCTCCTTTAGATCCCTGTCCCTTTCGACCCTAGATCTATTGGCCTCTTTTTAGTGTGTTTTGACTATATTTTTTCCCTCTTTATATTAGTTTTGAGAGACTGCCTTCTTAGGTTGGATTGATGCACTAGTAGGTTGTTAATTTTTAATTTATTTCAGCATTATATCTTGTTTTTCTGACATTATTTTCAGTTACGCGGCTTCCTTTTTCTCTTGCTCTCAAAACAAAAAAGGGTTTAAAATTAAAATTAACGCACGCCACACACTCACCCTAAGCGAAAGAGCACGGTTTACACCGCCAGGCAAAGACTTTAAAATCAATTGACAACGCACCTTTACGCACTTGTTTCGACATTGTAATCACTTGATTACGCACCTCCTTTGCCTTTGTTGGTCGTTCTTCTTCCCCTCATGCCGTGTTTGTGTTGTCACCATTGCGCCCCTAAAGCGCAAATCCCAGGAGACTTCTTGGCCTTCACCCTCGGTTTTCCGATCGGTCGAACTACTCCTTCCCAACGTCGTCGAGTTAGTCCTCCTCGAGTCCGCACTCCGACTCCTCTTCGATTCATTGGGTTCTCCTTTTACTTCGGTTCTCCCCCTGTCACCTTCAATATGCAGTCCCGGGGCCTAGTAAGCGGTAATCCGGCCCCTAATGCCGGGACTGCTACTAGCGGAGACCGCCATAGGAACTACCTCGGTAGCCCTTGCTCCCCTTCATGGTAGGCCTCGGCCCAGCTACGATTTGGACCGGTTGATAAATGACCCTATACACCATGATGCTAGTTGGCCCGCTATGCCGACAAAGCTCCCTTAGAGCATCCCAAAGTTTGAAGGCCTTCTTTGGAGAAGATCCTTCAAATCATGTCCGATCTTTCCACATGTGGTGTTCATCTACCTCCATTCACAGAGTGACTGCAATAAAGTCTTTGGTTGTTCCAACAAACGCTTACGAGCACGACTTCTAAGTGGTATGTTGATCAGCCCCCTTCTTCTCATACCACCTTTTGCGACTCTTGCTGAGCTTTTTTATCTTGCTTCCCGACTTCCCCTTCGTTACATAGGCGGTATCGAACTTTTGACTTCTTCTGTCAATCATCTGTGACACCTGTCAAGTCATGTCCGGGGAATGGTGGAGACCAAAGAGCCTATGTCAATCCCCTACTTTCGGCAGTGTCTACATGGTGGTTCCTTCGATCTTTATTGCTTCCTATCGGGAAAGGTGTTGCGTCGCATTTCTCCAAACCGAAAAACCGCCCTCAAGCGGCGTTAAAATATGATTTGATCTACGCTCGAGCCAGGTTATGTTTATACCGTTCTACACGATCTCCCAGAACCCGGTGGTGTCAAGGCACGGGGGAGCACCTCATGCCACAGAAAGCGGTATTGTTGGATCTCTCTCTCTCATCCATATACCCAACCTCCCAAGGGTTATGGTTTTCACGGGGAGGGCGGCCTCCGCACTTGTCCCCTCTTGGTAGCACGTATCCGGGATACAACATACCTTCTCTTTTGGCCCAACCTCACCTTGCTCCCATCTTGTTACCCAACCCCCTTATTCGTATCCGCGAGTTTGGTGCTCCGGCTCCTCACGACGCCAGCACCTTCGCCTCCCTTGCCTTCTCAACCACACGCGGCACGGTCACCAGCCCCCCTCGAAGCACTGCAAGTGGATGCACGGCGAGTTCGTGGCTACCCAACCACCTAACGGACGGTGGCCACTCAACCTTCCCCTTCTGGTTCCTCCAGTGCCGGATCCTCATGATGAACTGCGATCCACACTCTAACCGTCGACCTTAACCTTCAAACTCGGTCTCGCAAATTACCCCACACCTTAAAACAAGTCTTGCCCCAGAGTTCCCTTCTTCGGAGTTCTCTGAGCCTCTTTCGACATCCAATGGTCCCTTGCATATCCCTCGGCCCAAAGTTGAGGTTCATACCAAAATTCCTAAAGGGACCATTAAGGCCGAAATCTTGCTTACGGTACGAAGTACAACTCATTCATATAACGTAGTAGATGATTTGGCGCGGTCTCCTGCTACCCATTTCACATTGGAACTCCTCTCCGTGCGTGCCCTTCCCAAAGAAGGCTGCGCTCTGCGCAAAGCCAGGCGGCCCCAGCAGATCCTACTAATGACCAAATGATTGTTTTCGACGCCCATCCAATCGGGGTACCCATCCTCCTCTTCACCTTGGTCGCCTTGCGTCCGGTCAAAATGCGGAACGCTAACGTTTCCCGGTGTATAATTGATGAGGGGGCATCACGTATTTGATGTCGCTTCGGTTTGGCGACAACTCGGATCTCCTGAGTTGGCCCCTTCCACGATCACCCTTCGAGTGTGGGATGGCCACGCCTCCGGCCCCATTGGCCTCTTCCGTAATTGTCCTATCACTCTTGCAGGCAAGGCTTGTTTGCGTTGACGTCGAAGTCATTGACGCCTCTAGATTACAGCATTCTCTTGGGCGGAGCTACACGCATGTTATTTACGCTGTCCCATCCATGGTTTTCCACAAGATGTCTTTCCCTAATAATGGAAAGATAGTCACCATTGACGAGTTGACATATCATGAGCCAAAATCTCGGACACCTCACAGAGCCGACCATCTCTTCTGTAGCCAACAAGAAAACCATCGATTCCTTGACCGGTGTCTCTCCTGGCGTTTACAAAGACTCCTCTTTGCTTGGAACCTTCCACTGGTCTTCCTCTCCTCCTCCTCCTATCATTGACTCATCGAATGTTTGCATGATGCAATCATCTCGGGCTGCTCTCAAGCAACACCGCCGGCTAGTCTGCAACCACGCTCTTAGCAACTGCTCCCTGACGCCACCCTACGGCTAGTATTCATGAGCCTCTTTACCCTCTCGAACGGTTCCTCCAAGCCTTAGCCATTTAGGAGCCGTCCCACCTGTCGTACCCCTCTAGTCAGAGTACCGTTCCTAGCTCCCCCACCGAAGTGTACACGATAACGGTCATGGCCACCCTCTCTCTTCTAACTTGACCCTTGGGATTCCCGTACGGTACCATGATCCTCCGAGTCACAACCACACTGGACAACCCAACCTGTTAGCGGCCACATTCAGCGGGTCCCCATGACTTCTCCCGCGCAACGGTGCCTCGGTCACCTCCGCAGGGAACCACCTCCTATTGCGACCACTTCGGGTAAGAAACTCGCGAGGGGGCATCAAAGAACAAGAGCTACCCCAACAAACCACTGCCCCTCCTTGGCCTCCAAAGCATACCATCCCGGTGTGTTTTGTGTGATGTTGTCGGTCACGCCACCCATACATCACAATTTCTTCATCTCAAGCCCATGGTTAATGTCGCGTTCCTTTGGTCACAGTCCCACAGGAAACCTATGTTCCTTCACAGCGACCACGGCCGAAACCCCAAGACTATGCACACCAACCACCCTGTGCTTTGTGTGATCTCCATGGCCATTACCCACCCTTGGTCCACCGCCTCGAGGGACTTGCACCCCTCTCTAGCCGCGGTCCGCCAATTCGAGGCCAAGCGCAATGAGTCCACCTCTCCCCTATTTGTGCATTTTTCTCCGGCGAGAAATACCGGACATGACTACTCCCATTGACATTCCCCCTCCCCCGAGTGTCAACATGGCCAGAACTACATCGTCCAACATTTTCTACCTATCATCATCCATGAAACTCGAGGAGACATTCCTAGATCCTCCTGATATTTCTGACCTTCCTTGAGCGATCACCTTGGGCTCAACATCAGGTAGATCCTTTATCTACTTACTCTTTTGTCACCTTGTGACGATGCGCATGTGAACCTCTCTTCTCCTTGATGATGATTAGGGTAGCTTCGCCGCCATCAGGTGATCTTTCTTCCACCGATCACCCCCATTATGGAAAAAATCCCCATCCACAGCTTTATCTATTCCCCTTACATCAAACCCATGCGTTCACACCACATACCTTGTGGCCATTACATTGAAGCCAATGTTTGGTGAGGGGCACCCACATGTGAGAGACCAGAAGCAATTCTCCATAACTCTCCTAGTGTATCCCCGATCGTGTCGGCTTTTGTGTATTCTTCTTCCCCACATTTAGAAGAACCTCTAGAGTCCCATATCACTTAAGATCACTCTAGGGATGATACCCCTTATCGTTCCCTCATCTTCCATCGGTAACCCCATCTCTTAGACATTGTTGTTGACCAACCTATAGCTTTTCTATGAAACCTTAGGTTCATTATCTCCCAAATCCTCTCTTTGGGATGGTGACACCCGGGTATACCCGGAAACTTAAAGTCCACATTTTTGATTCCTATATGCGGTACCAAAAAGAGATTGGTAATCCTCCATTCCCTTTCTACTCAAAAGCACATAACCATAAAAAACAAATGGCGCACCACATCATTAAAATATGTTTGGATTCCCCTCTTTCTAAATATATTTTTGCATGACCACACCATGCTTGGGAGCACCTATCTCGACCATAACCCTTCCCAAAATTGAATTTCTTCACTTACGCTACTTGTACTTGGGGCATCACTTTGCCTCCTTACTCGCCTTTGTTCGTGTTGATTTTCGTCATGAGATACCATCTTCTCTCATGTTTTTATGGTCCCCCATTGGACCTTTCTTGTGTGGCGACACCATCGAAGGTCGCCCTTGTTTGAACATCAAGGTTGAGTCATCATCGCAGTCATGAGTCCTATCTGAGTCCCTTTGTACCCCACTATAATCCTCCATCCTTCATTGCTGGTCTCTCTCTTGTGTCACACATTGTGGCCCTCGGTCCTACGTACTATCCCTTATGATATTGTGTCGATTTGCTGCCATGTCATTCATGCCCTTTATGCTCTAACGAAAGTCATCCATTCGCCCCTGCTGGGTCCCCTCCATTTCATCATCATTATTGGTATTAGTCTATCGATCGCTCTACTATTTTTCTCTCGTGCCTTGGTGAGGATCTCTCATTGCCTCACCTATGGCGAACCTCTCCATCGACATCAGCTCCTTCATTACGGAAGACGGGTCTAGAAGACGGTGTGCCCTTGGTTCCAACTTCCACTCTTGGTGGAGATTTTCAGTTGAAGCAAAGGGATCTGCGATTTCCCTTTGACTTGATTGTTCTCCCACTCCCGGCTCCTTTCTGCACTGATCGAGGATCGCACCGTGCTTGATGGTTCGGTGGTGGGCGGCGGCTCTTGGTGATTCTGGGTGTGTGTGAGATGTCTTAGCCCTCATCGGGGGTGGCCCTACGGTGGCCCCCCACATGCCCGGAGTGACATACTAAATTTGCGGCCCTCGATGTAGCTCCATATATTTGATGATGTCGGCCTTAGCCTCTTACGGCGCCTCTTTGATTTGCATGTGTCGATTGATTTTGTGAGCCCTTCCCCGCTTATAGGGAATTTGGGGTTGTATTTGTATCTCATGTACTCGGATATTATTGTATAAGTCTGTTATCCCGGGCACATCATGTATGTGGGATTCCTCATTGTATTCTTATACGGCTCAATAGGATCGGCCTTCAAGAAAGAATTAAATAGTAGGGAAAAAAAGATATTAAATATCGACGTCAAAGGAAAATCTACAACAAATGTCTAAAGGCAAGAAAGATAAGAGATTTTTACGGAAGATGGTAGTCAAATTCAAAAATAGAATCTATGTTGAAATAGAGCAACTTGAAGAAGCTAATATTAAAATAATTCCATACAAAGCCATATTCTTGCCACTCGGTAGCAATAATCAAAATGTTTTATTGTTGGCACAGTTAGAAGGGGAAGTGCACAGTTTTTATTTCTAAATGCATTGAATGTCAATAAGTAAAGGTGAATTTAAGCATGTGAGGTTGTCCCATCCTATTCCCATTCTTGAATGGAAATAATTTCAATGTATTTATTACAAGGTTTCCACAAACATAAAAAAAAACATGATGCCATTATGGTTGTGTTAGAAACATTAAGTAAGAAATTCCACTCATAGTAGTAAATTCCACTAATATAATGTGTGATGTGCCTCAATTTTTCATAAAATAAGTTGTGAATAATTTCATGGTGAGATATAAAGTTTACTTCAAAGTTTTGGAAGGAATTGTTTGTTAGCCACTACAAGGAAAGTGCCTTATGGGATGGAGGTTATAAAGGAGGTTTTAGTGTTATAAAATTTGGAAAATTTGTCGAAAAACACATCTAAAACATCCATTGTGATAGCGAGAGGTTTTAACGAGAACTTCACCACAATTGAAAAATCCTTGGCGGCCGAAGGTTTTAGTGGATGTTTTTTTTTTTCGGTGTGCTTAATGGAACAAAGCGAAATAAACGGGCATCATCCATAACTAATATCAACGAGGAATTGAGTGCAAATAAAAATGGTGCATAATATATATAGCACTAGTGCTAATAGATAAAAATTACCCTGGAGGCATTCTTGTAAGGAACAACAGAGACATAAAAAATAATTATTGTGTCGGTGCTTTCTTTAAACACTGCATTGTCGATGTGTATCTTTTGTACAAATGACCCGGTTTGTTAGTTATAAAAAAGGACTAGTGTTTTTAGTTTTCATAATGCACGGACTCAATAATATTTTTAGGACAAGGTGTTAGTTATATGAAATAAATGTTGTGTTAAGAATTAAAATGCACCGGGGAATTAATCTAAAAATAATATCGATGCTTGAAATGATAAAAGAATCGGTGTTTTCATTTTTACGAGAAGCCACCAAATACGGAATGGGAATATTGAGTGTTTATTGTGCTAAGATCCAATTCGGAATATAAACAAAAGTGTGAGGATTATGAGGTAAGTTTCAAGTTACACATGATTTTTATGTGAATTTCTTGACAAATTAACATAAACAAAAAATTGAACAACAACATCTAACATACATGAACATCACCATAAATAGTAACACAACAACACATGATGAAGGAGTTCACCCCGCTTAGGATATGTCTCCTTGGTCCATCTTCCAATGGCTAACCCTCTTATATTATTCTCAAAATTATAATTACATATGCGTACAAAGATCAAACAACTTTGAAACATGTTCCGATATCCCAGAATGCCCAAAAATGCCGGTGTAGCCTCTTTCTATGTTAGTTTTTGTCAAAAAATGAGTAAGTTATGACTTCCCCAAGTTTTATCACTAACTACTCCTGATTCCTCAAAATCCAACACCATCCTACAAATCCGCCTAGAATTCCGCTAACCGGCGCCAAATTTCCCAAACATTGGGCGAAATTGTCGGCGCTTTAGTTTTCCTCTAACACCTTAATGCCAAATTCCAAACCATAAACATATGGTTTAATAATAAAAAATTACTAATAAAATTTCGCGCGATTTTCGCTAACCGCCATTAAATTTTAAGGTGGACACATAGCGGTCGGGCACGGTGGTTCGGATGGCACGGTTAGTGGTGCAGCTAGCGGGACGGTGGTGCGGTGGTCAGCTACTGAAAGCTGGAAACTGAGGCGCGAGGTCATATATGATGTCGGAGTTAAATTTTATGGTCGCGATCGGTGGGGGGGGGGGGGTGCATGGGGCTAGCATCCCACCCATTGTCCCACCACCGGCGGTGACCAAGGTTTGGGAGCTGGATACAGGGCCACCACTCCCCCCACAAACCATATCAGAGAATTAAGTAATATGAAACTCATAGTATTATAAGAAACATGTCGATGGCATATTGGTAATAACAATAACTCGGTGCTTGGAGGTCGGTGTCGACCCCGCCCCTCTGCTCGAGACTTCAACATAAATTTTGGTGGCCTTCGCACGCCACATGGCAGCCCATGGCTAGGCAACACGGCAGCTGTGATTGGCCGCGACCCTGACCAACTAAATGGCCAAATAAAATAAACTAGAAAGTACCCGCAGGAAAAATTTCATTCACTAAGGAGATTTGGTGACCCGAGTCAACCTACCATTGTGCATGCCCGATCAATAGTATAGACTGCGGCTAGGCTATCCACACAATTTTTTTCCAAAAATTTACCTATTTTACAAAGTGAACAAAACGTGTTTTTGAGGCATACAATGTCAGAGTTTTTCGTGAAATGAGTTGCCTCATATTCCGAACGACGAGATCTATGCATTCGTTCAAGTTCCAAACCATTACGGTAACTTTCATTTTTTAGCATAATTTTGAGCACACGATCTCCTCCTCCCCGAAAGCTTTGGATCCCGAGAAGATCAGTTTCAATTTTTCATCACATGAGGTACAACTCCCCCACCTTTCCCGATCTTGATATATTTGGACTTGAGAAGGATTTGTGCCTTTTAGCCCCACACGAAGGTAATACACTCCTCGTTTTGATGTCCTTCCTTTTTCTTCTATCAAGAATGGTGTCTTGTTGAATCTCATCAAGGTATTCACAGAAAATTCCTCAATGGAAGGATTATAAACCTATTCTCCTTGATATTCAATCAATGCAGGCTCATAAAACCTCAAGTTCTCAACATTATGATAAGTAAATTTGCATGTATGAAGGAATTGTCACCAATCTTTTCCAAAATTCTGAAAGGACCATAATGATTGGTTTCAATTTTTTTACCTTCCCCTTGAAGCCTCTCTTTGCTAATGTGAAGCCAAAATTTGTCACCAAGTTGGAACTTGTGATCTAGAGAGGATGCTTGTCGTGCCTTATACTTGTACTTTCTTTGGATATTTTCAAGTTGATCTTGAGCTTGTTTTATATCAATTGGATTTGTTCTATGAACTTCTTGACTTTGTCTATGTCGCTATGGCCATCAATCTTAACATCGTTCCAAAAAATGAGAAATCCAATGGCCATCAAGGAAAGTATCCTAGACATGCCTCAAATGGTGATGTTTGTGTAGAGGAGTTTTTTGCATGGTTGTAAGCATGTAGAATGTAGTGAAAGTTTGCATCCCACACTTAGGATGCTTGATGTAGTATCCTCGAAGAAGATGGATGGTTGTTTGATTGAACCACTTTGGTTTGACCATCTATTTGTGCATGAAAAGGTTGTACTCTTTTTCAACTTGGTATCCATCAAGTCCTGCAAGCTTGACCAAAGTTCCCAACAAATCGAGAATACGATCACTAACAATGGATGTGGGAAATCCAAAATGAACCCAAACATTACGAAAGAATAAATGAGTTGTTTGTTCGGCCGTTATTTTATTTTTACATGGCATTAATATACACATCTTGCTAAACCTATCCAAAACTACATACAATTAATCATGACCTCTTTTGACAATGGAAGACCTCCTAAAAAATCCATAGAAACACTCTCCCATGGACGTGAAGGTACGAAGTGGTGTGTACAATCCTAACTTTGTATTTCTAGGCTTCTTGTTGCACATAATGAACAACTTTTAATGAAACTTTACACACTTTCAAGCATATGAGGCCAATAACAATACCTACGAAGATGTGTTGTTTTTTACCTTTGAAATATCCGGCAATAAGAGAAGTGTGTGCTTCCCTCATGACATTCACTCTCTCCCACTATAGAATACAAAGATTTCCCAAATGATGCAACAAGTTATTATGTACATGGTAATCTAATTCCTCTACTTGGTTTCGTTGGCTCAAGTTTGCATAAACATCTTCAAATTCATTATCCTTTGCATATTTCTCAACATAACTTTCATGCAAAACAAAATTATTCTTGAGTAAAGTAGCTACACTTACAATAGGCCTAGAATTCATATCAAAAACCTTGTTGTAAATACCTTTCTTATACTTTGATGACCAAGTGGAATTTTTGTAGGAAACCCATCCATTTTGTACCTTACAATAGGCCTCGATTTACCGCAACTTAGTTTGTGATTGCAATTATTGCAATGGTTGGTAGTCGGTGTGTATGATGGTTTTCCTTTCCCATCAAGTAGTGTTTCGACTTTTTCACTTTGAACCAACACATAAAGATCCTTGTCATAAGTAGGATAGTTAATCACGGCACCATTGAAATTTTATGAATGAAATGAAATGGGATTACTATGTTGCATAAGAATGCACCCATGGCATAATTTCTTGCATCTAATTTGAATCTCAAGGGTTGTCTCCAAATCACGGTAGTGCAAAAATCTTGAGGTTGAGCTTGGTCTTCTATTTCAAAGCTTATCGAATGTTTTTAAGCATATGCACTCGAAGACCTTTTTCACACTAGTCAATGCATGCCTTTAAAATTTTGTGATAAGAAGAGACAATAAACTTCCCCTAATATTGGGTTGCTCCAAAAAAAAAATTTACCTCGATGGAATGTCTTGGGAATTTTCCAATTCACAATTACCTCAACCTTAGAGGGTTTATTTTCAACTCACCTCCTCCAACAATATTCTCCAAGTACACCAAAGAAGTTTTACCAAAATCACATTTTGACATCTTCAAAAACAATTGTTCTTTCCTTAAGACATTAAGTGCTTTTCTTACATGCATGACAAGTTCATCAAGTGATTTCTTGAAAATAAAGATATCATCTAAATAGACGATGACAAAATAATCAATAAATGGCCTCAAAAAATCATTAATCACACGCACGAAGGTAAGCGAGGAGCATTACATAAACCAAAAGGCATAACAAGCCATTCAAAACGGAAACCTTTCTTTGTCTTGAATGTTGTGTTCTAAATGTCACCTTCAACAATTCTAATTTGATAGTAGCCATACTTAAGTCAAACTTAGTAAAATACTTTGTATATTTCAATCAATCAAATAAATCATCTATTCTAGGAAGTGGATAATGATTCTTTACCATAATCTTGTTCAATGCACGGGGAAATCTACACACATGCACCATGTTCCATCCTTCTTTGGCACTAACAAAATAGGTGACCCACATGGCGAAGTACTTGGTCGGATGATCCCTTTGTCCAAAAAATCTTGAATTTTCTTTTTGATTTCAGCACTCTCCATCACCGACATCCTATATATGCCAATGTTAGGAAGAGTACAATCTTGATGTTGTATTTCATGTTGGATTTCCCTCTTAGGAGGTAATCCCTTTGGTTCTGGAAACATCTCATTATTTTGATTAACCGAGTTCAATCAAATCATATTTCAACTTTGGATCACAACCTTGAAATGGTTCATAATCAACATCAGTTCTTTGGTTTAATCATAATAAGCATGCTAAATTGTTGTGAATTCACTAGTATTTTCATTTTTGCATTAACTAATGAAATATTTAGTTTCTTGAGATGAACTCTCAAAATATACTCCTACGATATTTGAACAAGTGGTACTTGTTTTTCCTTGGTGATGAAATATGGCTTTTCTATCATAGAGGTAAGGAATACCCAAAAAAATTCATGAAATATCAAGCGGTACAACATCTAATTCAACTTAGTGATGAAGTTTTTTGTGATTACCAAACATTGTTCTTGTAACCTATAAATTTTGTTCTTGCATATCCAACCAAATGGATATGTTTTTTGTGATGATGGTTCATCTTCGTTCTTGACTAAGTCTTAATATATAAAATTAGCTTGAGACCAGCTTCTTGAACCGTATATATGGAGATTTTATGTTTTATGAAATAACCCTCACATGAAATAATTCAATCCTTGTTTCTTCATTTGAGGTACTAGTGTGAAAATTTGATGAACTAGTGCTAGCAATGGATTATTTTCCTTTCATACCATGGTTTAACAATTTTATTTTCATCACAGATGAGATCTAAAATCATGTTGAGTAGTTGCATAATTGTTTTTTGTTTACCCTTGTTGTTGAATTTCTTGGGCCTCATCTCTGAAACGAAGCTTCCAGCAATGGTATTCATCATGACCCTCTTTGGAACAATGTTTTCATGTCATTTTCTCTCCCTTCCTTTTTAAGCGATTTATTTTTCTTTCCTTTTCCTTTAAAACCTTTCCTTTCTCTCACCCTTAAATGGCTTCTTTGCCTCTTGCCTCAGAGTGAGTGAGCACACACAAAACTCATCTAGACTAGTGGATTGAACATAAGGATACTATGCCTTAGGTAACAGCAAACCCCCTATATACTTACGACAGTATCTTTGAATGGAATCAGCACCTAACATAGGCACTTCTTCTTAATTATTGATGATATTGCCCCATGACCTTTAAGTTGTGTAAAAGTTCTACCAATTCATGATGACTTATATAGCATATAAGTGCTAGAGGGGTAAAATATGTTCTTTAATTGCATCGATCAAATTGAGACGAAGAGAGAGAGAGATCTTACCAGTGTTTAGTTTATCTCATCTGCTATGTCTTGGTGCCCACCATACTAGTGCATGTCACACCCTCTAGTCTCAAAGCAGACTAGATGAATCTTTGTATCATCATCTTGAAGGTTTTGAATCTTGCGGTAGAACTCCAAGTGATAGTAGCTCAATTGTCAAAGCTTCTTTGCATTTACTTCACCTATTATACACAGGCATCTCAAATTTAATATCAAGTTTAACTAAAGTATGTTACTTATTCCTTATTAGGTATGTTAGATGAGTATGAGTAAGGGTTGTAGTAGTGTGAAGAGGTGATGAAGATGAAGGTGTAGATGGTGGTGAGGATAGATGTGTGGATTAGATGGTAGTTTATCACCATTTCCATTACTCCTCCTCCCTACTGGAAAACCCTCTCCTCTTGTAGGTCCTGGAGATTTCACCCCTCTAACCTTATGTTCCTCTCTTCTAGAGGACCTTGACCATCTTTGTCATGTAACAAAGAAAGCATTCCTAAAAGCCTTATCTTCCTCTGTCTGCTATCAGTCCTCCTTCATGAGAAAATGTTTACTTGAAACTGAGGTGTACAACATGAGAATGAATCTTCGGTGGGATGTGGCCACTGTGACCTCCTTTTCCTTGTCACACTAGAGAACTCTAGACCCACAATCTTTCCTGTCTTCCTCTCTTTGAGCTTCTTCTAACCTTGTAAGCATTTAAACACTTGCAAAACAATGAAATCGTCTCTTGCACAAGTAAACCTAGTCCTCTGATATCATACCAGCTTGATCTGATATTTGGAATATTAGTGTTTGTTGTGCTAAGATCCAATTCGCATATAAGCAAGTGCTTGAGGATTAGATGTAAATTGGAATTTAAACATGAGTTTTTATATGTGAATTTCTTCATCAAATTAACATATAGAAAAACAATAAAAAACAACATCTAACATACATGAACATCACCATAATGAAAAAGTAACACAACAACACATGATGAAGTAGTTCTACCGTCACGGGCTACATCTCCCGTTAGTCCAACTTCCAATGGCTTTTCCCTCTTCTTTTAGTGCTCAAAAGTGTGTGACATTACTTATGTTTACAATGCTCAAACAACTCTAAAACCCATTCCATCAACTCCAAATGTCCAAAAATTCCTATGTAGCATGATTTATACATCTTAAATTTTCTCTCAAAACGCTAGTAATTTATGACTTCACAAGGTTTGGCACTAATGCATTCCACAAATTCCTCAAAATATAGGCACCATCCCTACCTGCAAATCCACACAAAATTCCACGCTCATGAGCACCTCAAATTTCCAAAATATCGATCGAAATTGCTATCGGCACTTTAATTTTTTCCTCTAACACCTTAATGTCAAATTCCAAACCATATAAACATATGGTTTAATAATAAAAAATTATTAATAAAATGTCGCGCGTTTTTCACTAACCGTTGACTTTTAAATTTTAAGGTGGACACATAGCGAGATATGATGGCGTGTTGAAGTGGTGTGGCTAAGGTGACAAGCATCACGAGGGTCTTCCTTCGATAGCATGTAGGTATGGGTCATATGTGCTTTTAGCCGGAGTTAAATGTTATGGTAGCGACGGTGGTTGGGGGCGGCAGCGGGGCTAGTGCATCCCACTATGGTCCCGCCCTGGCAGTGTCCGGGGTTGGGGCTAGAGCTCCAACCTCCCTCCCCCCATGTCAGAAACCATATCAAATTAAAACAATATGAAACCCATAGTATTATAGAAAAACGTATCCATAGTGTATTGGTAATGGCTTGTGCTCAGTGCTTGGAGAGTCCACTGGTGTTTTACCTCCGTCTGCTTTGCTGCAGCTTCAACATAAATTTTGGTGGTCCTAGAGCTGCATGGGAGGCCCACAGGGCTGCCATATGGAAACCACTATAGATTGGCCTCTACCACACCCAACCCAAAACACGACAAATCAAACAATGCCATATAGTTCCACTGGCACGACTTCCACCGTCATTGAGGAGATCCATTGACCACTGTCAACATGCCATTGTGGATACCTAGTCCACAATAGGATTTCTAGACCCGAGTTTGTCGGCTGCAATATTTTTCCAAAAATTTACTCTGCTTTTACAAAGTGGAAAAAACGTGTTTCGGGGACCATATGGTGTCGGTTTCTCCACAAAACGTGAGTTGCGTTGGGATTCGTAATGATGAGATATATGCGGTCATTTAGGGTTCCACACCATTCCAACAACTTTTCATTTCTAAGCATAATAAGTTGGGCACATGATCAACACCCGATCACTGCAAAATATATGTCATTCAGTGATGCTCTTTTTTATATAACATAATGCACCGATGCATTTTGTGTTATAGACGTACCTTCAATTTTTTAGAATGAGGTTTTTCTATTTTGGAAACATTGACCTATGACAGTGCAATTATTGTAATTTTTTAGAAATATTTTATTCATCGAAAAATAGACATATATCTTATTACAATATTCATATAATTTGAAAATTTAATTAGAGAATTTTTATATGATGTTTGATTAATTTGTTATGATATGTAGATTTCATGCATCTCTTCATTGCATAATATTTTAATCATCTATATGTGTTGGATCGAGTGGTCTGTAACGTTTCACAATGACATTGCAGAACATAACTAGAGAATAAATTAAAATGTATTTTATTATATATCGGTAAGAGGTTCTTTGTAATACAAAAATGATATTGTTATTAGTAACCCCTATATTTCAATTGGGACAGTGACTCTTAACTGGAATGTATTATTTTTTATTACGTAAGTATCCAAAAAGTAATTAAATTGTGTGCATAAGGTTCTCCTCAGAGATTTGCACGTGAAACAAATGGTTTATCTTAGTTAAACAAATTTATGTGTGAGGATTAAAGCATGTAAATTTCTTGTATAACACTGTAAAATAGTAAATAACGGAGAAATAAACATCACATGTAACAATGCTCAACAAATTTGATGAAGCAGCTCACCCCTCCTGGGCTACATTTGCTGAGTCCAGCTCCCAATGGCATGTCCCTCTATATTATAGCTCAAAAATGGTAAGTACATGTGAATAAAAGCCTCAAATGGATGTTATCTATGTAAAAGATAGCTTCATAATGCTTGATAGTGTTTGTGGAATGACTATTCATTTTCGGAGAAAATAGAGAATGGATGCTCAATACTGCTGAAAACACCCTAATGGCCCCCTAACGTGGGCTCCTTGACCTCTCACTGAGAGCTAAACATACACAAGATGACCTCTGATGAATTTTAAACCTCTTCCAATGTGTTCATAATGTTGATAATACACTCAAAATTGACAATTCATTCATTAAAATTGGTCGAATATCAGAAGGGTTATGGCCAAAACAATAAAGCTCGCCCAATATCCCTTAAAAAAGCTCCACCAAATGTGGAGAAACTCCGATTAAGTCGACTAAATTGGAAACTTCGATTGATTTGGTGTGCACGCTCTAGAAATAGTGGGTGGTTAACCATAATTTTTATTGTGATGGGCGGACATGGTCACATGTCATGTCTCTCGCCATATAATAGGGTTAACGATTTAACATTCTGCATGAGGTGGGCTGGACACCGAGCCAACACAATTCCAAAACCATTTAACATAACCCATCATGTGACATGGAAATCCCCGAGATTAACATTATTAGTGATGCTAATAGGCTCATGGCTTTTATGCAGTCGGATGTACTGGAAGAGTCGTGAGGTGAAATTTGGCCCCTTTACGCATAATACTATCCACACGATGCTTTAAATCAAACCCGTCATGAATATGGTTAAGTACCACTCAGCGGCTCGAATCATTGGGATCGCTCCGCGACGTGGATGGGAGGTTGCATGTTCAATACCCATTTCGAATCCCTAAAAATTTTACCATACCACTTTTTGACCTACGCACCGGGGCCACGTGGCGACTCTCGAGCGCAGCCACGTGGCACTCCACTCCGAGTAGGCCAACAAAAATTTAATATAAATTTAATAATATATATATATATATATATATATATATATAAAGTCAAAATGGGTCAAAGGTCCGCTGTTTTTGGAGTTTACTTTGGACATTTCAAACCTGTCATATCTGTATGCATATGACCTCTGTTTTGCAAAGCCAGTTCATGGCGCCAGAATCAAAGCGCATCGAGACCTTTTCTGGCTCGCTCGGATGTTGAAAACATTTTTGAGCATTTTTTAACTTTGGACATGATCCTCACAGTCACACACCTCTCCACTCGGAAGCTTTTGGACCCAAAAATATTTCCAGACTCATCAGACATGAAGATGAGGAGATTGTGTCCCCACTCTTCAATCTTAATCCATGAAACTTTTCACGATTTTGTTAAATGGAGCTTTTCAACTTGAAAACGACAATCTTTTTCCTTGATTCCATTAACCAATGGCTAGGTCTAACACTTTTGACATTGTCATGCTACACATTTTCGAAACTTCGCAGTAACAACAAATTAACTTTGTAGTAAACATACTATTTCTACTTTTATACTATAATCAAAGGAAATGAAAATTACTTTCACCTTGAATCTTGTCCTTATGGTGATTTTTTTACTGAATTTTCTTTCAACTTGTGTCGACTTCGACCAAGTTTCTCTCGCATTAGTACCATGCTCTTCTAAAACTAGCAATGATCATCGTGTTGAACCTTGTGCCTTCTTTATACTATGTTGCTTCCTCTCTTGGAAATTTGAGCCTTCTTACACTCTGACACTTTGTTTTCATCACCCATTCGACACCAAAGAAGATTGTTGCAACTACTTGTCATCTTCTTTCAAAACCTTTCCTGCTTTCGAATGAAACACCTCATTATTTACATAGCATTTTACATGAAAAGGATTATGTAAAACTTCTCTTTCGTTGATCTTATCATCAATGCTCAAGTTTTGACTTAGCATTGATAAGCCTCTTCATATGTCTGCATTAACTAAAGAAGAGTCTAGTTTTTACGATCATCTCTCACAACTATCACTCCTTGCCATCTTTGAATAAATGTTACTTGTTCTCATGGTGATGGAAGATATCTTCCATGTCATATAAATGAGGAATGCCCAACACCTGTATACTTGTTATATCAAGTGGAACAACACATCTAATTCCACTCAGTGCTAATGAAATGTGTTGTTATTTCAAAGCCAACATGCACTTCTTTTGAAACTCTGTAAATTTTCATCCTTACAAATCCAACCAAGTGGATAGTGGTTTCAGGATGTGGAATGGTATAAAGATTTCGATTTCTTGACTAAGTCTTTAGAAATAAGTTTAGCTTGCGTACCCACTATCAAATAATGTGTCAACCTTAGTCACGTGTGGAAATGACCCTCACATGAAACAGATTCAATCTCTCTTTTCTTCACTTGGAGCTTTTATGGGATCGAGCTTAGAAATACTAGAACTTGGTTTACTTTTCCATTCTCTTTCCCCTTCAAGTTCTTTAGTCCCATAGATATGATTTTTTGTTTCATCTCATGTATTTCCGACTAGGTCTTGTTCGACTATTACATTGTCTTGCCTTTACCGCTTGGCTTTATCTTTGGCTTTAAAACTTTCTCGTTTTTCCAACTCGGATGAAGTTTACAACAATGGTCCTCATCATGGCTAGTTTTAGAATAGTGTTTGGCGAGTAAGAATTTTCCCTTCTCTTTTCTAGAATTTGCATTTCTCTTTTCTTCCATTTCTCCTTTAAACTCGCTTTCCTCATTCCCTATGCTCATGTTTTTTTTCCTCTCACCTCTAAATAGTGTGGCTTGAACACAAACCCTCATCTAGGCTAGTAGGGTTAAACATGAGAATGGTATGTCTTAGGTAAGTATGTAAACCTCCTCATATACTTGAGTAAAGTGTCTTAGCTATGCAAATATACTCTAATAAAAGAGCTCTTCTTCTAAATTCTTGAGTACTACTTTCCGAACATTTTGTCTTTTTAATTGTTTAAAATTTCGCGAGTCCATTATGGCTTTACGCATGTGAGCTAATGGATACAGCTGTTGTTTATTGCGAGAAATGAAATCAGACGCATGATAAGATGATAATATTACCATATTTATTGATCTCCTCCTTTTGTCTTGGCTTCCCACCAAACAAGACCTACACCTTCCATTATCATTATGAAGCTAGTTGAATTTTGGTTTCGTAGTCATGAAAATTTTGAATTCCCAAATAAACCTCTAATTTCCTAATCCAATTATCAGCTTTTCTCGCATTAACTTCACCATCAAACTTTAGCAATTCAAACTTAACATCAAGTTTAAGAAATGGAATTTTATATTGAAAGATAGACCGATAAAGATAATGGAGTTTTCTTAGTGAAATCAGCAGTCAGCCTTCATCACAAGTGGGCCCGCGAGCAACTGCAGCGCAAAGTCTATTTAGATTAGACTATGTCTATTTTTAGACATACGGGCATGATTCGGAGATTCCAGTTGAGAGATTCTTGAAGTATGCCGACAGCTGTCAGAATAATAGATGAGAGACCCTTATTTTTAGGACCGAGGGCTGGTTTTTAGATGCTGATCTCTAAAAATATGGAAGTCAAATATTATTTACCCTTAATAATATTTTTGACTCATAAACAAATGATTTACTCTCTTCAAGCGCACTTGCAGTTTGAGTCATGGAGGTGGCTCATGCAACTCGACACAAGGAATCACGTGGTTCCTAGGGTTTGATGGCATCTAGCATGGTTGGCTTCGAGTTAGACTTCGATCGGCAGGAGGATTTTGGAGGAGTTAACAGGACAGATGATGTGGAGTTGTGTTCTCTCGTTTGTTTTAGTTGAACTAGTTGGGATTAGTTAACTAACTAATCAACTAGATATGAGTGGAGATAAAATTAAATAATATTTAATTTACTAAATATTAACTCATTAGTCAACTCAAGGAACACTTGAGCTCCTCATAGATAGACATAATCATGATTGATCAGAGACAGTGGAAGAGTAGATGAAAGGGTGAGTAAAGCTATCGATTGGTAGATTGGTTTTTGCATGAGATTTGCATTACACTTGGAGGAATTGTCCATGAAAATTGTGCGATCAAGGCGAGGGGATTCGATCCTTGAACCTCTTCATATATCGAGGCCATGATTGCGCTAATATGAAAGCGAAGCGATCGGCGGTGAGTTTTGAACCCGAGACTTGTTCAAAACTCGAGTTACAGATTGTGTGTGACTTTGATGAGAAAGTCATGAGTACTTGTGAGGAGTATTAGTACTTTGTTGGTTACACTGATTTCTCCATATAGATATACACAATAGTCTGCAGGGGTTTTCAGCATTTATAGTGCTTTCCCCATACATACCGTAGTTAATGTGTGATTGATTTGATGTGAGATTGCTGTCCGTTATTTCCCATGTGACAATTAATTGTAGAAGAAGGCTATGAAATGTTATGTATGCAATTCGAAATTGATATATGACCAGGGTTAATATTCGATAGAATAAAGTGATTGTATTCGACTAATTTCTACATGAGTATCGAGCAAGATTAATTGTCAGATCTATGTACGGTGATTGCAAACTTATTTCCTCGAACGTATACATACGGGCAGAAGCCTCCGAATTCATCTTTCTTGGAAAAGTGAAAGATCACTAGTAAAAGCCCCTTGCGTCAATCTCCGATTTGAGAAATAATTTGTTTTCAAGTGTAGATCTGAATGATAGAGCTTGGAGTTTGGAGTCGAATTCTTTGCGGAAGGTTGGTTTTCTTGGTGCGGTGTTGAAAGATGTCTTCTTTCAATGGTTTGCGTACTCGAATATGCTCTCTTGAAAGGCGATTCGAACTATGTTGCATGGAAGGATCGAATGGAAGAAGTGTTAGAAGATAATGGTCCTGAAGGAGTTCGTGGATGCGGATGTCCCAAAGCCCATTGATGCAACTTTGGTCGATGCATGGCAAGCACAGATCGCGAAATGTCGAAGGATCTGTTGGAGGGCGTCAAGGATCATATGTGTATCCGGCCTCGCATGGAGAAAGGCTCCCTTCATATTTTAATCGTGTAAAAGCTTTGACGGATATATTCCGGAGTAAGAGTGACTCAAAGAGGGATGCAGGCGCTCAAAGATAAGCTCGGGGAACATCAAGATGGAGAAGGCGACAAAGATGTCAGCAAAATATCTCATGAAGTTCACTCAATGCAGAGATGAGCTGCGGGAAGTGTGGGGAGTTATTGTCGTGATAGAGGACATGAGTCGACTCCGGTCTCTCACCTGGTCTTAGGAAGCGCTTGGCACTCATATCAAGATAGTGTCAATGGCTCGTGATGAAGTCTGTCGAGGGATGGGAGCGCACAGTGGGCGGATCTCTATGCGTGAGGAGATAAGGAGGACTACTACAAAGGATGGATCTTCACTCAAAGGAGTCGATGAAGAAAACTGCGCTTTTGGTGACCAAAGAAAAGAAGGGGGAAGGTAAGAAAAAGCCTCTCAGTTCGGTGCTAAGGGCAAGAAGCTGAGGATATGGCGAGAAAGTGAAGATGTAATTTCCAACTACTATGATCATCAGACATTATGCTACCAATTGTCCAAAGAAGAAGAAGAACAAGCAAGCGGGAAGATGCGCCGGATGGAGAAGCTTTTGGCTTCACGGTATAAATGAGCTTTTCGACTTTTCATCAGTTGCATGCTTGGGTTTAGCTAATGTGATGGGATCGGTGTGGTTCTTGGACAACAGTGCGTCATTTCATATGACGGGAGATCGGGAGTTGTTCCGAGTATCCGGAGGACAAGGATTTGGGTATGCACATCGAGATGGGCGATGACTGCGTAAATACGGTACGAGACGGCACTATGCGATGATCAGTATCCCTTTCGTAGAGAGTCTGGTAGAACCCTTTGTCTTAAAGGGATGTCATGCATGTACGGTTTGAAGAAAGAGCACGATTTCGCAGTGGCGCATGTTGGAGGATAGGGTTTATGATGTGGTCTTCGGAAGCCGAAGGAAAAGCTTTCTGCGCGGTACAGACTCACAGAGGAGAGACCCAGAGAGATAGGGGTTCGAACTCGGAACTTTATCGATTCATGGGATGTAAATGACTGCGTAGCTATGGCATGCAGAAATTTCGAGATGTGTGTGAGCCGGGATGATATGAGGGGCGAACTATGGCGCACGAGGAGATTGGGCCATCTTCACCATGGAGCTTTGAAGATTCTGCAGGCAGATTTCTGCATACGGGACTTCTAAGGGCACCCATGCGTGGTCGGTCAGCTGCAAGGTGTACTTTAAGGGCAGTGTCTACACCTTTCACGAGAAGGATAGTCGCCATGAGTCCTTGCGAGAGAGTTCCACGCACGACGTGGTGGTCTCTCTCGATGCTTCGACTGAGCAAAGCACAAGTATTATGTGATCTTTGTTGATGATTTCTCTCGAGGAAAGTCCTGGATCTTCTTCATCAGAAGAAGAGCGATATACATTCGCGAAGTTACGTGAGTTTAAAGCCAGCACGGTCGAGAAGGAGTATCAGGGAAGAAGGTGATTGCTCTAAGGGAGTGATAACGGTGGTAATTAATCTCGGGCAGTTAAAAGGGGAGTTACGGCAGCGTATAAGTTCGGAGAGAGCTCATCGCACCCCATAACCCTACACATGAAGCTCAGGGTGGGCTGCGCGAAGAACGCGTAACGATCGTGGGTGTTGCACGGGCGATGTTGCATGATCGGAGCCTACCCTTCACTTGTGAGGCGAGGCATGCAATACAGCCGATGTATGTACGTAACCGTTGTCCTCACAAGGTTCTTGGCATGAGTACACCCGTAGAGAGGCTTATTGTCGGGCAAGAGGCCCTGATATTTCCCATTTGCGGATTTCTCGGATCTCCCTGTCTCACATGCATGTGACGTAGGATGCGATGAGCAAGTCTGGATCCAAGCTGTCTGAGTTGGAATATTTGTAGTCCAGATCGATACACCTCATAACTATCGAGTGCCATGTGCGATACTGCAATGACATGCTGTAGTGCGACGGGATATAAAATTCCCGGGAGGAGAGAAAGCCATGCAGTGCTTGGCTTGAGAGGGAGCTACACTTGCATGCGTGAGGAGCTGTTAGTTCCTAAGGAGGAGCTCCTAGGATGTGGATCACTGCCACAGGAGGTTCGGTGAGGTGGAAGAAACCACCCGAAGCGAGGCGCCAACCATCGAAAGGCGCATGCGCCTGCACGACAGGTGAGTTTCATGGCGGCTCGGGATGACGAGAGAAGGTTGTAGGGACCGACCTACAGCCACGGCACAGACAAAGAGACAATCCACCGGATCGGTACACTGTGGCATGACATGGCTCTTATGAGTCGTGTGCTCGTGTGTCGTGAGCACGATCCTCTTGCGTGAGAAGGCTAGTGGAGGAACCACGCATGCGGTTGATGCCGCATGATCGAAGAATATGAGCTTCGATCATCAGAACGGTGCATGGGAGATTGTCCTCCCAAGATCGGTTGGAAGTACGACTTTATGTGGGTTCGCGATGGATCTGACAAGGTGAAGCGAGGCGGGCGCAGCGGGAGTGTGGGAGAAGTACACAGGCGAGATTTACTCGCCAGTGGCTTCTCACGCGCGATGAGGGATTGACTATGAGGAGATCTTTTGCACTGCTTTGGCCAGGTACTCTTCCATACGGACATTTGTTTATCCTTGCTCTCTGCGTAGCAGTGGTGGGCAAGTGGCACATTCATACGGATGGATGTGAAGGCTGCGTTCCTCAATGTTTCGAGTTATTGAGGAAGACGTGTACATAAGAGCAGCACAGAAGGCTTTTGAGATCTTCGGTGAAGGAGCTCGCATGTGTGCCCGACTCAGAGAGCACGCTGTACATGGGTACGAGCATCAGCACCTCGTGCTTGGTACACTCTAGATAGACAAACTACTTCATTCTGAGCTTGGGATTCTCCAAGAGTGAGGGCGGATCGAAACCTCGTGCCGGATTGTGGTGGAGGGGAAGGCCGTTGATCATCGTATCATATGTAGATGATCTGATTTTGATCGGCGACGAAGCGACTTTGATACTTTCAGTGCAAGGAGGATCTTGCACGCAGAGTTTGAGAAGATAGAGACCTACAGGGCATCCTTCATTATTTCCTGGGATTGGAGATTTGGCAGTGTAGTGGGAGGACCTGATTTGTTTCTCGGAGACATGCCGTGGGAGATTACGGAGAGGTTCAACATGCAAGGCTACGCAAATCTGCTGATACCTCTTCACCGTGGATGGAGGAAGGGAGATGCTACCGGAGGAGTAGTGGATGCACATCTGTCACGCGATTGGTGGGGTCGTTGATGTATCTCGGGGTCAATACCGACCCGATATGCTATAGGCAGCTTAACCATGACTTGTAAGCTTATGGTTAAGCCTACCAAGCTCTTTTGGGCAGGAGAGTAAAGCGATGTGATTTGCGCTATACTGAGGCTACATCGGGATATAGGTCTATGGTCGCGAGTACGGAGGATGAAGTGAAACTTTCCGGTTTCACCGATGCGGTTGGGACGAGGAGCCCAACGGACTCGGAAGAGCATCCCCGGAGGAGTTTTCAAAGCGATCGGGGTCGAGCAGCTAGCCTCTCCCGGTAATGAAGAAGCAGAGATATCCGTGGCACTCGATTCGGCAGGAGGTCGATGTACATAGCATGCAACTTGCTGCATGCGAGTCTATTTTGGATGAGGAAGATCCCCTCGCAGGTTTGTTCAAAGGGTGCATTGGAGCCTAAGGCTGGCTGATCTCATCGTGGATAACCAGAGTGCGATCAAGCTCTCGGCTAATCCAAAGATGTTCATGATAGGTCTCAAACATATCGACATCGTGTACCATCATCATCGGATATTGTGTTCGAGCGGAGGATCATGATGCTTTCATATGTTCCCACGGAGGATCAAGATGCCGATACATCCCGACGAAGGCGCTCACCGAGAGCAAGTTCGAATTCCACGAGCGAGGCGAGGATATGGATTACTGAGATAATCCATGCATCTTGCCGTGAAGGGAGTGTTGAGAATGCAGCAAGATGATGGAGCTTGTAGTGAAATGAAGTCGCATTCACTAAGTGGGCCCGTACGGGAAAATTCACGCGCAAAGTCTATTTTTAGACTATGTCTATTTTTAGACATACGGAGCATGATTCGAAGATTCCGATTGGGATTTATTGAAGTATGCTGACATGCTCTGAGTAAAAATAGATGAGACCTCTTATTTTTAGGACCTGCTATTTTTAGAGTCGATCTCCTAAAAATATGGAAGTCATATTATTTACCCTTAATAATATTTTGACTATAAACGATAGATTTACTCCTCTTGGCACACTTTCGATTTGAGTCATGGAGGTGTAGCTCATGCAAGTATACAAGGAATCACGTGGTTCTAAAGGGTTTGATGGCATCTTGCATGGTTGGCTTCAGAGTTGGACTTCGGTGGCAGGGGAGTTTTGGAGGAGTTAACGGGGACGTGATAGTGGAGTTGTGTTACGTTTGTTTTAGTTGAATCTGAGTTTAGGATTGAGTTAACTAACTAATCAACGTTAGATATAAGTGGAGTAAATTAAATAATATTTAATTTACTAAACATGTAACTCATTAGTCAACTCAAGAACATGAAAGCAATACACATACAAAGATTGCATGACTACGATTCCGGTGGAGACCAGTGGAAGAGGTAGATGAAAGGGGTGAGTAAAGCTATCGAGCTTGGTAGATTATGGTTTTGCACAGGAGATTTGCATTACACTTGGAGGAATTGTCCATGACAATTACGCGGTCAAAACAAGGGGATTTGAACCTTGAACCTCTTCATATACTGAGTCATGATTACGCAATAGAGGCATGGCGATCGGCGAGTGAGTTTTGGAAACCCGAGACTTGTTCAAAAGTCGGAAGTTAGGATTGTGTGTAGACTTATGAGAAAGTACCCTGAGTACTTGTGAGGGAAGTATTGTACTTTGTTGGTTACAGTGATTTCTCATTATAATATACACAATAGTCTACGGGGTTTCTGCAGCTATAGGGCTTTCCCCATACATACCGCGAGTTAATGTGTGATTGATTTGATGTGAGATTGTCGCTCCGTTGATTTCCGCATGTGACAATTAATTGTAGAAGAAGGTTATGTGTTATGTATGCAATTCGAGGGAAATTGATATATGACCAGGTTAATATTCAAAGTGAATAAGTGATTTATTCGTGCTAATTTCTACATTTGCACCAATGTTCTTTGACTTGTAAAATGTACCTCTGAAAGGTGTGAAGTGAGAGAGGTTGATGAAGTCGATGAAGATGATAGCATAGAGGGTGATGATGGTGACTCTCTCCATTGTCTCCATTTCCTTCATTACCCTTCTTGGATTTATCCTTATAGTTATAGCCTCTTGAAGATCCTTCTCCTTCCTTGTCAAGTTTGGACCCTTCTCTTTCAAGTCTCTCATTCCTTTCTTATTAAATAACTCTACATAATCACTAAGTCAAGTCAAGAAATGATATTAAGACACTCTTTCTTCCTCTTTGAGGATCAACTTTCTTCATGGATTTATCCTTCTCTTGAGTAATGCTTAAGGCTTTCCCCTGCTTCTTTTTGAGGTTAAATTGAAGGTGGAGATAATGGCACTCTTTCCCTACTTGGGCGAGGACTTTTCTTTGAGCTTTCACCAATTGACCTTCTCCTCTCTTAAGCTTCTTAGATTTCTCAGTAAGCATTAAAACTCTTGAAAATTGTTAAACATTTTCACAATAACACAGTATGAGTAAACACTCTAGCTTAACTCAATGCTCAACCCGAGCTCTAATACCAACTTGATCTCAAATGGAATGTATTATTTTGTTGACTGCTAAGTATCCAAAGAGTAATTAAATTGTGTGCATAAGGTTCTCACAGAAGTTTATGTGTGTGAACCAAATGGTTTTATCTTAGTTAAAAATATTTTCTGTGTGTGAGGGTTAAAAGTACATGTAAATTTCTTATATAACACTATAAAATAGTAGATAATAGATAACATAAACCTCACATGTAACAATACTCGAGAAAATTTGATGAAACGGTTCACCCTCACAGGGCTACATCTGCCTAGTCCACCTCCCAATGACATGTCCCTCATATCTTATTGCTCAAAATGGTAAGTGTGTGTGAATAAAAGCCCTCAAATGGATTTTTCTCTCTATAAAAACACCATGACTTCATAATGCTTTGATTAGTCAGTGAATGACTATTCATTTGCGGAAAATAGAGAATGGATGCTCAATAAATTGGAAACACCCTCGTAGTGGCCCTAGTGGTTCTTTCGACCTCTCTTAAGAAAAGCTAAACCTGCACAAGATGACATACGAAGTGGATCTAAAACCTCTACGATGTGTTTGGAATGTCGAGAATACCCAAAAATTGATCTATTCATGCACTCTAAAATTGGTCAAATAGTCCAACGATTATGGGCAAAATAGTAAGTTGCCCAATATCCCTTAAAAAACTCCAGCACTAAATGTAGAGAAACTCCCGAGCTTAAGTCGACGAAACTAACAACTCTTCCCGATTTGATGGGCTGCACTCCAAAAATGGCGGTGGTTAACCACTAACATTTATTGTGATGGGACGGAGACTTTGGTCACATGTCATGTCTCAGCGCATATAACAAGGTTAACGATTAACATTCTCCATGCAGGGTGGGGTGGAACCCCCGACCAACATGGTTCCAAAACCGATTTAACGTAACCCATCATCGTGACATGGAAAGGTCGTTGAAGGTTAACATTAACGAGCTCGGTGATAGAGCGCTGAGTTCTGCGTAACCGGATGTATGGAAGAGTCGTAGGTGGGGGCTGCCCCCTTTTGCGCTAATACTATCCACCGATGCTTTAAATCAAGCTCTTCGATGTATGGTTAAGTACCGACCGAGCGACTCGAATGGCTCGGGCACTCCCGTGCGCGTGGATGAGAGGTCGTGTGTTCAATACCCACCAAATCCCGAAAAATTTTTACTCATAGCGCTTTTTGACCTGTGACCTAGAGGGTCGAACACGTGGCGCCTCACGGGCCCAGATCATGTGGCGCCTACTTATAGGCCAACAAAACTTTAGTCTAAAAATTATATATATATATATATATATATATATATATATATATATATATATATATATATATATATATAGTCAAAATGGATCGAAAAGGATCAGGTTTTTGGAGTTTACTAGACATTTCAAACCTTCATAGCTTTTGCATACGACCTCCCGTTTTGCGAATCGTTCACAGAGCACTCGAATCGTAGCGACGAGACCTTTCCGGTCGCTCGAATGTTACAAACATTTTTGAGAACTTTCATTTTTGAGAATTTTTGAACTATGGACATGATCTCACGATCAAACAATATGTCCATTATATTAAAAATATATATATTTTTTCATAAACAATTTTTCTAAAAATACAACTAGGTTGCATCAGTATCCAAACAGGATCACCATTCTTCATTGGGTTTTCGTTGAAATGCTTGAGCCACTTCCATGACTTCGGCTGGAATGTTTTGTCGATCGCATTGATTGTTTTTGATCTTTCTCTGATCTTATGGGTTCCCATCTACAAACATAAAAAATAAAAGTGTAATGAGTTTTATCACATTTGGTGAGAATAATGAAAATTGAATACAAAAATATAAAACCAATGCTAATCGAATAGAAATGTGCCATAGCAAGAAGTGGCTCGAAGGTAAACCGTAGCGACATGGTTTCAAACCACAAGTCTCATGCCTTGTTGCAATAAGTCTTTTTGTTGGCGTAGTTCCATACTTTCTGCCTTCTGCATGTTTTAAACCCCACATTATAAATCATAGATTTAATATAAAGGATTTTTTGTTTGATTAATTATAAACTCAAAGAAGTAAAAACAACACAAATGCTTACAAATCTCTACAATTAATTTTTGAGAATGCCAACATATACTCATGACTCTTATTTAACCCAGCAATGTCGATGAATTATTACGCATGGATCTTCTTTGTATGTTAGCACTTATTTGAAGACATTCAAGGATGGTTGTTGTAAAAAAAACTTAAAATATACAAAAATGAAACCTTGAGTTGTTATAAGGAAATATTAACAATTACTCAATACGAGACTTTAGAAATCAACCCTTTTTCTTCCTTGTCGTCATGTTTTATGTGTTGAATGAGTTCCATCGTGTTTTCTTCTTAGGAATAAAATACTTTGTGGTAAAATTAATATTTAATGTTAAATTATTTGTTTGATATATAGCAAATTCAATCATGATTACATACATTTGAAGCACATTTTTGTTGAGATGGTTCCTCTTGTGATGCAATTATGTCCATTTTTTTATCATATCCTTATACACATTTTTCAACATTCTTACTAGCATGTTTCACATATCGATAGTGTTGATCATTTGTGATTTTCATAATCTTCCTGAAAAAAGAAATAATAAATAATTTTTTAGCAATGATATATAAAAAATTAAATATAACAACAAAAATTGATAATAATAAAATGAATGGTTTGTAGTAATATATACATAGTAATTCTATAAAATCATTTTATTAATTAGAAATATTACCTTTTGAATGATTCTTTTTTTGTTCTTTTATGTTTTTTTCTATTGAAAGTTTGACATGTCTCATTGACTATTTTCTTCTCTAGAAAAACTATCTTGTAATTTACATATAATTTGGTTCTTAGAATCATTTTAATTGATTTTATGTATTGTACAAGTAGAAAATACATCTATGTTCATTCCACTAGATACCTCATATTTATGTAAAAAGTAATTCCCCCTTTTATTAACCTCAAACACCACTCTAAGCTGAGCTAAGGACCAATTCATTGTCATTTACATGTTTTATAATTTTTTCTTTTCTTAGAACGACATTGATATTTTCCTTTGTTGTGTAGTAGTAGAAAAATTAAACATATGTATAAATTAATAGATTTTTTTGAAACATGTTATCTAGAATATTCTTAAGTATATTATTAATGAAAATTCATCATATTGGACAATATTTTTTCATTAATGTAATTCATCGATACTGTAAATTTTCTACCATGTTTTTATGCTATTTTTCATTTAGATTAGAAATAATATTATACTTTGAACACCTTTTTTCATTTTGTGGACTTACATGACACATACCCAACCAATACATATTAGTTAAACTTACATATAGTTCAAACATATTAATTTTGTAAAAAAGAATTTATAAAGAAATTGAATTCTCTCGCTTCTTTTTGATGCTGGTATCATTGTGTGCCATGCTCTGTAGTTTTTTTACTTAAGACCTTTAAGACATTTTTTATCAATATACAACCTATACCATATCAAAATAGAAGCCATAATAAATACATTTCACAAATAAACCTAATAACTTTTTGCTAAAAAATTGTTAACCGATGCGTTTATTTGCATCAACGCTTT
Organism: Pinus albicaulis; assembly: GCA_034641835.2. Classification (NCBI taxonomy): domain Eukaryota; kingdom Viridiplantae; phylum Streptophyta; class Pinopsida; order Pinales; family Pinaceae; genus Pinus; species Pinus albicaulis. Next base: position 1,127,827,979 of record CM076583.1, on the reverse strand, counting down.
AAATGCATTTTTATAACATTAAACGCTATTGGACTTTTAATTGTATTCATCACCGTCATGTAAAAATAAATATTAAAATAATTTTAGATAATTATGGTGTGAGTTGTAAGTCCAAACACAGCCGTAATTATTTAACGGTGATATTTTAGAAAAGGCACGATGGTCGCGTTGTATTACACTCTGGAGCATACGATGAGCAGACTAGATGCTGAATCAAAAGTGTTATAATATGTGTTTGCGCGTGTGTTTTTATTACAAAAGGGAGAGTCGGTGCATTATATTTCATAGGTCGTGCTACACCATGAAAATATATATTCATTATTTAAAAACACTAGAGAGGGCTTAGCAGGTGGTTAGATATAATTCAATAAGTGATTCCCCCTATTTTACATGTAAAGTACTCTATATATATGAGTATAGTACACAAACCCATTAAATATAAAATGCCTAGAGATTGAAAAACCCTAATTATGAAGTGGTGTAAGGAAGATTAAACCCTAAGGTGAAATTTTATAGGAAGAAGCAAGGATTTGGGTAACTTTTTTTATATTTTTTTCTCACGAATTTTAATTAAATTCAAATAGGACTCGAGACTCATATAAACTTTTTACTAGTAAAATCTATAGTAATTTTTTTATTATATCATGATTTTGAATCTCTAAATTGTGTAATAAATCTAACAAAAATTGTAAAATATTTTAATAGTAAAATTTAAGATTTATGTTATCCCATGGTTTTGAGTGACTCACACATACCTTTGAACTTCTAATCTTTCGGTGGATCCAGAAACTATTTTGTAGTTCACAACAGCTCAAGTATGTCTCTCTTGCAAATGATCTCTCTTTTAAGTAAACCATAACGAGAAATTGTAATTTTTTTTATTAGTAAAATAAATAATAAAAATTTAAAATTTATACAATGTAGGTTTTGATTTGAATCACCATAATTTCTCTTTCATATTTTTATTTTTTTTAATAGTTATGTTGCTCTAAAGAATTCTTCTACTCAATAATGCTCTCGTATGTCTCTCTTGGAAAATCAATCCCTTGAAAATTTTGGGTAAAATAATGAAATGTTGAATAAATTTTTACTATTAAAAAGAACTTATATGAAATTAGATTTCAAAATCAATTGTACGCTCATTTTTTTATTTTAAAAAAAAGAAAAAAGAAAAAATGTTTTTTTTTAAATTTCTTTTATGTAGATCTGTATGTTCGAAAGTCAAGTGCACTGGGAATGTTTATAACACAAGTGCTGTGACATTTTTTGGGGCACCAATTTTCTTCAAGGCACACGACATGATACACCTTTTTTTTAAATTTTATAAACCCAAAAAAGGTGTGATTAATTTTTTAACACAACGATGTAGGTTCTATTTAAAAGCATCGATGCTCTAATTGTTATAAGAGGACCAGAGGTTATGTCTTTGAATTCATTTTTAGTTTTTAAAATCCTGAAATAGGTGTATAACGGTGTTGTTTGGTTTTAAAAATGCATCGTATGCATTTTTGTAGAGGAGCATTGATATGATAACATATTTTTCCTTTCGGAATGTCGAGGAAACCGGGTACAAGTATTATTTTAAAGCATACAGTGCTATTATTTTTGTAAATGCATCGCGCTTTGTTCTCGATGAGCAGTAGTCGTTTCGGTTTAAAAGCTATATGAAATTTAATTTCTACAAAAATAGCATAATATATGAAATTATCCTTGTAGAGATCGTCACATGAATTACGAGTAGTTCATAGTATACATTTTCTACTTAAATTCGCATTATTCTTGAAAAAAAATTGAAAACTAAATTGAAATTTATATTGTGGTTATATGTGTTGGGAAAAATAATGAGAGGGGAGTGAATCGTATTTAGAGCTTTCATTGAAAAAATATTTGAACTTCTTTTTTTCTACAGATCTATACTGCGAGTTTTGATGAACTCAAACCAGCAGACTGCCACGCGCATATAATAAAAAGAATCACTAGGCGATATCTCTGATATAATTTTTCATATTAGAAAAACCTTTCGGGGAACAATTTTAAATCAATTTACCGATCATGCATCCGTTAGATAATCAAGAAAGTATGTGCAGTGACATACATGATGATAAATCATCACACAAGAGCAACACACATGAACACCACATATTTAAGGTGGGAAAAACCCAATTCGAGAGAAAACCGCAGCTGTTGTCTTCAATATTTATTATATGGAAAATTGTTTACAATATTATGCATCGATCGCGAGACTCATATCGATGATGCAAGAATCTACCTCACAAAAAGGCTACAACCTTCTATCATTTCTCCAGCTTTCTAATGGAAGTTGGTAGATACAACCCCTAATCTTCGACTTAATTACTGCACTACTCGAAGGGGAGCTTCTATACCTACGATCAGAACACTGGGATTTCTCGTCGCGAGAAGATTCTACTTCCATCATCGAAGGCTTCAACCCTCGAGAACCATTGCAGACTATGTTTCATCAATTTTCTGATATTGGATCAAACAACATCAACACAACTCTTCATAAACATCAACACAACCATAAAATTTACCCAATACTTCAATCAAAATAGTGAGACCATTGTAACCAGGAGCACTTTGAAATAACCCAAACTTCAGAATAAATATCGCGGTACTAAACTCAACCCCTTAACATTCATCAACTTAGAATGCATGACGCTACTTCACTTCATTTTGACCCACATGTATCGCGCTTTCCTTCACACAAACTCATGATAGCGTCTATGAGTACTATATTTTCCGAGAATGTAATTAGTCTCGGATCCAGGATGTGAGGCTGCTTTCGGACACGAGATATCTTTAGAAATGCTAGAACCACTTCATCGATTTATTCATCCATCAACCTCTTGTTTATTCTCATCATTTATTAGATTTGGACATAATAACGACGCTTAGGCCATATCGGGTATTCAAACAACCGCGGATGCTACAAGAAGACTTAATTGACAGATGGTAGACAAATAGCAGGGAATAATGAGAAAAACCTTTGCAATAAACGAGGAGAACCCTAACTTCCATATGTGCCTTTTTCGAAGAAAACACGCGTATCATCACGCGCTTTTACCGAGATGAACTAGTGTATAGATTTGTAAATATAAACTTTGTAGAGTGAACCGTGATCCACTAGAACTTACCCGGATTTCTCTCACTTGACTTCGGCAAACTTGCACTAGGTGATAGATCTAATCATCTCTTCAATGGACTACGTAAGAGCAAAGTAGTCATTTTAGATCTGGACAGGTATCCCAGACCATCATTGTATCCATGGGTGCATCATAGATTCATATCTATCAATCTTAAAACAAAGTTCATCCCATGAAGATATACCTTAGAGAAAATTGATTCGGTTCATAACCCTTACTCATGCACACTTTGCACTATGATCTTCTTCTCCCTTATGCAGATTTAGCCTTTACCAATACCATGAGTTAAAACCACACAACCGATGATGGTATTCTTGGATGGAATCAAATAGAGGATATACAATGCTCAATCTTTCGTGGGCTAATACCATGGTAATGCCCTTGGTATCATAATTTTTAGAGCGCAAAAAGGCATACGCGAGCTTGGATCATTCGTGATCGTGTGGATACACAACTTTATCTTCATAAAAAACTTTGTATATACTAATTATGAATGTATCACGAGTTGCCTTCAAAGAATTAGCATATCTACATTGCATCCGTATCGCGAGGTTTCCTTCATAAAACCTATTGTGATACATTGAGAAATATTTCCCGTTCCATTTTCTCTACTCTTTCTTGGGAATTAACTTCTACTCATCACATCTCGGGAGCGACACTTTCGTAGAAACATCATTTTTACATCTTTAACACATGAAGTTTCTTATCAAAGAAACTCACCAAGTGAGGTTTCTACTACGAACAACTTCATCAGCATGAGTTGCCATCACAGGAAAACATATTGCAACATATTGCCAAAAATCTCCCCTTCGGACTTGATGGCAACCATGATGGTGTTTTTATCATCACAATAGATAAGTACATTAATCATAACCATGATTCAAAACACAAAAAATACTCTCCTCTCTTTTTACATCAAGGGCCAAAGGTGTAGATCAAAACCAAAACAAGGTGTTCTCTTCCCTTACGTAAATATTAGCTCTAAAAGATTTGATGTGTGCTCAATTTACCATGCTCCCCCTGAGTTCATAGTTGGATCTTCAGCGATTTTTCAATGAATACATATTCAAATGCTCGAGTATGACCTTTTTCCTATCACCAAGGACTCATACTTACATCAATGATCCAACCAAGTTGGAATTACAAATTTGACTCAACTTCCCAACCAAGGTGGGTTTACAAATTTGAACAAGTCATACATGACTGAATATAACAATTTTACATCATAGTCTCAATATGAACTTTCTTTTTATCAAATTACGAGATATGACTATTTATGATCGAAAACCAAAGAATCTCAAACATGAGATCATAACACATCAACCAATCATAATGCCAACAATGCATCCTTTTCCACAAGACAAGTGCTCCCTCCTTAAGCTTGTCCACCTAAACATATTCACTACGAAAACAAATCATCGAAAGCATCTTCTTATCAAGGGAGAAATACTGTAGACGTACGATGTAGATGACATATTGAAACAACAACAAACGATTACCTTTCACATAACTGCTCAAACTGATATCATGCGTAAGGAGAGAAATTATGTCGATGAAAGCCCATATACGGTTTTATGCTACGAGAAATTCGCGTATTTAGCGTGATTCTCCTTTTGAAACCCACAAAAAGTATCATTCTTAGTCTCCTGAAATTCGACTTGTATTTGATCGGAGAGGCGAGAGACAAATCCCATATTTTGTCTTAGATATTCGAATGCTTCCCTAGGAAGAGGTTTAGTAAATATATCAACAACTTGTTCTTTGGAGGGAGACATACTCCAATTTAACTTTTTCCAAGCACTTGTTCACATGGGAAGTGATACTTGATGTTATAGGAAATGTGCCCTCGTCTTGGATGCATAACGGGATTCTTTGAGATACTAATGGCACTTGTATTATCACATAAAATGGAGAGATGTGGAGGTGAACATTTGATTGAATGTCTTTCAGCAAAATCCACATCATCCAAAGTAGTTGTGTGCAACATGGATCGCAACGACCACATATGCCGTTTGCATGATATAGAAATATAACTTTGTGTCTTCATTTGAACCAAGATACTAATCGGGCCTCATATAGAATGCACCACTTACACTAGTTCTTTTTACGATTATAAACATTTCCACCTTCAACTGCGCATCTCTGTACAGCATGAAGAGTGAGATCAACATTCTTTGGATACCACTAGACCATAGATCTCTGAGTCATAGAGATATTTGAATATTATTTTTATAGCCCAAAGGTGAGACTCTTTGGATTTTTCTTGGAATCATCCAACAATCCCAGCCTGCTATCTGCATAATGTCTAGTCTTGTCCCTGGTTAGATAAAGCATACTTCCAATCATGGATCTATATGCTCGGTTGAGTTCACCATGGGAGAATCATCATGAGAACTGAGGTTACATCAGTTACCATTAGCGTACTCACGGGTGCTTGCATGTCTTTCCATCCCATACTTCTTCAGAATTTTCTTAAGATATTTTTTTTGTGATAAAAATATTCCATCTATTGCTTATTGCACTTGTAAGCTAAGAAAAAATGCTAGTTCCCCAAGTAAAGAAATTTCAAATTCTTTCTATATAACAGAAGAAAATTTATGACTCATGGACTCTTCATTACTCCCAAAAATGATGTCATCAACATATAAAACTGCAATCAATAGTTCATCATTTTCATTTTTTGTGTATAAGTTGCTATTAGCAGAACCCTTTGAAAAACCTTGTTGATGAAGATATATGTCAAGATGATAGTACCATGCCCTTGGAGCTTGTTTGATACCATATAAAGTTCTTTTAAGTTTGCAAACAATTTTTTCATCATTTCCCAAAATGAATCCTTCTGGTTGTTCTATATAAACTTCTTCTTCTAGATCACCATTGAGGAAAGAAGATTTACCATCCATTTGATAAACTTTGAATTGTTGAAAGCTTGAAAAGGAAAGAAACATTATTATGGCTTCAAGTCTAGCTACCAGAGAAAATGTTTCTTCAAATTCTATACCTTCTTATTGAGCATACCATTTACAAACAAGTCTAGCTTTGTTCTAATAACATCTCCATTTTCATTTAACTTGTTTTTATATATCCATTTTGTTCCAATAACATTTTTATTATGAGGTCTTGGAATCAATTCCCAAGTATGATTCTTTTCAATCTGATCAATTTCTTCATTCATGGCTTGAATCCAACATTCATCTTTGCTAGCTTGATTGAAATTTTGTGGTTCAATAGTGGATAGATATGCTAGATAACTAGGAGATCCTACACGAGTTCTTCTTGTTTGGACAGCTGATCCCTTTTCTCCCAAAATTTGAGATTCTGGATGATTCTTTGGAACATACATGCATGGAGCCTTTTCAGATATATCTTCTTCTGGTGCTTCATTAGGTTCACCTTCTATATTGTTGCTATTTGATGCAAGAAGATATTCATCACCATCATCTTCATTTGTTATTGGTATTTCCCCTTTCGGAGTTGAGAGAGACTCATCAATTACAAAATCAATGCATTCAACAATCTTTCGAAGTATTTTATTGTAACATTTATATGATTTACTTCTTAAAGAATAGCTAATAAATATTCCTTCAGCTGCTCTAGGTTCAAACTTACCAAGTTTTTCATCATTGTTCTTGATAAAACATTTTCTTCGAAAAACTCTAAAATTATTTATAGCTGGAAGATTACCATACCAGAGCTCATAAGGATTTTTATCATTGTTTACACGAACATGAGCCTTGTTAAGAATATTTACAGCGGTATGTGCTGCTTCTCCCCAAAATGTATCAGGTGTTCTAGAATCATCAAGCATAGCATGAGCCATTTGTTGAACTGTTCTATTCATTCTTTCTGCCACGTCATTTTTTGTGGGGTTCCAGCTACAGAAAACTGTCTTTTTATGCCATGTTGTTCACAGAAATCAAAGAATTCATCTGATATATATTCCCCTCCTCGGTCAGATCTAAGACATTTGATTTTTAGATCTAATTCATTTTCAACCAGGGCTTTAAAGATCTGAAATTTTTCAAATGCTTCATCTTTGTGTTTTAGTAAACCAATCCAACACATTCTAGAGAAATAATCAATAAAAATAATATAGTATTGTTCTCCACGGGGTGACCTTTTTCTCCTAGGTCCACATAAGTCAGTATGTATGAGTTCAAGAGGCTTACTTACTGATCCTTCTTTGGCATTGAATTGTACTCTGATTTGCTTACCGAATTGGCAAGATTTTCATATGCTACTTTCAGGAAGAGTGATGCGGGGAAGATCACGAACTGCTTTGAGTCTGCTAGATTTGCTGATTTGAGAGAAACTCAAATGCCCCAATATTCTATGCCATAACCAATTTTCTGAAGATTTACCCAAGTAACATTGTTCTTCTAAACCTTTCAACACATACAGATTGCTTGGTGTTCTAGTTACTTTTATTATTGTTTTTCCTATGTCAAGTTCATGTACCACACATTATTTTGAACTAAAGACAACTTCATTTCCTTGATCACACATTTGACTCACACTTAACATTTTATGTTTTAATCCATTCACATACATAACATTGTTAGCTTTTACCTTTTCTTTTATAAAAACGGAACCTTTTCCTTTAATGACAGCAGGAGTATCATTTCCAAAGGTAACATTATTTTCTCTTTATAGAGCATCGTATGCAAGGAGTTTATTTCTATCACCTGTCATGTGTTTTGAGCATCCTCTGTCAATGTACCATTGATTTTATTACACTTATGCAAATAAGGCTATGCCACAATTCTCAACATGTAAGTCCTTTCTCCATAACTTGGAATTTGAAGGTACATGCTCTTTTGGTTGGAATTTTCTCTTGCATTTAGATTCTCCATGACCAAATTTATTGCAATATGCACATTCAATTTCATTTTGAAGAGGAGAAAAGTTTCTATAAGTATTCTTCTTTATTCCAATCTCATTTCTTTGCTTTCTTGCTTCTCTGGTCATGATAGTTTTGTATGCAACACATTGAATATCTTTATGACCAAAATTATGACATGAGAAACATTGCCCATTAAAGAAGCAATTTTTGCGATCATGAAACCTTCTATTTGTGTTTACCTACAAATTGGTGTTTCTCTGTTTGATATTTCTGCTATTGTTCTTTGTATTTAAGTGGTCATGCTTTACCTGTGAAGTTTCTTTGTTCTGTTTTTGAGTGATAGAATGTTGTAGGCTGGCTTTAGCTGCATTTAGATAGATTGGTGCTGAAGACTGAGAGGATTCTCTGATATATCCAAGACTTTTCTTTACAAAAGGAGAGCGTTGAACCTTGATAATTTCATCTAAGGTTTCAGTTCCTTTAGCAAATCTAAGTTTTAATGTTTTCTCTTTCTCAATTTCCTTTCTTAGACTTACTATTTCACATTCTAATTTCTCATTGTACTTCTCCTTTTGTATAAGCTGATTCTTTAGAGTATCTATGGAAATTTTGTTTTCTTCCAAACATATTTTGAGCTGATTAATTTCTTCAAGAAAATCATTTTCTTCTAGTGCATCCATAAAGGTATCTTTAGCCTCACTAGAATCTTTTTCAAAAGCCATGAGTAGTCTAACATCTTGATCAGATTCTCCTTCTTCACTATTTGATAGCCCATCACTATCTTCATGAGTATAATAATTTTTTCTATTGATAAACCGATTCTTATTTACTTTTACCACTTCCTTTCCTTTTCATGTTTTTCTTTATGAGGACACTTAGCGGCATAATGACCAACTCTTCCACAAGAAAAACATTTAAAATGAAGCTTACCTATGAATATTCTAGTGCCAAGTTGTAGCTTCTTTACAAAATTTATCTCATCTTCTTCTGAAACGTACCCTGATCCTTCTTGTTCTTCTACTTATTTTCCTTTTGAAGCAGCTCTAAAGACAGCTTCTTTGACTTCACATGGACCTCCTTTTCTCATTTCAAAGCAGTCAAAATACCATGAAGTTGAAAAATAGTAAGAGTTTGTATATCCTGCTTCTCTTCAATAGCAGACACTTTTGATTCAAATTTCGGAGTTAGAGATCTTAAAACCTTTTCTACCAGAGTAGTGCCAGTTACAGTTTCACCCAGATTTCTCATATGATTTACAATATCATCTAGATGTAAAAAGAAACTGGCAATGCTTTCCTCATTATGCATCCTGAGATTTTCATATTGAATTCTGAGAGTTTGGAGTTTAGCACTTTTTACCTTGGTATCACCTTCATAGCTTAGAATGATTTTGTCCCATATCTCCTTTGTTGTATTCAACTGCATGAATTTGACAAATTCTGATTCAGTCAGACTTCCCAATAATGGATTAACCACCTTTGCATTGGTTTCATATTTCTTTATTTCTGTTGGATCTGTTGGAACTGATGCTAGATATTGATAACCTCCTTCAACTATAGCCCATACATTTGCTCCAAGAGACTGAAGATAGGATCTTGTCCTTGTCTTCCAGAAGATTAAATTGTTTCCGTTGAAGAGAGGAGGCCTGATAGATGTTGTCCCATCTTGATTTCTCATCTTAGCTGATCTTTCTTCTAGCGATTAATCTTCTTCAGAAGAACCTGCTCTGATACCAATTGTTGGGAAAAATACTGAGACCAGGGTTGAATAAGTATTTAGAGCTTACTGAAAATATTTTAACTTTTTCTTTATAGAATTCCATATGCGGTTTTTATGAACTCAACTCGCGTATACACATTCATATAATAAAAGAAACTAGCGTATACTGATATAATTTTTCATATTAGAAAAACCTTTCAGGAACAATCTTTAACTCAGTTTACCAATCATGCATCTGTTAGATAATCAGGAAATATGTGCAGCAACAACAGTATAAATCATCACACAAGAGAAACACCAATATTTAAGGTGGAAACCCAATTCGGGAGAAAACCACCGCTTTTGTCATCTCTGTCTTCAATATTTATTATATGGAAAACTGTTTACAATATTGTACTGATTTTTAGGGTCTTGTGATTTGGCAGATTGGTATACCAAATGACAGGGTAACATGGAACCAAAGACCTAACCTTCCCAGACTTAGAGAGGGATCTCTCTATTGGGTGCAAAGGATGTGTTCTTTTTTCTTTAGGGTTTTGATTTTAGGATAGTTGTTAAGTGTAGGGTTTGTTGATTGTTTTGGTTGGGTAAGATGGTCAAGTGGAATAGGTGGAGTGAAAGGTCTTTGAGTCATTGGCTATGGATTCAATGAAAGTCATGAGTGTCTCAATGATGAATAAGAGTGTGTTGCAGGGCTAATTTAGCAAGGTTAATGGATCCTTAAGGCAATGTGTGAGGTGGAGTGAACATCAAGTTTTGGAAAAAACCAGGAGGTCTTAAATACAGATAGTTAAAAGATATAACTCATGAGGTATGGAAAACCATTAAGCTCAATGAATGATACTTAAACTGATAAATATCCAAGATAAACATTTCAGTGAAACATAGAAAGCATAAGAGCTTCTAACTTTAGTAAATTCACCTTCAGAATTTGGGAAAACATATAAGATAACACAAATAACTCAATGTATGAAGAGGGAACTCCTAAACATCATATATCAAGCTATAAATAAATCTGAAACAAGTTGATAAGCATGGACAAAGGGAAATATCGAACGAGACCTCTTTGACTTAAACTAGCAAACAATATTCCAAAGAGAGGTTTCAAGACAGAGTTTGGACAACTTCAAGTAAGCAGGGCATACCGTGAATCATACTTTAGCATACTAATCCATATATGAAACAAAACAAATTTAGGTGGATCTAAGGAGAAATCAAGAATTCCTTAAGATGACCAAACAGAGGAAAACATCAAGGCTATAACAAACAGGAGGACTGAGGTGCCTCAAAGAGCATGTCTCAACCTATACTTTTCTGATTTATAGCAACCAAGAAGGATGAAACATAAATGATAACAAGAAAACACAAACAAGTTAAGAAGACATCACCATTCACCAAGGTAAGGAATCCTGCAAACAAGCTTCTCCATCATCAATCCAAGCAAGCCATTCATCAACTTCACAAAACCAATTTCTTCACCAAGCTCACAGAAACCATGTATTGCTCTCCAAGTTCATCAAAATCCAAGAAAATACATGAGGGCTTCATGCTATATTTATGGAGCAAAGGAGGGCTAAAACCCTAAATATGGTAGGAAAATGTCAAATTCAACCATAAATGTCATTTATGGCCAAGAGACCATGCAAGGCCCAAGGCACATAATATCATAAGAAATAAATGCCATAATAACTATTTGCACCTAATTCTAGAGTGTTTTGCCTTAAAAAACCCAAAAATATAATTTTGCAATAAATGAGTGTGTTTTGTTGACTTTTGATCCAAAACACACTTAGACAGTTTATGTGCACAGTGCCACTTCAGTAGAAAATCGGGTCTTTTCGAACTAAGTTTTGGCCCCCTTCCCTATGTTGTATTTGGCTCCATGATGGCTTGTTGGAAAGCCTAATGAGTGTAATTTCCAGAAATTCTTGATTTTTCCTAAATGAGTGCCATTTTCCTGTCCAAAAATCCATTCTCCCAACACTGCTCTGTGTGCGACACCTTGCCTGAAAATGAGGCAGAATGGTCAAAATTTAGGTGTTTTTGGACATTTTGGGGGGTCAAAATTGCTCCAAATGGTCTGAAAATTTGTGATCAGACTGCTGATGATGAGAGGAATCCAAAAATGTCAAATTTTCAAGCTAAGGATGCATTATATTGTGCGCAATGCCAAGGGTGTTACGCATAGAGGCCTCAAAATTTCAAAAAAACAAAAATTTCTCAGAATTTCCTCAAATTTGGTGGACAACTTATTCAAGGGGTTTGAGAAGCTTGTGGGAAATCTTGATCCATTTTCCTAAGCTTTTCTTGGTCTTTACCTTCTTTCAGTGCTTAAATTTCATTGAGGAGGTGTGATGGTGGCTCTGTAGGTGCCTTGATCATGGCTATGGTCACTGTTGCAGTCCTTAACTTCTTCATTTTCATTATTGGCATCATCAGTCATCATATTTTCTGTCCCATCATTGTCTTTAACATCATCATCACTCTCATCCTCTTCACTGATTTCTTATTTATCATTTTTTTCTTCATTTGAGCTACTTGTCTTTTCATTGTTGGGCTCATCATTTTCACTAGCACCCTCTGCACTTTCATCACTATCATCTTTCTCATCATGAAGACCACTCTCCTCTTTGTCTTTGGCACATTCATCATCTTCATCTGTGTTCATATCTTCTAACTCTTTGTCACTGTTATGCTCTGCATCACTGAGGCTTGCTTCTTGGGTGTCATTTCTGCCCTTATCCATCTGCATTTTCCTTATTGTTTTGACCTTTATCCTAGATACCCTCTTCATCATTCTCTGCTTCTGCATTTTCTTCACTTTCATTACTACCCTTTGGTCCTTCTTAACTTGTGCAGGAGCCTGGGGAAAAATTTTAAGGCAGTAAAAACTGATTTTAACCAATTTTTGGCAACTCTGGCCAAATTTCTTCTATGCACAGCGCTACCCAACTGGTCGTTCCTGTTGGGCCCTCTATGCACAGCGTCGGGTCAAATCGGGCTATTGGCAGGCCTGTGCGCAGTGCTGGGAGGTTGTGGGTGAGTTAGGCTCTAAAATGGGTGTGTGCGCAGTGCCACAGCCTTTGCGTAGCGCCGACCCTTTTGTGCGTAGCAAAGTTCTTTTTAGCACTACCGCTTCTCCTCTGTACACAGCGCCGAAGGTTTTGTGTGTAGCACCTCCGCCTGTGCGCAGCGCCCGGAAAATTTGCCCAAAAAATGGTCAAAAACCCTGCTCTTCCTCTAGAAGATTTCTCTCTTCCTTCCAGGTGCCAAATGAACTAAAAATAAAACTGAAAACACATTCATACATTGGTAAAGAAGAATTTAATCTTTTAAAAAAAACCCACTTTTACTATGTTTTTCATTCTTTTTGCCATTTGACTGATGTTTTTTATTTTTGCAGGGTTTTGATAACTTCTTCAAGGCACTTTTTCTCCTCTTGTGGTGATGTTTGGATGATGTTGATGTAGAGGCATTTTTTATCTCTTTTATCTTTGGAAACCTAGGCATTTATTCAAACTGCTTTAGGCATGCTGTTTGACAAATTGAGAACACAGTTTTTGTCCTCTTTTGGCATTTTTGAATGTAGGTGACCTGAACAATGTCCCTTTATCTCCTTACTGATTTTTAAGGCAAGAACATACCTATTTTGCCACAAATTTTAAACAAATTATACCATACCATGGGTTTCACTTGGCCACTTCTGATTTTTTGCACTTGCCTACATTTCATTTTCCCTTGATCCCTTAGTTCCCTTTGAAGTTTAATACCTCATTTTCTGAATAGTAAGCTCATGTTTCAATCTTGATGTCTCATTTTGATACTCCACCTCATGCTTGCCTTTATCTTGACTTTTTGGGAGGCTTTTGACTGTATTTGGAAAGCTTAGGACCTCCTCACACAGATATGCTTTTCAATCTCTCTCTAGTGTAGATGAAACAATGTTGTTTTTACAAACCCTAGAGAGCCCTTGGATGTCCCTTGAATGCCATCTGCTGTTAAGAAGGAGGTCTTATCATTTATATTTGACCTGCTTGGTCCATCTTCCCAAACTCTTAGGTTTTAACGCTGTTAGAAAAAAGTAAATAGTGTTGTCTTCTAAGTTCTCTAAAACTTTCAAAACTCATTAATTATTTCTAAAAATCTTCAATGTGCACTGGATGGAGTTGAGGTGACCTGTGTCCTTGTAGCCCTTGTGCTAATTTCCTGCTTTGGCACATTATTTTTCCAATTAGTCACAAAAACTCTGATTCTCCAAAACATATTCTTGTTTCCTTTCTCTTTGTTGTAGATAGTATTCTTGTGATTTTTTTCCCCATTACCTTACCTCTCTTTAGGTATGATGGCCATTTGATCCTTTTGCAGATATTTGAGCAAGGGCAGCTATCCCTTGCAGAATTTGTGCTCTAGGCCAGGGAGTGCTTTCTTGAATGGCCCTTTGATCAGTTTGGAAAAAGTCACTTGTCATTATTCTTCTTTGATTATGGATGCAAAAAGAACACTTGGAGGACAATAAAAGTGACCACCAACAATTTTCAACTTGTGCAGGATCCTGGGGAAAATTTGAGGAGGAAAAGACTGATTTTGACCAATTTTTGGCAATTCTGGCCAAACTTCTCCTGTGCGCAGCGCCAAAATGGGTCAACTTGCATACAAGGTTTGAGGACCTTCCCGAAGTAGTATTTGGGCCCGTGATAGCTCGTTGGAGATATTGTTGAGTCTACTTTCCAATAATTCTTTTGGTTTTCCATTTGGTGTCCATTTACCTATCCAAAAAGGGATTCTCCCAACACTAGTCAAAAAGTGTTGAATGATGGTGCAGAAATGCAGAGTGCTGGTGCAAGCCACTTTTGGATGTCTTCCTCAATTCCAAATTTAGATCCTGATAGCTCATTGGAAATATCTTCAAGTCTAGTTGTCATTTGACTCATAAAGAAAGTCATTTGGACACTCTAGCTGTGAGAAAAGTTGATTTTCCCAAGGTCACTCCAGTAGTGCAAAAATTCACTCGTGACACCTACATTTTTGACATTGCTCCCAAACCATGATACCTGTGTAAAAATGAAGGATTTTTTATTCTTGGCCATATGATGGACAAAAGCCTCTCTCACTTTTTCCAAACTCATCACTGTTTGGTCAGAAACATATTTTTAAGCAAAACTGGCCCTAGGTGTGGCAAACGACTAGGCCCTTGGAATGAATTATTGGAAAATGATGGAGGCATGATTTTTATGAGTTGGTATGGCTTCATTATTGCTGATATGACCTACCGTATGGATCTTCTACTCTTATGCTTCTTTTCCATAGCAAACCCTAGCTTAGTTGGAAGAGGAAATTTGGGTTTGGTGTAGGGTATTTAGGACTGCCTTGTAGAGGGAGGGGAATGAAGGGGTTAAGGGTTGTCTAAATTCTTTGGGAAATTTTGGGGGATAGGGATATATTTTAGGGAGTAGGGGAAAGTGGATTTCAAGGATTAGGTGAGGGGAAGGGGTCCAACACGGCAAAACACAGGCCTAGTCTTAAAAAGTGTCAAATTGTGGCAATAGACTAGGTTTTGTAGAAAAATGATGAGTTTGAGGGATAGGAGTGATGGGAAGTGTTTATGAAGATATATTAAGGATATGAGGATGTGTAAGAGCATCAAGATACAAGCCTTGTTGATGTTTAACGATGGAGGTCATGAAACCAAGAAAAAATGCCCTTAAAAATCCCTAGATGGACAATGGAGGAGTTAGGCAAAACAAAATAGAGGGTTGAGGCTAAAGGTGACACAACAAAGACAAAATGAGTGACATGAGCCCATAATGGGTTTTTTGGGATGGGTGAGCTAATATTGACATTATGGGATGATGAAATAGTGAAAAAATTATCTTAAGGATAATGAAGGTAGTGAGATTTCTAGAACTCACAATTTTCATGAACTTTATTTCTAGAAATATAGAACCGATACTTAGTCATCTTCAAATAGTGAAAATTATGGATGACTAACAGTGGCTCCACTTGGGGATGGTAGCTCCTTTTCAGGATGTGTCCAAAACTTTCAGATCTCTGGCTTAATGGAGACTAGTGCCTAATCCATTGGGCATATTTTTACCTCTTTTCACTTGTTGATACTTGCTGTGAAGCTATGATATTAATAAATTTGAAAAAAATGATCAGATTAGCTTCATCTCTACCTACCCAACCTACTTTCCTAACATTTTTTCTTCCTTGGGTGCACTTGGACTGGAAAACCCTTGAAATTTTCTTCTTTTTGAAAGAAAAACAAACTATCTACTTCTATCTTATTTCCTCCAAAAGTTCAGATTATGCTAATGAACTTTTTATTCTCTACCTAGACTACTCAACTGTCAAGATTAAACTATTTGACAGGATTCATTCACTTAGCTATAAACATGAAATTGAAAGCATGGTTTAAATTAGGATTAAACAATATGACTTACCATGGGTTTGTGGCATAAGAACAAGCTGCACACAAATGTTATTTTTGTACAAAATAAGACTTAGAAAAATCAGGGCTATGATACATTGTTTTCTATTAATCCCCATTTTTCTCCTTGGTTCTATTTTAAGCATGTGGAACCAGTATCTTTCTTCCATAATCTATCTTTTGACAAGTCAAGTTTGAATGTTTTGACAAGCTCTCTTTCACTAACTTATCAACAATAAATTGAAAACATGTTCAGCCATGATTAGGCTAGATGACTAAACAAGACCTTTTTGGAAAAAGTAGTGGCATTTAGGCTTGCATACTTTCAGTGGTACTCTTTTTTGGGTATGGGGTTGTACCTCTTTTTCAAATCTTCCCTCTTTTTCTACTTTTCTTTGTTTTTTGTTTTTCATTTTTTCAAAACAATGTAGAACTAAGAATATGCTCAGAATTCTGAGCTTATTTTGCATACCTATCTATCCTAATCTAACATATACATAATATACATTCAGCTGGTGCTCTCTTTTCCAACACAACCAATTAAGCAGATGATTCCATGAGGGATCTTGGTTCAATTTTTCGAGGGTTTTGACAAAATCAGAAGGCCACTCCCACCTCACTTGTGTTTGAATAGTAGTACCTAGAATTTTCTTTAATCCTTGCATCAAACTGCTCCTAACATACTTGACTCCTCCTTCATCTGTCTTTAACAAATCAGCAAAGGGATCTTGAAACAATACCTGAATGTGAAGATCGGGAACATAAACTTGATCCAAGACTACTTCTTCCTCCACTTGGCTGAGCTTAGGACTCCTTTGGGAAAGAAAATTTTCCTCTTCCTCATGATCATCTGAACTAGTAGACTCATCATATATTGCCATGTTTTCCTCTAGCAAACCTGATTGAATAGAGACATAGCTGTTCTCTTTCTCTTGTGAAGGCTAGACATAGGGTTGAATGTGTTCTTTGTTGTTAAAATCAATACCCAAAGATTGCTGAATTTTGATTGCATTAAGGTTGTCTTTGATGAACTAAAAGGAAGTACAAAAAAGAGGTAAATACACTTCCCTTTCTCCCAAAATTTCTGCACTTTCATCTTCACTGTCATAGCTGAGTGGTATTTGCTGATAATTGTATTTGAGCTATTGAAAATGACTGTCTTTGTCCCACAAAATAATCACTGATTATTCTGTAGTGTTATCTTGAGTCTGGAGAACATAATCATCATCATATTTATCATATTTGAGCAGCTTTTTCATAGGAGGAATGTCATCCATTATACACACTTGATCAACAGATTGTTCCATCATATGAAAAGGAGAGTATTCATGGCCAATAGCTTTTCTTTTAGCAATATGAAATGAATAGAAGCATAAGGGTAGGGACTCAAGAGGTACTAGCTCATCTTCCATTTCTGGTTTTGCAATCAAAACAGTCATACCAAGATGATTTGAGGGGAGAACTTCTGGATTTGAAAAAGGGTTTGTATTATCCATTTCCTCCCTTACTGATTCTTTAGAGCATTCTACCTTGTTTCTACTTTCAATTTGCTTGTAATACTCTCTTAATAGTGAAGCATAAGATGTAGGAAGGCATATAGTACTTACTTGACAACTTTCTGCATCTTCTTCTTTGCAACCTTGGTCAGCCAGTATGTTTTGATAGCTATCTTTGCATTGAAATGACTAATTTGGTTCTTCCCAAGAAAATGGAACTGGCTACTTTGAATAATTAGCACCAAACTTAACCTTGTACTCTTCCTCTTTCCTACCAAGTATATGCATCATTTTGTTGATTGTATCTGTCAACATCTCTAGCTTTACCTTTAAAGAAGTCAGTTTCTCTTGAGCTGCTTTTTCCTTCCTTATTTCATCTGACTTTTCCTCTCTTTCTAGTATGTTGAATTCCACAGTAATTTCCATATTCTACATTTCTTCCAGGTTTGAAGGGTCTTTTTCTCTTATTTTGAATTCCATCTCTGGGTCAAAAGTACTTGGGTAGTGCAAGAGAGCCCACCCTGAAGGTGGCTTTATCTTAGCAGGTATTGCATTGTATACCTTATTGAACCTGGCTGAAAAGTCTTGTACTGCCTCCCCTGGTTGTCTTTTTAAATGATTGTATTCCTCCATGATGAGAACTTCATTTCCCATGATCACCCACCTATCTAGGAAGACTTGAGTGAATTGATGAAAATTGATAATGCTTGCAGCTGGAAGGTCCTTAAACCAACTCTTAATTTTTCCTTGTAATGATAGGGAAAACATTGTAATACACACATCATCTTCTTCTATTTTAAAAAGGTCAAGTAAATTCTCAAGATTTTGAATGTATTCTTCAGTGGTGAATTTTGAGCTTTCTCCATCAAATCTGGGTAGTTTATTTGCAATATTTGCAGGGAGGGCTTGGAAGATAGGAGGTAAAATCAGAGGCTTGTATATTTCTGGGACCTTTGTGGGTATAGGTAGTGTAAAAAGAGATTTATGACTGTTTGAGGTTTCAGCAAGATTAAGAAAGTTAGAATGAGGCTCATGTCTCACTAGGTTTTCCATAGGTGAATCTGCGGTAAGCACAAGTGTATAAGTCTGTTCATGGTCTAAAATTTGAGGCTTATCTTTTCGAGGCTTGAGATATTTCCAATGATCAATGTAGATCTCATTAGTGTATTCTTGATCAGGCTTAAAGTAGGATAGAACATCGTTATAGATAAAAACAATAATTTCTTGAATCCAACTTAGGCCTGAATGCTCTTTCTTTCTAGGATGACTGGTCATGTTGTGGGTTCTTCCTCCAGTGGAGTCTTTAGGTCTATTGAGAGTTGTGGAGTCGCGAGGTGGATTATTTCAAATATTTTAAGGCAGATTGTTGTCCACCATCAGCAACTGAATGCCAATCTAAGGATTTTTGTGGTTTTCCTAAGGTCTTAAGGATGTCTAAGATGTAATTTACTCAGAAGGTCCCACCGTGATCGCCAGAATGTTAGTATGGTGATGAGGTGGCAGATCCACTGGATTTTCTAAGTCAAATTGAGGGTTTAAAGAGTCTTAAGAGGTATTCAGACAACTATATACTCAAAAGGTCCCATCGTGATCGCCATAATTTTAGGGTCCCGTGATTTTGCAGATTGGTATACCAAATGACAAGGTTACATGGAACCAGTCTTTGGAGTCCAAGGACCTAGCCTTCCTGAACTCAGAGAGGGATCTCTCTATTGGGTGCAAAGGATGTGTTCTTTTTTTTTAGGGTTTTGATTTTATGCTAGTTGTTAAGTGTAGGGTTTTTTTATTGTTTTGGTTGGGTAAGATGGTCAGGTGGAATAGGTGGAGTGAGAGGTCTTTGAATCATTGGGATATGGAGTCAATGAAATTCATGAGTGTCTCAATGATGAATAAGAGTGTGTTGCAGGGCCAATTTACAAGGTTAATATATCCTTAAGGAAATGTGTGAGGTGGAGTGAACATCAAGTTTGGGAAAAAACCAGGAGGTCTTAAATACAGATAGTTAAAAGATATAACTCATAAGGTATGGAAAGCCATTAAACTCAATGAACAATACTTAAACTGATAAATATCCAAGATAAACATTCCAGTGAAACATAGAAAGCATAAGAGCTTCTAACTTTAGTAAATCACCTTCAGAATTTTGGAGAACATACAAGATAACACAAATAACTCAATGTATGAAGAGGGAACTCCTAATCATCATATATCAAGCTATAAAGAAATATGAAACAAGTTGATAAGCATGGACAAACGGCAATATCGAACAAGGCCTCTTTGACTTAACCTAGCAAACAATATTCCAAAGAGAGGTTTCAAGACAGAGTTTGGATAGCTTCAAGTAAGCAGGGCATACCGTGAATTATACTTGTAAACTAGCATACTAATCCATATATGAAACAAAACAAGTTTAGGCGGTCCTAAGGAGCAACCAAGAATTCCTTAAGATTACCAAACAGAGGAAAACGTCAAGGCTGTAAGAAACAGGAGGACTGAGGTGCCTCAAAGAGCATGTCTCAACCTATACTTTTCTGATTTATAGCAACCAAGAAGGATGAAACATAAATGATAACAAGAAAACACAAAAAAGTTAAGAAGACATCACCATTCACCAACCTAAGAAATCATGCAAACAAGCTTCTCCATCATCAATCCAAGCAAGCCATTCATCAACTTCACAAAACCAATTTCTTCTCCAAGCTCATAGAAACCATGTATTGCTCTCCAAGTTCATCAAAAGCCAATAAAATACATGAGGGCTTCATGCTCTATTTATGGAGAAAAGGAGGATTAAAACCATAAATATGGTAGGAAAATGTCAAATTCAACCATAAATGTCATTTATGGCCAAGAGACCATGCAAGGCCCAAGGCACATAATATCCTAAGAAATAAATGCCATAATAACTACTTGCACCTAATTCTAGAGTGTTTTGCCTCAAAAAACTCAAAAATATAATTTTGCAATAAATGAGTGTGTTTTTTTGACTTTTGGTCCAAAACACACTTAGATAGTCTATGTGCGTAGCACCACTTCAACAGAAAATAGGGTCTTTTGTGACTAAGTTTTGCCCCCCTTTCCGATGCCAGATTTGGCTACGTGATGGCTCGTTGGAAAGCCTGATGAGTTTAATTTCTCGAAATGCTTGAGTTTTCCTAGATGAGTGCCATTTTCCTATCCAATAATCCATTCTCCCAACACTACTCTATGCACAACACCTTGCCTAAAAATGAGGCAGAATGGTCAAAATTTAGGTGTTTTTTGACCTTTTGGGGGGTCAAAACTGCTCCAAATGGTCTGAAATTTTGTGAGAAAAATATTGATGATGAGAAGAATCCAAAAGTTTCAAGTTTGAAAGTTGAAGATGCAGATATTTGTGCACAGCGCCAAGGGTGTCGTGCACATAGGCCTCAGAATTTCAAAAAAAACAAAAATTGCTCAGAATTCTCTCAAATTTGGTGGACAACTTCTTCAAGGAGTTTGAGAAGCCTATGGAAAATATTGAGTCATGTCTCTAAGTTTTTCTTGGTCTTTACCTTCTTTGAGTGCTTAAATTTCAATGAAGAGGTGTGATGGTGGCTTTGTAGGTGCCTTGATCATGGCTATGATCATTTTTGCGGTACTTAAATTCTTCATTTTCATTATTGGCATCATCGGTCATCACATTTTCTGCCCCATCATTTTCTTTAACATCATCATCACTCTCATTCTCTTCAATCATTTCTTATTTATCATTTTTTTCTTCATTTGAGCTACTTGTCTTTTCATTTCTGGGGTCATCATCTTCACTGGCAGCCTCTGCACTTTCACCACTATCATCTTGCTCATCATGAAAACCACTCTCCTCTTTGTCTTTGGCATTGTCATCATCTTCATCTGTGTTCATATCTTCTAACTCTTTATCACTGTTCTGCTCTGCATCATTGAGGCTTGCTTCTTGGGTGTCATTTCTGCCCTTAGCCATATGTATTTTTTTTATTGTTTTGGCCTTTATCCTGGCTACCCTCTTCATCATTATTTGTTTTTGCCTTTTCTTCACTTTCGTTACAGCCCTTTGGTCCATCTTAACTTGTGTAGGAGCCTGGGGAAAATTTTTAAGGAATAAAAAACTAATTTTGACCAATTTTTGGCAATTCTAGCCAAATTTCTTCTGTGCACAATGCCAACCGACTGGCCATTCCTATCGGGCCCTCTGTGCGCAGCGTCAGGTCGAATTGGGCTATTGGCAGGCCTGTGCGTAGTGTTGGGAGGTTGTGGGCGAGTCGGGCTCCGAACTGGGCATGTGCACAGCGCCACTGCCTGTGCGTAGCAACGACCCTTCTTTATGTAGTGCAGTGCTTTTTAACACTGCCTCTTCTCCTTTGTGTGCATTGCCGAAGGCTCTGTGCGTAGCGCCTCTGCCTGTGCGCAGCGCCCAGAAAATTTTCCCAAAAAAATGTCAAAAACCCTACTCTTCCTCCAGAAGCTTTCTCTCTTCCTTCCAAGTGCCAAATGAACTAAAAATAAAACTGAAAACACCTTCACACCTTGGTAAAGACGAATTTAAACTTTAAAAAAAAAACCCACTTTTACTATGTTTTCCAATCTTTTTTCCATTTGACTGATGCTTTTTATTTCTGTAGGGTTTTGATAACTTCTTCAAGGTACTTTTTCTCCTCTTGTAGTGATGTTTGGATGATGCTGATGTAGAGGCTTTTTTTATCTCTTTTATCTTTGAAAACCTAGGCATTTATTCAAACTACTTTAGGCATGCTGTTTGACAAATCGATAACACATTTTTTGTCCTCTTTTGACATTTTTGAATGTTGGTGACCTGAACAATGTCCCTTTATCTCCTTACTGATTTTTAAGGCAAGAACATACCTATTTTGCCACAGAGTTTAAACAAATTATACCATACCATGGGTTTTACTTGGCCACTTCTGATTTTGTGCAGGTGCCTACATTTCATTTTCCCTTGATCTCTTAGTGCCCTTTGAAGTTTAATACCGCATTTTCTGAACAGAAAGCTCATGTTTCAATCTTGATGTCTCATTTTGATACTCCACCTCATGCTTTCCTTTATCTTGAATTTTTGGGAAGCTTTTGAATGTATTTGGAAAGCTTAGGACCTCCTCACATTGATACTCTTTTCAATCTCTCTCTGGTGTAGATGAAACAATGTTGTTTGTACAAACCCTAGAGAGCCCTTGGATGTCCCTTGAATTCCATCTTCTGTTAATAAGGAGGTCTTATCATCTGTATTTGACCTACTTCGTCCATCTTCCCAAACTCTTAGGTTTTAAGGCTATTAGAAAAAAGTAAATAGTGTTGTCTTCTAAGTTCTCTAAACCTTTCAAAACTCATTAATTATTTCTAAAAATATTCAATGTGCACTGGATGGAGTTGAGGTGACCTTTGTCATTGTAACCCTTGTGTTGATTTCCTGCTTTGGCACATTATTTTGCCAATTAGTCACAAAGATTATGATTCTCTAAAACATATGCGTGTTGTCTTTCTCTTTGTTGTAGATGGTCTTCTTGTGATGTTTTCCCCCATTTCCTTATTCTGGTTGATTCACCATGGGAGAATAATCATGAGAACTGAGGTTACATCCAGTTACCATTGGCGTACTCACAGGTTTGCAGTCTTCCATCCCATACTTCTTCAGAATTTTCTTAAGATATTTTTTTTGTGATAAAAATATTCCATCTATTGCTTGTTGCACTTGTAAGCCAAGAAAAAATGCTAGTTCCCCAAGTAAAGACATTTCAAATTCTTGCTACATAACAGAAGAAAATTTATGACTCATGGACTCTTCATTACTCCCAAAAATGATGTCATCAACATATAAAACTACAATCAATAGTTCATCATTTTCATTTTTTGTGTATAAGTTGCTATTAGCATAACCCTTTCAAAAACCTTGTCGATGAAGATATTTTTCAAGATGATAGTACCATGCCCTTGGAGCTTGTTTGATACCATATAAAGTTATTTTAAGTTTGCAAACAATTTTTTCATCATTTCCCAAAATGAATCCTTCTGGTTGTTCTATATAAACTTCTTCTTCTAGATCACCATTGAGGAAAGCAGATTTACCATCCATTTGATAAACTTTGAATTGTTGAAAGCTTGAAAAGGCAAGAAACATTATTATGGCTTCAAGTTTAGCTACCAGAGCAAATGTTTCTTCAAATTCTATACCTTCTTATTGAGCATACCATTTACAAACAAGTATAGCTTTGTTTCTAATAACATCTCCATTTTCATTTAACTTGTTTTTAGATATCCATTTTGTTCCAATAACATTTTTATTATGAGGTCTTGGAATCAATTCCCAAGTATGATTCTTTTCAATCTGATCAATTTCTTCATTCATGGCTTTAATCCAACATTCATCTTTGCTAGCTTGATTGAAATTCTGTGGTTCAATAGTGGATATATATGCTAGATAACTAGGAGATCCTACACGAGTTCTTCTTGTTTGGACACCTGATCCCTTTTCTCCCAAAATTTGAGATTCTGGATGATTCTTTGGAACATACATGCATGGAGCCTTTTCAGATAGATCTTCTTCTGGTGCTTCATTAGGTTCACCTTCTATATTGTTGCTATTTGATGCAAGAAGATATTCATCACCATCATCTTCATTTGTTATTGGTATTTCCCCTTTCGAGTTGAGAGAGACTCATCAATTACAAAATCAATGCATTCAACAATCTTTTGAAGTATTTTATTGTAACATTTATATGATTTACTTCTTGAAGAATAGCCAAGAAATATTCCTTCATCTACTCTAGGTTCAAACTTACCAAGTTTTTCATCATATTTCTTGATAAAACATTTTCTTCGAAAAACTCTAAAATTATTTACAACTAGAAGATTACCATACCAGAGCTCATAAGGATTTTTATCATTGTTTACACGAACATGAGCCTTGTTAAGAATATTTACAGCGGTATGTGCTGCTTCTCCCCAAAAGGTATCAGGTGTTCTAGAATCATCAAGCATAGCATGAGCCATTTGTTGAACTGTTCTATTCATTCTTTCTGCCACGTCATTTTTTTGTGGGGTTCCAGCTACAGAAAACTGTCTTTTTATGCCATGTTGTTCACAGAAATCAAATAATTCATCTGATATATATTCCCCTCCTCGGTCAGATCTAAGACATTTGATTTTTAGATCTAATTCATTTTCAACCAGGGCTTTAAAGATCTGAAATTTTTCAAATGCTTCATCTTTGTGTTTTAGTAAACCAATCCAACACATTCTAGAGAAATAATCAATAAAAATAATATAGTATTGTTCTCCACGGGGTGACCTTTTTCTCCTAGGTCCACATAAGTCAGTATGTATGAGTTCAAGAGGCTTACTTACTGATCCTTCTTTGGCATTGAATTTTACTCTGATTTGCTTACCGAATTGGCAAGATTTTCATATGGTACTTTCAGGAAGAGTGATGCGGGGAAGATCACGAACTGCTTTGAGTCTGCTAGATTTGCTGATTTGAGAGAAACTCAAATGCCCCAATCTTCTATGTCGTAACCAATTTTCTGAAGATTTACCCAAGTAACATTGTTCTTCGAAACCTTTCAACACATACAGATTGCTTGGTGTTCTAGTTCCTTTTATTATTGTTTTTCCTATGTCAAGTTCATGTACCACACATTATTTTGAACTAAAGACAACTTCATTTCCTTGATCACACATTTGACTCACACTTAACAGTTTATGTTTTAATCCATCCACATACATAACATTGTTAGCTTTTACCTTTTCTTTTATAAAAACAGAACCTTTTCCTTTAATGACAGCAGGAGTATCATTTCCAAAGGTAACATTATTTTCTCTTTATAGAGCATCGTATGCAAGGAGTTTATTTATATCACCTGTCATGTGTTTTGAGCATCCTCTGTCAATGTACCATTGATTTTCTTCCCCTTATGCAAATAATGCTATGCCACAATTCTCAACCTGTAAGTCCTTCTTTCTCCATACCTTGGAATTTGAAGGTACATGCTCTTTTGGTTGGAGTTTTCTCTTGCATTCAGATTCTCCATGACCAAATTTATTGCAATAAGCACATTCAATTTCATTTTGAAGAGGAGAAAAGTTGCTATAAGTATTCTTCTTTTTTCCAATCTCATTTCTTTGCTTTCTTGCTTCTCTAGTCATGATAGTTTTGTATGCAACACATTGAACATCTTTATGACCAAAATTATGACATGAGAAACATTGCCCATTAAAGAAGCAATTTTTTCGATCATGAAACCTTCTATTTGTGTTTACCTGCAGATTGGTGTTTCTCTGTTTTATATTTCTGCTATTGTTCTTTGTATTGAAGTGGTCATGCTTTACCTGTGAAGTTTCTTTCTTCTATTGCTAAGTGATAGAATGTTGTTGGCTTTAGCTGCATTTAGATAGATTGGTGCTGAAGACTGAGAGGATTCTCTGATATATCCAAGACCTGTCTTTACAAAAGGAGAGCGTTGAACCTTGATAATTTCATCTAAGGTTTCAATTCCTTTAGCCAATCTAAGTTTTAATGTTTTCTCTTTCTCAATTTCCTTTCTTAGACTTACTATTTCACATTCTAATTTCTCATTGTACTTCTCCTTTTATATAAGTTGATTCTTTAGAGTATCTATGGCAATTTTGTTTTCTTCCAAGCATATTTTAAGCTGACTAATTTCTTCAAGAAAATCATTTTCTTCTAGTGCATCCATAAAGGTATCTTTAGCCTCACTAGAATCTTTTTCAAAAGCCATGAGTAGTCTAACATCTTGATCAGATTCTCCTTCTTCACTATTTGATAGCCCATCACTATCTTCATGAGTATACTAATTTTTTCTATTGATAAACCGATTCTTATTTACTTTCACCACTTCCTTTCCTTTTCATTTTTTTCTTTATGAGGACACTTAGCGGAATAATGACCAACTCTTCCACAAGAAAAACATTTAAAATGAAGCTTACCTATGAATATTCCAGTGCCAAGTTGTAGCTTCTTTACAAAATTTATCTCATCTTCTTCTGAAACGTACCCTGATCCTTCTTGTTCTTCTACTTATTTTCCTTTTGAAACAGCTCTAAAGACAGCTTCTTTGAATTCACATGGACCTCCTTTTCTCATTTCAAAGCAGTCAAAATATCATGAAGTTGAACAATAGTAAGAGTTTGTAGATCCTGCTTCTCTTCAATAGCAGACACTTTTGATTCAAATTTCGGAGTTAGAGATCTTAAAACCTTTTCTACCAGAGTAGTGCCAGTTACGGTTTCACCCAGATTTCTCATATGATTTACAATATCATCTAGACGTAAAAAGAAACTGGCAATGCTTTCCTCATTATGCATCCTGAGATTTTCATATTGAATTCTGAGAGTTTGGAGTTTAGCACTTTTTACCTTGGTATCACCTTCATAGCTTAGAATGATTTTGTCCCATATCTCCTTTGTTGTATTCAACTGCATGACTTTGACAAATTCTGATTCAGTCAGACTTCCCAATAATGGATTAACCACCTTTGCATTGGTTTCATATTTCTTTATTTCTGTTGCATCTGTTGGAACTGATGCTGGATATTGATAACCTCCTTCAACTATAGCCCATACATTTGCTCCAAGAGAATGAAGATAGGATCTTGTCCTTGTCTTCCAGAAGATTAAATTGTTTCCGTTGAAGAGAGGAGGCCTGTTAGATGTTGTCCCATCTTGATTTCTCATCTTAGCTGATCTTTCTTCTAGCAATTAATCTTCTTCAGAAGAACCTGCTCTGATACCAATTGTTGGGAAAAATACTGGGACCGGGGGTGAATAATTATTTAGAGCTTACTGAAAATATTTTAACTTTTTCTTTATAGAATTCCATATGCGGTTTTTATGAACTCAACTCGCGTATACACACGCATATAATAAAAGAAACTAGCGTATACTGATATAATTTTTCATATTAGAAAAACCTTTCAGGAACAATCTTTAACTCAGTTTACCAATCATGCATCTGTTAGATAATAAGGAAATATGTGTAGCAACAACAGTATAAATCATCACAAGAGAAACACCAATATTTAAGGTGGAAACCCAATTCGGGAGAAAACCACCGCTGTTGTCATCTCTGTCTTCAATATTTATTATATGGAAAATTGTTTACAATATTGTACTGATTTTTAGGGTCCCGTGATTTGGCAAATTGGTATACCAAATGACAAGGTAACATGGAACCAAAGACCTAACCTTCCCGGACTCAGAGAGGGATCTCTCTATTGTGTGCAAAGGATGTGTTCTTTTTTCTTTAGGGTTTTGATTTTAGGGTAGTTGTTAAGTGTAGGGTTTGTTGATTGTTTTGGTTGGGTAAGATGGTCAAGTGGAATAGGTGGAGTGAAAGGTCTTTGAATCATTGGCTATGGATTCAATGAAAGTCGTGAGTATCTTAATGATGAATAAGAGTGTGTTGCAGGGCTAATTTAGCAAGGTTAATGGATCCTTAAGGCAATGTGTGAGGTGGAGTGAACATCAAGTTTTGGAAAAAACCAGGAGGTCTTAAATACAGATAGTTAAAAGATATAACTCATGAGGTATGGCAAACCATTAAGCTCAATGAATGATACTTAAACTGATAAATATCCAGGATAAACATTTCAGTGAAACATAGAAAGCATAAGAGCTTCTAACTTTAGTAAATTCACCTTCAAAATTTGGGAAAACATATAAGATAACACAAATAACTCAATGTATGAAGAGGGAACTCCTAAACATCATATATCAAGCTATAAATAAATTTAAAACAAGTTGATAAGCATGGAAAAAGGGAAATATCGAACGAGACCTCTTTGACTTAAACTAGCAAACAATATTCCAAAGAGAGGTTTCAAGACAGAGTTTGGACAGCTTCAAGTAAGCAGGGCATACCGTGAATCATACTTATAAACTAGCATACTAATCCATATATGAAACAAAACAAGTTTAGGTGGATCTAAGGAGCAATCAAGAATTCCTTAAGATGATCAAACAGAGGAAAAAATCAAGGCTATAACAAACAGGAGGACTGAGGTGCCTCAAAGAGCATGTCTCAACCTATACTTTTCTGATTTATAGCAACCAAGAAGTATGAAACATAAATGATAACAAGAAAACACAAACAAGTTAAGAAGACATCACCATTCACCAAGGTAAGGAATCCTGCAAACAAGCTTCTCCATCATCAATCCAAACAAGCCATTCATCAACTTCACAAAACCAATTTCTTCTCCAAGCTCATAGAAACCATGTATTGCTCTCCAAGTTCATCAAAAGCCAAGAAAATACATGAGGGCCTCATGCTATATTTATGGAGAAAAGGAGGGCTAAAACCCTAAATATGGTAGGAAAATGTCAAATTCAACCATAAATGTCATTTATGGCCAAGAGACCATGCAAGGCCCAAGGCACATAATATCCTAAGAAATAAATGCCATAATAACTATTTGCACCTAATTCTAGAGTGTTTTGCCTCAAAAAACCCAAAAATATCATTTTGCAATAAATGAGTGTGTTTTGTTGACTTTTGATCCAAAACACACTTAGACAGTCTATGTGCACAGTGCCACTTCAGCAGAAAATAGGGTCTTTTCGGACTAAGTTTTGGCTCCCTTCCCTATGTTGTATTTGGCTCTGTGATGGCTTGTTGGAAAGCCTGATGAGTGTAATTTCTAGAAATTCTTGATTTTTCCTAAATGAGTGCCATTTTCCTGTCCAAAAATCCATTCTCCCAACACTACTATGTGTGCGACACCTTGCCTGAAAATGAGGCATAATGGTCAAAATTTAGGTGTTTTTGGACATTTTGGGGGGTCAAAATTGCTCCAAATGGTCTGAAATTTTGTGATCAGACTGCTGATGATGAGAGGAATCCAAAAATGTCAAATTTTCAAGCTGAGGATGCATGATATTTGTGCGCAATGCAAAGGGTGTTACGCACAGAGGCCTCAAAATTTCAAAAAAAACAAAAATTTCTTAGAATTCCCTCAAATTTGGTGAACTTATTCAAGGGGTTTCAGAAGCTTGTGGGAAATCTTGATCTATTTTTCTAAGATTTTCTTGGTCTTTACCTTCTTTCAGTGCTTAAATTTCAATGAGGAGGTGTGATGGTGGCTTTGTAGGTGCCTTGATCATGGCTATGGTCACTGTTGCAGTCCTTAACCTCTTCATTTTCATTATTGGCATCATCAGTCATCATATTTTCTGCCCCATCATTGTCTTTAACATCATCATCACTCTCATCCTCTTCACTGATTTCTTATTTATCATTTTTTTCTTCATTTGAGCTACTTGTCTTTTCATTGTTGGGCTCATCATTTTCACTAGCACCCTCTGCACTTTCATCACTATCATCTTGCTCATCATGAAGACCACTCTCCTCTTTGTCTTTGGCACTGTCATCATATTCATTTGTGTTCATATCTTCTAACTCGTTGTCACTGTTATGCTCTGCATCACTGAGGCTTGCTTCTTGGGTGTCATTTCTGCCCTTAGCCATCTGAATTTTCCTTATTGTTTTGACCTTTATCCTAGATACCCTCTTCATCATTCTCTGTTTCTGCATTTTCTTCACTTTCATTACTACCCTTTGGTCCTTCTTAACTTGTGCAGGAGCATGGGGAAAAATTTTAAGGCAGTAAAAACTGATTTTAACCAATTTTTGGCAATTCTGGCCAAATTTCTTCTATGCGCAGCGCTACCCAACTGGCCGTTCCTTTCGGGCCCTCTGTGCACAGTGTCGGGTCGAATCAGGCTATTGGCAGGCCTGTGCGCAGTGCTGGGAGGTTGTGGGCGAGTCAGGCTCTGAACTAGGTGTGTGCGTAGTGCCACAACCTATGCGTAGCGCCGACCCTTTTGTGCGTAGCAAAGTTATTTTTAGCACTACCGCTTCTCCTCTGTACACAACGCCGAAGGTTCTGTGTGTAGCACCTCCGCCTGTGTGCATCGCCCGGAAAATTTGCCCAAAAAATGGTCAAAAACCCTGCTCTTCCTCCAGAAGATTTCTCTCTTCCTTCCAGGTGCCAAATGAACTAAAATAAAACTGAAAACACATTCATACATTGGTAAAGACGAATTTAATCTTAAAAAAAAAAACCCACTTTTACTATGTTTTTCATTCTTTTTGCCATTTGACTGATGTTTTTTATTTCTGCAGGGTTTTGATAACTTCTTCAAGGCACTTTTTCTCCTCTTGTGGTGATGTTTGGATGATTTTGATGTAGAGGCCTTTTTTATCTCTTTTCTCTTTGAAAACCTAGGCATTTATTCAAACTGCTTTAGGCATGCTGTTTGACAAATTGAGAACACAGTTTTTGTCCTCTTTTGGCATTTTTGAATGTAGGTGACCTGAACAATGTCCCTTTATCTCCTTACTGATTTTTAAGGCAAGAACATACCTATTTTGCCACAAATTTTAAACAAATTATACCATACCATGGGTTTCACTTGGCCACTTCTGATTTTTTGCACTTGCCTACATTTCATTTTCCCTTGATCCCTTAGTTCCCCTTGAAGTTTAATACCTCATTTTCTGAATATTAAGCTCATGTTTCAATCTTGATGTCTCATTTTGATACTCCACCTCATGCTTTCCTTTGTCTTGAATTTTTGGGAGGCTTTTAACTGTATTTGGAAAGCTTAGGACCTCCTCACACAGATATGCTTTTCAATCTCTCTCTAGTGTAGATGAAACAATGTTGTTTTTACAAACCCTAGAGAGCCCTTGGATGTCCCTTGAATGCCATCTGCTGTTAAGAAGGAGGTCTTATCATTTATATTTGACCTGCTTGGTCCATCTTCCCAAACTCTTAGGTTTTAACGCTGTTAGAAAAAAGTAAATAGTGTTGTCTTCTAAGTTCTCTAAAACTTTCAAAACTCATTAATTATTTCTAAAAATCTTTAATGTGCACTGGATGGAGTTGAGGTGACTTGTGTCCTTGTAGCCCTTGTGCTAATTTCCTGATTTGGCACATTATTTTTCCAATTAGTCACAAAAACTCTGATTCTCTAAAACATATTCTTGTTGCCTTTCTCTTTGTTGTAGATAGTATTCTTGTGATTTTTTTCCCCATTACCTTACCTCTCTTTAGGTATGATGGCCATTTGATCCTTTTGCAGAAATTTGAGCAAGGGTATTTGTCCCTTGCAGAATTTGTGCTCTAGGCCAGGGAGTGCTTTCTTGAATGGCCCTTTGATCAGTTTGGACAAAGTCACTTGTCATTATTATTCTTTGATTATGGATGCAAAAAGAACACTTGGAGGAAAATAAAAGTGACCACCAACAATTTTCAACTTGTGCAGGATCCTAGGGAAAATTTGAGGAGGAAAAGACTGATTTTGACCAATTTTTGGCAATTCTGGCCAAACTTCTCCTGTGCGCAGCGCCAAAATGGGCCAACTTGCATACAAGGTTTGAGGACCTTCCCGAAGTAGTATTTGGGCCCGTGACATCTCGTTGGAGATCTTGTTGAGTCTACTTTCCAATAATTCTTTTGGTTTTCCATTTGGTGTCCATTTACCTATCCAAAAAGGGATTCTCCCAACACTAGTCAAAAAGTGTTGAATGATGGTGCAGAAATGCAGAGTGCTGGTGCAGGCCACTTTTGGATGTCTTCCTCAATTCCAAATTGAGATCCTGATAGCTCATTGGAAATATCTTCAAGTCTAGTTGTCATTTGACTCATAAAGCAAGTCATTTGGACACTCTAGCTGTGAGAAAAGTTGATTTTCCCAAGGTCACTCCAGTAGTGCAGAAATTCACTCGTGACACCTACATTTTTGACATTGCTCCCAAACCATGATACCTGTGTAAAAATGAAGGATTTTTTATTCTTGGCCATATGATGGACAAAAAACTCTCTCACTTTTTCCAAACTCATCTCTGTTTGGTCAGAAACATATTTTTAAGCAAAACTGGTCCTAGGTGTGGCAAATGACTAGGCCCTTGGAATGAATTATTGGAAAATGATGGAGGCATGATGTTTATGAGTTGGTATGGCTTCATTATTGCTGATATGACCTACCGTATGGATCTTCTGCTCTTATTCTACTTTTCCATAGCAAACCCTAGCTTAGTTGGAAGAGGAAATTAGGGTTTGGTGTAGGGGATTTAGGACTGCCTTGTAGACGGAGGGGAATGAAGGGGTTAAGGGTTGTCTAAATTCTTTGGGAAATTTTGGGGGATAGGGACATATTTTATGGAGTAGGGGAAAGTGGATTTCAAGGATTGGGTGAGGGTAAGGGGTCCAATAGGGAAAAACACAGGCCTAGTCTTAAAAGTGTCAAATTGTGGCAATAGACTAGGTTTTATAGAAAAACTATGAGTTTGAGGGATAAGAGTGATGGGAAGTGTTTATGAAGATATATTAAGGATAGGAGGATGTATAAGAGCATCAAGATACAAGCCTTGTTGATGTTTAACGATGGAGGTCATGAAACCAAGAAAAAATGCCCTTAAAAATCCCTAGATGGACAATGGAGGAGTTAGGCAAAACAAAATAGAGGGCTGAGGCCAAAGGTGACACAACAAAGAAAAAATGAGTGACATGAGCCCATAATGGGTTTTTTGGGATGGGTGAGCTAATCTTGACATTATGGGATGATGAAATAGTGAAAAAATTATCTTAAGGATAATGAAGGTAGTGAGATTTCTAGAACTCACAATTTTCATGAACTTTATTTCTAGAAATATAGAACCGATACTTAGTCATCTTCAAATAGTGAAAATTATGGATGACTAACAGTGGCTCCACTTGGGGATGGTAGCTCCTTTTCAGGATGTGTCCATAACTTTCAGATCTCTGGCTTAATGGAGACTAGTGCCTCATCCATTGGGCATATTTTTACCTCTTTTCACTTGTTGATACTTGCTATGAAGCTATGATCTTAATAAATTTGAAAAAAATGATCAGATTAGCTTCATCTCTACCTACCCAACCTACTTGCCTAACATTTTTTCTTCCTTGGGTGCACTTGGACTGGAAAACCCTTGAAATTTTCTTCTTTTTGAAAGAAAAACAAACTATCTACTTCTATCTTATTTCCTCCAAAAGTTAAGATTATGCTAATGAACTTTTTATTCTCTACCTAGACTACTCAACTATCAAGATTAAACTATTTGACAGGATTCATTCACTTAGCTATAAACATGAAATTGAAAGCATGGTTTAAATCAGGATTAAAAAATCTGACTTACCATGGGTTTGTGGCATAAGAACAAGCTGCACACAAATGTTATTTTTGTACAAAATAATACTTAGAAAAATCAGGGCTATGATACATTGTTTTCTATTCATCCCCATTTTTCTCCTTGGTTCTATTTTAAGCATGTGGAACCAGTATCTTTCTTCCATAATCTATCTTTTGACAAGTCAAGTTTGAATGTTTTGACAAGCTCTCTTTCACTAACTTATCAACAATAAATTGAAAACATGTTCAACCATGATTAGGCTAGATGACTAAACAAGACCTTTTTGGAAAAAGTAGTGGCATTTAGGCTTGCATACTTTCAGTGGTACTCTTTTTTGGGTATGGGGCTGTACCTCTTTTTCAAATCTTCCCTCTTTTTCTACTTTTCTTTGTTTTTTGTTTTTTCATTTTTTCAAAACAATGTAGAACTAAAAATATGCTCAGAATTCTGAGCTTATTTTGCATACCTATCTATCCTAATCTAACATATACATAATATACATTCAGCTGGTGCTCTC
This sequence comes from Pinus albicaulis, assembly GCA_034641835.2. Classification (NCBI taxonomy): domain Eukaryota; kingdom Viridiplantae; phylum Streptophyta; class Pinopsida; order Pinales; family Pinaceae; genus Pinus; species Pinus albicaulis. The sequence goes on along the minus strand of CM076583.1, from coordinate 1,127,793,624 downwards.
TTTTCCAACACAACCAATTAAGTAGATGATTCCATGAGGGATCTTGGTTCAATTTTTTGAGGGTTTTGAAAAAATCAAAAGGCCACTCCCACCTCACTTGTGTTTGAACAATAGTGCCTAGAATTTTCTTTAATCCTTGCATCAAACTGCTCCTAACATACTTGACTCCTTCTTCATCTGTCTTTAACAAATCAGCAAAGGGATCTTGAAACAATACCTGAATGTGAAGATCGAGAACATATACTTGATCCAGGACTGCTTCTTCCTCCACTTGGCTGAGCTTAGGACTCCTTTGGGAAAGAAAATTTTCCTCTTCCTCATGATCATCTGAACTAGTAGACTCATCATATATTGCCATGTTTTCCTCTAGAAAACCTGATTGAATAGATACATATATGTTCTCTTTCTCTTGTGAAGGCTGGACATAGGGCTGAATGTGTTCTTTGTTGTTAAAATCAATACCCAAAGATTGCTGAATTTTGATTGCATTAAGGTTGTCTTTGATGAACTAAAAGGAAGTACAAAAAAGAGGTAAATACACTTCCCTTTCTCCCAAACTTTCTGCACTTTCTTCTTCACTGTCATAGCTGAGTGGTATTTGTTGATCATTGTATTTGAGCTGTTGAAAATGACTGTCTTTGTCCCACAAACTAATCACTAATTATTTTGTAGTGTTATCTTGAGTCTGGAGAACATAATCATCATCATATTGATCATATTTGAGCAGCTTTTTCATAGGAGGAATGTCATCCATTATACACACTTGATCAACAGATTGTTCCATCATATGAAAAGGAGAGTATTCATGGCCAATAGCTTTTCTTTTAGCAATCTGAAATGACTAGAAGCATAAGGGTAGGGACTCAAGAGGTACTAGCTCATCTTCCATTTCTGGTTTTGCAATCAAAACAGTCATACCAAGATGATTTGAGGGGAGAACTTCTGGATTTGAAAAAGGGTTTGTATTATCCATTTCTTCCCTTACTGATTCTTTAGAGCATTCTACCTTGTTTCTACTTTCAATTTTCTTGTAATACTCTCTTAATAGTGAAGCATAAGATGTAGGAAGGCATATAGTACTTACTTGACAGCTTTCCGCATCTTCTTCTTTGCAACCTTGGTCAGCTAGTATGTTTTGATAGCTATCTTTGCATTGAAATGACTAATTTGGTTCTTCCCAAGAAAATGGCACTGGCTACTTTGAATAATCAGCACCAAACTCAACCTTGTACTCTTCCTCTTTCCTACCAAGTATATGCATCATTTTGTTGATTGTATCTGTCAACATCTCTAGCTTTACCTTTAAAGAAGTCAGTTTCTCTTGAGCTGCTTTTTCCTTCCTTATTTCATCTAAATTTTCCTCTTTCTAGTATGTTGAATTCCACAGTAATTTCCATATTCTACATTTCTTCCAGGTTTGAAGGGTATTTTTCTCTTATTTTTAATTCCATCTCTGGGTCAAAAGTACTTGGGTAGTGCAAGAGAGCCTACCCTGAAGGTGGCTTTATCTTAGCAGGTATTGCATTGTATACCTTATTGAACCTGGCTGAAAAGTCTTGTACTACCTCCCCTAGTTTTCTTTTTAAATGATTGTATTCCTCCATGATGAGAACTTCATTTCCCATGATCACCCACCTATCTAGGAAGACTTGAGTGAATTGATGAAAATTGATAATGCTTGCAGCTGGAAGGTCCTTAAACCAACTCTTAATTTTTCCTTCTAATGATAGGGAAAACATTGTAATACGCACATCATCTTCTTCTATTTTAAAAAGGTCAAGTAAATTCTCAAGATTTTGAATGTATTCTTCAGCGGTGAATTTTCAGCTTTCTCCATCAAATCTGGGTAGTTTATTTGCAATATTTGCAGGGAGGGCTTGGAAGATAGGAGGTAAAATCAGAGGCTTGTATCTTTCTGGGACCTTTGTGGGTATAGGTAGTGTAAAAAGAGATTTATGACTGTTTGAGGTTTCAGCAAGAGTAAGAAAGGTAGAATGAGGCTCATGTCTCACTAGGTTTTCCATAGGTGAATTTGGGGTAAGCACAAGTCTATAAGTCTGTTCATGGTCTGAAATTTGAGGCTTATCTTTTCGAGGCTTGAGATATTTCCAATGATCAATGTAGATCTCATTAGTGTATTCTTGATCAGGCTTAAAGTAGGATAGAACATCGTTATAGATAAAAACAATAATTTCTTGAATCCAACTTAGGCCTGAATGCTCTTTCTTTCTAGGATGACTGGTCATGTTTTAGGTTCTTCCTCCAGTGGAGTCTTTAGGTCTATTGAGAGTTGTGGAGTCGCGAGGTGGATTATTTCAAATATTTTAAGGCAGATTGTTGTCCACCATCAGCAACTGAATACCAATCTAAGGATTTTTGTGGGTTTCCTAAGGTCTTAAGGATGTCTAAGATTTAATTTACTCAGAAGGTCCCACCGTGTTCGCCAGAATGTTAGTATGGTGATGAGGTGGCAAATCCACTAGATTTTCTAAGTCAAATTGAGGGTTTAAAGAATCTTAAGAGGTATCCAGACAACTATATACTCAAAATTTCCCACCATGATCACCATAATTTTAGGGTCCCATGATTTTGCAGATTGGTATACCAAATGACAAGGTTACATGGAACCAGTCTTTGGAGTCCAAGGACCTAGCCTTCCTGAACTCAGAGAGGGATCTCTCTATTGGGTGCAAAGGATGTGTTCTTTTTTTTCTAGGGTTTTGATTTTATGCTAGTTGTTAAGTGTAGGGTTTTTTTATTGTTTTGGTTGGGTAAGATGGTCAAGTGGAATAGGTGGAGTGAGAGGTCTTTGAATCATTGGGATATGGAGTCAATGAAATTCATGAGTGTCTCAATGATGAATAAGAGTGCGTTACAGGGCCAATTTACAAGGTTAATGGATCCTTAAGGAAATGTGTGAGGTGGAGTGAACATCAAGTTTGGGAAAAAAACAGGAGGTCTTAAATACAGATAGTTAAAAGATATAACTCGTAAGGTATGGAAAGCCATTAAACTCAATGAACAATACTTAAACTGATAAATATCCAAGATAAACATTCCAGTGAAACATAGAAAGCATAAGAGCTTCTAACTTTAGTAAATTCACCTTCAGAATTTTGGAGAACATACAAGATAACACAAATAACTCAATGTATGAAGAGGGAACTCCTAAACATCATATATCAAGCTATAAAGAACTATGAAACATGTTGATAAGCATGGAAAAGGGGCAATATCGAACAAGGCCTCTTTGACTTAACCTAGCAAACAATATTCCAAAGAGAGGGTTCAAGACAGAGTTTGGATAGCTTCAAGTAAGCAGGGCATACCGTGAATTATACTTGTAAACTAGCATACTAATCCATATATGAAACAAAAAAATTTTATGCGGTCCTAAGGAGCAACCGAGAATTCCTTAAGATTACCAAACAGAGGAAAACATCAAGGCTGTAAGAAACAGGAGGACTAAGGTGCCTCAAAGAGCATGTCTCAACCTATACTTTTCTGATTTATAGCAACCAAAAAGGATGAAACATAAATGATAACAAGAAAACACAAACAAGTTAAGAAGACATCACCATTCACAAAGCTAAGAAATCCTGCAAACAAGCTTCTCCATCATCAATCCAAGCAAGCCATTCATCAACTTCACAAAACCAATTTCTTCTCCAAGCTCTTAGAAACCATGTATTTCTCTCCAAGTTCATCAAAAGCCAATAGAATACATGAGGGCTTCATGCTCTATTTATGGAGAAAAAGAGGATTAAAACCATAAATATGGTAGGAAAATGTCAAATTCAACCATAAATGTCATTTATGGCCAAGAGACCATGCAAGGCCCAAGGCACATAATATCCTAAGAAATAAATGCCATAATAACTACTTGCACCTAATTCTAGAGTGTTTTGCCTCAAAAAACTCAAAAATATCATTTTGCAATAAATGAGTGTGTTTTTTTTACTTTTGGTCCAAAACACACTTAGATAGTCTATGTGCGTAGCACCATTTCAACAGAAAATAGGGTCTTTTGTGACTAAGTTTTTCCCCCTTTTCCGATGCCAGATTTGGCTACGTGATGGCTCGTTGGAAAGCTTGATGAGTTTAATTTCCTGAAATGCTTGAGTTTTCCTAAATGAGTGCCATTTTCCTATCCAATAATTCATTCTCCCAAAACTGCTCTATGCGCAAAACCTCGCCTAAAAATGAGGCAGAATGGTCAAAATTTAGGTGTTTTTTGACCTTTTGGGGGGTCAAAACTGCTCCAAATGGTCTGAAATTTTGTGAGAAAACTATTGATGATGAGAGGAATCCAAAAGTTTCAAGTTTGCAAGTTGAAGATGCAGATATTTGTGCGCAGCGCCAAGGGTGCCGTGCACATAGGCCTCAGAATTTCAAAAAAAACAAAAATTGCTCAGAATTCCCTCAAATTTGGTGGACAACTTCTTCAAGGAGTTTGAGAAGCCTATGGAAAATATTGAGTCATGTCTCTAAGTTTTTCTTGGTCTTTACCTTCTTTGAGTGCTTAAATTTCAATGAAGAGGTGTGATGGTGGCTTTGTAGGTGCCTTGATCATGGCTATGATCATTTTTGCGGTCCTTAAATTCTTCATTTTCATTATTGGCATCATCGGTCATCACATTTTCTGCCCCATCATTTTCTTTAACATCATCATCACTTTCATTCTCTTCAATGATTTCTTATTTATCATTTTTTTCTTCATTTGAGCTACTTGTCTTTTCATTTCTAGGGTCATCATTTTCACTGGCAGCCTCTGCACTTTCACCACTATCATCTTGCTCATCATGAATACCACTCTCCTCTTTGTCTTTGGCATTGTCATCATCTTCATCTGTGTTCATATCTTCTAACTCTTTATCACTGTTCTGCTCTGCATCATTGAGGCTTGCTTCTTGGGTGTCATTTCTACCCTTAGCCATATGTATTTTCTTTATTGTTTTGGCCTTTATCCTGGCTACCCTCTTCATCATTATTTGTTTCTGCCTTTCCTTCACTTTCATTACTGCCCTTTGGTCCTTCTTAACTTGTGTAGGAGCCTGGGGAAAATTTTTAAGGAAGAAAAAACTAATTTTGACCAATTTTTGGCAATTCTGGCCAAATTTCTTCTGTGCGCAATGCCAACCGACTGGTCGTTCCTGTTGGGCCCTCTGTGCGCAGCGTCGGGTCGAATCGGGCTATTGGTAGGCCTGTGCGTAGTGCTGGGAGGTTGTGGGCGAGTCGGGCTCTGAACTGGGTGTGTGCACAGTGCCACTGCCTGTGCGTAGCAACGACCCTTCTTTATGTAGTGCAGTGCTTTTTAACACTGCCTCTTCTCCTCTGTGCGCATTGCCGAAGGCTCTGTGCGTAGCGCCTCTGCCTATGCGCAGCGCCCCGAAAAGTTTCCCAAAAAAATGTCAAAAACCCTACTCTTCCTCCAGAAGCTTTCTCTCTTCCTTCCAAGTGCCAAATGAACTAAAAATAAAACTGAAAACACCTTCATAACTTGGTAAAGACGAATTTAAACTTTAAAAAAAAAACCCACTTTTACTATGTTTTCCAATCTTTTTTCCATTTGACTGATGCTTTTTATTTCTGTAGGGTTTTGATAACTTCTTCAAGGCACTTTTTCTCCTCTTGTGGTGATGTTTGGATGATGCTGATGTAGAGGCCTTTTTTATCTCTTTTATCTTTGAAAACCTAGGCATTTATTCAAACTGCTTTAGGCATGTTGTTTGACAAATCGATAACACATTTTTTGTCCTCTTTTGACATTTTTGAATGTTGGTGACCTGAACAATGTCCCTTTATCTCCTTACTGATTTTTAAGGCAAGAACATACCTATTTTTCCACAGAGTTTAAAAAAATTATACCATACCATGGGTTTTACTTGGCCACTTCTGATTTTGTGCAGGTGCCTACATTTCATTTTCCCTTGATCTCTTAGTGCCCTTTGAAGTTTAATACCTCGTTTTTTGAACAGAAAGCTCATGTTTCAATCTTGATGTCTCATTTTGATACTCCACCTCATGCTTTCCTTTATCTTGACTTTTTGGGAAGCTTTTGATTGTATTTGGAAAGCTTAGGACCTCCTCACATTGATACTCTTTTCAGTCGCTCTCTGGTGTAGATGAAACAATGTTGTTTGTAAAAACCCTAGAGAGCCCTTGGATGTCCCTTGAATTCCATCTGTTGTTAATAAGGAGGTCTTATCATCTGTATTTGACCTACTTGGTCCATCTTCCCAAACTCTTAGGTTTTAAGGCTGTTAGAAAAAAGTAAATAGTGTTGTCTTCTAAGTTCTCTAAACCTTTCAAAACTCATTAATTATTTCTAAAAATATTCAATGTGCACTGGATGGAGTTGAGGTGACCTTTGTCGTTGTAACCCTTGTGTTGATTTCCTGCTTTGGCACATTATTTTTCCAATTAGTTACAAATATTCTGATTCTCTAAAACATATGCGTGTTGCCTTTCTCTTTGTTGTAGATGGTCTTCTTGTGATGTTTTCCCCCATTTCCTTACCTCTCCTTAGGTATGATGGCCATTTGATCCTTTTTCATAAATGTGAGAAAGGGTAGTTGTCCCTTGCAGAATTTGTGCTCTAGGCCAAGGAGTGCTTTTTTCAATGGCCCTTTGATCAGTTTGGACAAAGTCACTTGTCCTTATTATTATTTGATTATGGATGCAAAAAGAACACTTGGAGGACAAGAAAAGTTACCACCAACCTTTTTCAACTCATGCAGGAGCCTGGGGCAAATTTGTGGAGCAAAAGACTGATTTTGACCAATTTTTGGCAATTCTAGACAAACTTCTCTTATGTGCAACGCCAAAAAGGGTAAACTTGAAGACAAGTTTTGAGGACCTTCCCGAAGTTAGATTTGTGGCCATGATATCTCATTGGAAATATTTTTGAGGCTAATTTTGAGGACTTCTTTTGGTTTTCCATTTGGTTTCCATTTACTTATTCAAAAACGGATTCACCCAACACTGTTCAAAAAGTGTTGAATGATGGTGCAGAAATGCAGAGTGCTGGTGCAGACCACTTTTGGATGTCTTCCTCAATTCCAAATTGAGCTCCGGATAGCTCATTGGAACGATATTCAAGCATATTTTTCATTTGAATCATCAAGAAAGTCATTTGGAAACTCTAGCTGTGAGAAAAGTGGATTTTAGATTTATCCAATAATTGAGTATTCACTCGTGACTTTGTATTTTATACTTGTGTAAGGCGAAGGATGGTTTTCTTATTGGCCCTATTACAGAGAATATATATATATATATATATATATATATTATATATATATATATATATATATATATATATATATATATATATATATATATATATATATATATATATATATAATATCTCACTTTTTCCAAATTCATCTCTGTTTGGTTAGAAACATATTTTTAAGAAAACCTGGCCCTAGGTGTGGCAACTGACTAGGCCCTTGGAATGATTTCTTGGAAAATGATGGAGGCATGATGTTTATGAGTGGGTATGGCTTCATGATTGCTAATATGACCTACCATATGGATATTTTTCTCTTATGCCTCTTTTCCATAGTAAATCCTAGCTTATTTGGAAGAGGAAATTAGGGTTTGGTGTAGGGGATTTAGGACTGCCTTGTAGAGGGAGGGGAATAAAGGGGTTAAGGGTTGTCTAAATTCTTGGGGAAATTTTAGGGGATAGGGATAGATGTTAGGGAGTAGGGGAAAACGGAATTTCAAGGATTGATTGAGGGAAAGGGGTCCAACAGGGAAAAACATAGGCCTAGTCTTAAAAAGCGTCAAATTGTGGCAATAGACTAGGTTTTGTAGAAAAATGATGAATTTGAGGGATAGAATTGATGGAAAGTTTTTATGAAGGTATATTAAGGATAGGAGGAGGTGTAAGAGCATCAAGATACAAGCATTGTTGATGTTTAACCATGGAAGTCATGAAACCAAGAAAAAATGCCCTTAAAAAGCCCTAGATGGACAATGGAGGAGTTACGCAAAACAAAATAAAGGGCTGAGGCCAAAGGTGACACAACAAAGACAAACTGAGTGACATGAGCCCATGACGGGTTTTCTGGGATGGGTGAGCTGAGCTTGACATGATGGTATGATGAAATAGTGAAAAATTTATCTTAAGGATAATGAAGGTAGTGATATTTCCAGAACTCACAATTTTCATGAATTTCGTTTCTAGAAATCTAGAACCGATACTTAGTCATCTTCAAATAGTGAAAATTATGGATGACTAACACTGATGCAGACTCATATCAGTACGTAGGCATCTACCTGCAGAATGTTAAAACCTTCTCTCCTTTTCCAGCTGCTACTGGAAGGGAGCTACAACCCCCTAATCTCGTTTACCAGCCACTACTAGAAGGGAGCTTCAACCCCCTGATAAGAACACCAATTTCTACTGGCAGGAAGATTCTACTTCCATACTGAAGGCTTCAACCCTCACTGCTGACCATGTTTCATCAATTTTCATACTGGATCTAACAGCATCAACACAACTCTTCATAAACATCAAAAACCATAAACTTTACCCAATACTTCAATCAGAATAGTGAGACCACTGTAACCAGAACTCAAAAATAACCCAGACTTCAGAATAAATATGCAGATACAAACTCAACCCTGAACATTCAGCAACTTAAAATTCATACGCTGCTTCACTTCACTGAACCCACGTGTATACATGCTTTCCTTCACACCAACCTGCGTATATATTTGTGAATACTATTTTTCAGAATGTAATCAGTCTCAGATTCAGATTTGACGCTTTCAGTCAGATATCTTTAGAAATGTAGAACCCTTCATCAGTTAGTCACCATTAACCATGTTTATTCTCTCATTGATCATATTTGTACATAATCAACTTAGCAACATATACAGTATTAAAACAAACCAGATCTACAAGAAGACTTCATTGACAGATAATAGACAAATAGCAGGAATAACAGAAAAACCTCTACAATAAGCTTCTGAAAACCCTAACTTCCATACGCGCCTTTTCTAAAGAAAACCCACGTATATACGTGCTTTTATTGAGACGAACTAGCGTATAGATATGTAAATATAAAATTTTTAGAGTGAACCAGATCCATAGAACTTACCCAGATTTCTTCACTTGACTTCAGCAAACTTGCGCCAGGTCATAGATCTAATCATCTCTACACTAGATCACACAAGAGCATAGTCATTTCAGATCTAAAGATCCTGAACCATCATTGTATCGATGGGTGCATCATAGATTCATATCTATCAATTAAAACAGAGTTCATCCCATGCATATATACCTTAGAGAAAATTATTCAGTTACAACCCTTACTCATGCACACTTTTCACTATGATATTCTTCTCCTTATATAGATTGAGGCTTTAACAATACCATGAGTCAAAACCACACAACTGGTGATGGTATTCTTTGATGGAATCAAATAGGAAATAAAACGCTCAATATTGTGGGCTAATACCATGGTAATGACCCTTGGTATCATAATTTTAGAGCGCAAAAGGCATATGAGACTTGGATTGTTCGTATCTACGTGTATACGCAACTTATCTTCATAAAAACTGTGTATATGATAATTCTGAATGTATATGTAGGTTGCCTTCACAAAAGTAGCATATACATTACATCCATATGTGGATTTCCTTCATAAAACCTGCGTATACATTGAGAAATATTTACTATTTCATTTCTCTGCACTTACTGGAATTCCTTTCTCTATCACATCTGAACTAACTTGTAGAAACATCATTTTTACATATTTAACACATAGGTTTCTTATCAAAAGGAAACTCAAGGACAACATATTGCAACATATTTCCAACAATATGGTAATCGAGATTCAATTTAGATATGCACACAAAATTTTATTTCCAGTTTCTCTCAAATACATGGACAAAATCTCAATAATATCAAAAGGACAACTCTTCAAATTACAACTCGTTCCATATTGTTGATCAAAGTCCTTCACGTATTTTTCCCTTTCCATCTCTAGTAATTTTTGATTTTATTTATATTTTGATTATCTAATTCATTTTATTTTTTTTAATCCATTCAAATTTGAATAAAAATGTATCCAAATTTGCAAAATACTAATTCAGAATCGAGTTCAAATGCTGAAAATATTCCTCCATTTAAAAAATGTCGGAAGCTCTTATTAAGAGAAACATATCGCAAGAAGTTAGTAGATGAAAATATACAACCTCTTCACCCTACCAACTGGAACATGGCATCTTCCAACCACAATCCTAGATCAATTATGGTAATAATTGTTCTGTATAATGTAATTTCAAAAAACCAATTTCATTAATGTAAGTTACAAATATCATTGCTATTGTACTAATGCCATTCAATATTTTTTGAAATTAGGATTCTAGTGATAATGACAAACCCACCTACAATCTTTCAATGCACCCCACTACAATTTTAACTCGAGGGAAGGCTACATTAAGACAAAGACTCAGAGAGGAAGCATACAAAGAATAGTTGAATCAACCACCAATTTAATTCCCACTACGTCCATATTCACCAATTAGGAATGACTACAACAATAGTATTTCTTCACCATAATTTGGAAATGGAGGCAACCAAATATAGGTTGGTATGGAATTTTACTTATGGATACGACTGCCATGAAGGAAATGTTGTCAAATGCATTCCAGAACAATGAGTTAAAGGAAAATGCTTATATCAATGATAACTTATTCGAAATCCTGAAATTTTGTTCCACCACCCCTCTCTTTGAACCTAGCAACAAGTCAAATTCTACTCAGTTGGGGACAACGATTTTTTTGTACAAGATGAAAGCAAAGCTTGACATGCCAAATGCACGTTTCTCAGCAATCTTGAGGTAACTGACCTGCATGATCGATCAAGTTCCTTATATTTTTTCACACAATCAAAACTAAAAATGGTCGATTTTATGAATGTTAAATATTGAAAGTGTACAATAATATTCCCCACAAACTATATGATATTCAAAGATAAGGTTCTTACGAGTGATAATTTCTTGTCAGGTAGTTGCAAAGAGGAAAATCAGTTGTTGAATGTAACACCCTCTTCCCACATATTCCCAAGTAACTGCCCAACAAGGGTAAACATGTGACGAGAGGCTACTATAATGAGATTCAACCTCCTAGGTAACCTTAAGGAAGTGGAGCCGACAGAAACACAACATACAAACCTTGTACAACAACAACAACACCCCCATGAGGTAACCCAAAATTTCAGGCCTCTTACTCCTGGGTCACACTAACATTTTGACCTCTTTTAGCCATACCCGTAGGCATAACACAACATTCCAATGGCTAGGATTCTATATCCCTACACATAACAATGCATTCTAGTGGCTAGGGACCCAAAAAATGACTTTTTTGTTCGCATCTCTAGGATTTGAGCCACCTTTCAAGCCCAAAACCTAGTGTTTTCCTATAACTTCATGAAAAGTTCAGAGATGATAAATAACAACAGGACAATGATACATAAGAAATATCTTCATTAATAACTCATCTGGACCCCTCCTAGCCATGACAAGAATTTTGTCAAACATGTCATGAACAATGAATCTATAGGTGTAAACGACATAACAGAGAAAAGGGGTTTCATACTTATTTGAGAATCACTAAGAAGAATTGCTCCCCTACATCATTAAATACAATGCCATCTAATTGACAATAGATATATTGTACATTCATTTACAAGTAAATGTTAGGATATTTCGACACATAGGAAATAGTTAATTATAACTTGGTCTAGAGTAAAGTTAGGTAAAGTGTGTTTCTTTAATATGTACTTTTGTAACTTATAATCTGATGGTCACGATATGTAGTGATCCGATGGTTTATTCTCTCATCGGTATTACTGACACGTGATATGTGGCTTAACACCCGATTGGTACATAATCTCTATTTAAAGGGGATGGAGGGTCATTTGTCCGGTGGCCATTTATGAGAGAAGCTTATGTAAATTTTATTTCTTTGCATTAATAAATTGCCTGAAGTGGTCACGTTGGCTCAGGCTGTGGACTGTAGGGTTTTAACCACATCAAATACTGGTGTATAGATCCGTGATCTGTTTGTGAGCCGCAAGACTTGCATTTTTTTTGTTTTTTGCGTGGTTTTTTTTGTAGGAAAAAGAACATGCACCCCCAAAAAAATTTTATTTATTAAAAACCCTTCCTCCTTTACAACAATCACTAAATCTCTTTTAACTATCACACTTGGTCCAAAGTTACTTTATGAGAATAGAGGTCTTGGGTTCAAGTCTTTTTCTCAAGTTATTTTTTCTAAAAAAAATTCTTAAGTTACTTTCTCTAAAAAGCTTTATGTCAGGTTACATCTTTTAAGGGATTTTTTATCAAGTTTTTTTTTAAAGTACATGTAACTTATGTTTTAAATTTAATTTATGTAATATCTTTTCTCACCCATTATAAAAAGTGAATCACTGACAGTCTAAAGTCACTTTATCTTTTATTTAAGATACAATCTACTTGGTCATTAGTTCATAAAGTAACATTATAAAAAGTTACTCACTTATTTATAAAAGTAGGTCACATAAGGTAGTCTTTATTTTTTTTAAGGTGAGCTTATTATATTAATTTTACAAAGGAGGGGTTTTTTTTATAAAAAAAATACAACTTCATCATCAACTTTCAAACTATCACGTGCAGGGAAAGTTTTAAGGATGGAAATTTATTTTAAAGTTTAGAAACCTTGGTGAATCTTAATAGTACATAATATGCAATTTGTAAAATGTTTGGAAATGTTTTTGTAAAATTATTCAAATTTATAATAATTTTATAAAGTGTCTATATAAAATTTTGGTGATTTTTAAGGTAAAAAAAATTTATAATATAAATTTTGGGCGGAAATTTTTTAGAAAAAATGAAAATTAACGAATATTTTTTTTGGAAAAACCATGGAAAATTAGCCCTCTTGCGAATATTAGCCCCTAAAATTTTCCATGATCACATGAATACTTGGCATCTACTACAAATTTTCTTCAAAAAGGCATAACTTCTTCATCTGGAAGCCATTTTCAGAGCCATTTTTATTTAACTCCCTAATTTTTTGAGATATTTACATTGGAGCAATTAGTTCAACCTTTACAGCTTCAGTTTTTAAAAATGAAAAATACATGACCGGTTATTCTTAACAATACCAATCATTTCCAATGGTTATCCTACATGGTAGACTTACTTAGAAATAAAGGGCCTTATAGAATAGCCTCAGCACTAGAATCTAAACCTACCGATGAAGATAAAAAGGCTATATGAGAAAATAAACAAGATCAAGCATGAGGGTTGATAGGAATGTCAATTGCTCAAGATATTAGATTTTATATCCAAGAAATTGACTCCCCTGATGAAGCTATGAAAAAAATAAATACTATTTTTGACATTAAAAATGAAATCAGAGCCCACCAGCTTGAAAATGAGTTGCTTACTTTGGACCCCAATAATTTCTCCTCTATTGAATATTTTTTGTCCAAATTCAAGACCCTTAGACTTCTCTTCGAACATTGTAAGGTCAAAAGGAAGATGGTAGTCTTATCTATTACATTGTTGCTATGTTAGGCCATGCATAATTTGTATTTGTTTCCACCTTCCATTCCACTAGATAAGCCCTCATTTCTCAAGGAACACCCTACAAGTCCCCCTCTATTAATGCATTTTGCGATTCTTTGATAAGAGAACAACAAAAACTCTTACACCTTATCCTTATTAATACTGAAAACTCTTCTAAGAAATCCTTAGCAGCCCAACAACAACCAAATCCAAAGAATCCTAAGAAGAAACATCCTAAAAAGAATGGTCCTAAACCAAAAAAGGGTCTTAAGAAATCTTAGCCGCAAAATGAAAAAGAAACTCAAAAAACTAAAAAGAAAAATAAAAATAAATGGAAGAAGACAGATAAACATTGCAACTTTTGTAAACATGATGGCCACATATAGTAATTTTTTTTTATGAATATGGAAACATTGGAAGCAACAATGAAGAAGCACAACATCCATTTTGAGAACTCTTCAACTTCATCTTCGGGAATGACACTATCTGCATGTGGTTGTCAAACATTAAGATCTAGTTATGCATTGAATTTATCTTCTTCTTCACATTCTCATAAGTGGCTCATATATTCTGGAGCCTCTTACCACATGGCCAAAAAGAAAGCCATGTTTTCTTCTTTAAATGATTGTAACAACAAAAATATTTATGTTGGTTATCATATATCTCTTAATGTTATAAGGTCTATAACCATTCATCTAGATAATGGTCAATTTAATGATGTATTATGTCTTCCTACCTTTTCGTGCAACCTTCTATCTGTTTATAATATAACTAATTCAGGTGAAGGGAAAATTGTAGAAATCTCACCTCATGGTGTTGTAATTAAGTACCTAAGAGATCCTGGACATATTTTAGCTATTGGCATTTTCGATGATTCCACAAGGTTGTATAAGTTTGACAACTTTGGTTCATCAAGTCTTCCCTCCATTTTTGTTGCTCATAACGATGAAGTGATCAAACTTTGGCATGACCGATTTGGTCACTTAAACTATCACTCTCTTCAAACTCTATGTAAATAAAATATGGTGACAGGTCTTCCTATGGTATCTTTCCCAGATGGTGTTAGTTCCGGTTGTGTACTCGAAAAACAACATCAAGATAGTTTTGACGAACGTGCCTCTTGGCACGCTTCGACCCCTTTTCATCTTGTGCACAATGATTTATGTGGTCCAGTTCCAGTTGCTTCTTTATCTGGCTACAAGTACTTCTTAACTTTCATTGATGATTTTTCCAAATGCACTTGGGTATACTTCTTAAAACTCAAGAGTGAATTTTTTAACATGTTCTTGGCATTTAAGGCCTTTTTTGAGAAACAATATGGAAAACAAATTATTAAGTTAAGATCTGAAAATGGAGGAGAATATTTTAACAACAAATTTATCAACTTTTGCACTCAGAATGGAATTCAATTGCAATAGATTGTTCTGTATACTCCACAAAAAAATGGTGTAGTTGAAAGGAAGAATCACACTCTAAAAGAAATGTCTAATTCTATGCTTCAATTTAAAGGACTTAGTCTTAATTTTTGGGTAGAAGAAATTAACTTGAAAATTACATAGTAAATCGCACTCCTACTAAGGTTTTAAGGAATACCACTCCAAAATAAGGCTAGAGATCAATCAAACCAGTTGTAAGTCACTTTCTTGTTTTTGGAAGTGAAGCTTGGGCCCATATTCTAGATGAGAAACATAAAGCCTTAGAACCTAAGAGTGAAAAATGTACTTTTTTTGGATATTCTGAAGATGTCAAAGGGTATAGACTTCTTCAACCCAAATCCAAAAATGTAATCATTAGAAGAGATGTAAATTTTGATGAAAATATATTGGCTTGGAATCCTAGTTCGGCGGGCATGCCACCTTAGGCCAGCGAGCCTGATTCGACATATGTGCCACCTATCTCTATCTCTTCCACTTCTGAAAACATTCCTTCTACTTCGAATGGTGAAAATGAGGATGAAAATACTCCTCCACCTCCTTAAGATACTCCTTTAGCTCCAAAACTTACAAAATGGGTCCGATCTACTCGGGATGTAGTAGGTTCTCTTACAGGTGACCTTGCAAATCAACATCGTACACATTCTCAGTTCAACATAGCCTCTTCTTTATTGGCTCAAGTTACAAAAAATTATGATCCAGATGCCTTTGAAGAATCTTTATTTCATCTAGATTGGGATGTAGCTATGAATGAAGAATATCATTCCTTATTGGTAAACGATACTTGGGATCTTGTTCCTCTTCCAAAGGGAATAAAATATGTCAGATGAAAAGGGTTTACATAATAGAGTTTCGACCAAATGGAAAAGTGGATAAACATAAAGCTCGTCTTGTTGCTAAAGGATTTTCACAAGTTGAAGGCATTGTCTATACTGAAACCTTCTCCCATGTTGTGAAAATGAATTCTATGCGCCTTCTTCTTTCACTTGTTGCCTCCTTCAAAATGGGAAGTCCATTAGATGTGCTATCACAAAATTGGACCTGATAGGCTGCTTGATCAGTCAACTTCATGTAGCTATTTCAAACCTAATATTTTGACTGAGGCTTAGCCTCCTCAGCCTGAGAGGGATCTTTCAAGGGTTAATGATTTGGATAAAAGTATAGATGGCTAACTCTTTGTAGGGTAATAAACAGATAAATGATAGAGATAGATTAAGAATCATATCACCAATTTCACATTGGGCTTATGGAGTCAAAATAGTTTCAGTAAACCAATGAATCTACTTAACATGGAAGTTGAGGCATATCAGAGTTTTAGTCAAGAGATAAACACACATGAAGTTGTAAAAACACAGTCAGTTCATTTATATAGGAAGTCAAAGCATCTAAAGATGAATTCTGAGTAATATAGATAAACACCAATGCAATAGGATAATAAGAGATTCAAATAGAATAGGAACACACCAAAACTCCTTCTAAATCCCTAGTTGGTTAAGTAGAAACTCTCTATATTAGCTGAAAACCAATCAATTACAATAAGCACAGTCTTTTGCCAAAAAATGTCCAACCCTTGAAAAATTCAACTTCTTATTATTTAATAGACAATTTACAACATCAAATGATCTCATATTAGGCTAGATACATCGAATTCCTGACTCTTAACACCTTGCATAACCATAATACATGGGATTTATTACAAAAAGACAGCTAATCTACTAAACAGTCCTATTACAAATAGGATTCAAACTCCTCATCTCTATCCATAACAACCTTATCTAAATTAAATTACATCATTTGCCAAATGTATCAACACATGGTCGAATCTAGATTATAGGCTTCAACTCTTCATGACCATATTTCTGTCCTCCACCAAAATAGGAAACAGTCTCCTGGTTTTTAGGCATAGGGTCCTTTGCACTCTTGGAACATTCTGAGCATCATGAACTCATTATTTCAAGGTCCTTAGCCTTTGGAAATTGATTTAACACATGCCAAAACTCCTCCTTAAGCTCCACCTATCCAAAACCATCTTCAAACTGTTCAAATGAGCTATAATTCACTGCGCTACGAAAACAAAGTAGTTTCGTAGCGCCTCTCGTAGCGCTGCCCTTTAACCCTTTTTTCTTCAAGTTTTGACTTCTTTCCTCCAAAATTATCTTAATTTCCTTTAAATACATCCTCCCTAGCAATTTCAGTTTGTGATCCATTATTTTACCCCTCAAAATTTGATGAAAAAGGGCAAGAAAAGATGCTACAGCATTTTCGTAGTGCTTTTCTCCCCTTTTACACTGTCTGCGCTACGAAACCGTTGAGTGGGAAGTTTTATCAAAAAAATTCCAAAGTGTAAATTGTAAATTGGAAAAAAACTCAAAATAAACCTAATTCATCACTTAAAAACCATATTAACTGAAAAACACAGTCATTCCAGCCTTCATGAGGTCCCTTCAATTTCACTTGATTTACCTATTGACTCTTCAATGATTGATATTTTAATACCTCTGCTCTTTAACTCATCTTGAATCAATTTCAGCTGTTGCTCCAAGTCCTCCACCTGATCTTGAAGTCTTATGTTATTAGCTCTCAAGTGAGTATTTATTACTCTGACAAACTTGGCTTCCTTAATTGCTGGGACTGTCCATTTGAAAAACTGCTCTGCACTACTTGCAGTTTCAGA
Source organism: Pinus albicaulis (assembly GCA_034641835.2). Classification (NCBI taxonomy): domain Eukaryota; kingdom Viridiplantae; phylum Streptophyta; class Pinopsida; order Pinales; family Pinaceae; genus Pinus; species Pinus albicaulis. The sequence continues at coordinate 1,127,775,943 of CM076583.1, read as the reverse complement.
AATAGAACCAGTTTGACCTTCCCACAGTGCCTTGATTATTTTAAACTCTGCTTTCTCAACACTGTGCTTTCTATCCCTCTTTCTCATCACAACAATTTCTTGGTTTGCCAACCTCAAGTTTTCCTCAAGATGTTGAAGCTCTTTTTCTTTGTTACTTCTTCTTTTCCCTTCTTTGTTCTGCTGGTTGTATGCATTACTGTAGGTGACGATAGATCAACAACTTCTTCAGGGGCTTTAGCTGTCTCAATAGTTTCTTGAACTTCCTTGCTTCCTTCCTTGAGTTTCTTAGCATGCCTAGTTATAGGCTTCCTTGCTTGAAAGATGAAATCTGCATTTCCCCCCTCAAACTCAAGCTTCTTTGTAGATTTAGCCTTTTTCTGTTTATGCTCATCTTCTCCAATGAGCTCAGCTCGAACAATGGGTGTCTCCTCTATGTCAATAGCATGATGGAAGTCATCTAAATTTCCCTTTATTACTGGGTTGTCCTCTGTAGTTGTAGTAATTTTCTTTCCTTTTAATGCCACTAATTGGCTTTTTGTTACTCTTTTTATTTCCTGCTTGCTGACAACTTGTTTTTGTTTTGCCTCTTTGACAATCTTTGACCTCTGTTTTACAGGTGATGGATTTGGTGTGTTAAGAATTTGTGTCTGCTCTTCCCTTTTCTCAACCTATTTCCTTGGCTTCAGTTTTGCAAATTCCTTTGGTTTTGCAAATATAGTTTGACTAGTCTCTACTGATGGTGATGATGGAACTCCTTTAGTTTTATGGCTTCTAGCAGGAGTTAGGGTTTCTAACTCAAAGCCATTTATAAACAAAAAATATGACCAATACCTACCTATCTTCTAAAGTTAATTTAACATCAATAAGTTCATTAAACCATGATGAAACAAAGATATTTCACTACCTTCAGATTTTTCTTGTACTTTATCAACCATTTTTGCAAGACTCCTGTGCAGATAACAATGCAAATCAAGTGAAATCTTACTAGTGAAATGCAGAAGCAAATTGAAATGATATGTGTAAACCTTTTGATCTCTTCCTTCACATGTAAAATACTTATGAATGTTGAGAAACAACATTGCATAAGTGTCTTTGATGCAGCTTCTAGGGATAGAATTATTGAGGTCCATATCTGCATACTCAGGCTTCATGAACTCTTTACATTACTCCATATAAAATTTGAAACCTTTAAACCAAGTTTCTTGGCCTCTTGGTATCTTTGTAACAATAGCAATAATCTATAGTGTAATTGATACACTTAGCAACCCAACCTTGGTAGTTGTTCCATTGAAGTTCATGGAAAATTCCTTTGAGACCTGTGTGTGACAGCGCTGCAATTTTTCACAAAATCGAAGGCAACCTACTCTTCTGAATGCCTCCATCACTGTTGGGTCTTCAATTATTTCCTTCATATCTTCAGGCTCATGCCTTAAGCAGTGTCCCCCTCTGTGAACTTTATTTTCCTCTACCATGCTTCTTAGAAATCATGTCACCCTCGCTTGATAAATTGAATCAGCCTCGCTTGAATATGTGAAACAACAGCCTCGCTTGATTAATTTATATCAGTCTCACTTGATAGGATGAAGAAAACCTTTGTATAAAACAGTCACAGATTTGGCTTTAACACTTCAGAACTCAAACATCTCGAATGGATGCAAAGGAAATGAGAATGACCAATTAGGCAAGATTTTGAATTTAAAATGTCATCTCATAACTGAATGATGCCTCATTCATACCCTATCATGAAAATGATGACTGCAACATGGGTAAGTACATTTAATTTCATCATTAACTGACTCATCATATCACTAACTTACCATTTCCCAACGGTTTTTGACCTTTTTCAGCTCAGATGACAAGATAGTTTAGAAACCACACTTTCGTAGCGCCTGCAGTGTGTTTTTTCTTGTTTGCGCTATGAAACTATTAGTGCTTTCATAACGCAAATCAAATTTTTTGAACTAGGGGCACTACGAAAACGAGGTTTCTTGGCTAATTGAATATTTTTGACATGAAACCTTTAGGAAATGACCCACAAATGAAAATGATGGATATTTGACATGAAGGGACTTAATAAAGAAGAATTTATCATAACCTAAGGATGGGCTTTGAACCATAAGAATCCAACCTACCTTTGATCAAATCCTAATTTGACTTCTAAACTCAATTTTGAATCATGATCAAAGAAAAACTTGACACAATGGTGTTTTGAAAAAAAAAAAATTAGGTGATAACAGTGGCTCCACTTGGGATAGTGTGCCCCCGTGGTACACTAAGAACCAGTAGTTCCAGTGCTGCTATCCATTTTCTTGACCAAAATAGAAAAAAATTTAAATTTCCAAGCTTTCTCCTCAAGCTCTAATGCCTTCACCTTGGGCTCAAGCTTGCTAATTTAGCTTGTCATTATTAGCAGAAAAACTCATAAAATGGAATATGTACAATGACATGAATGATAAATCATAATTTTAGGAAGAGTAATGCTTTAAAAACCTGCCATTGACAAGTCATCCAGCATATGATCTTCCGTCCATCTCCTGAAGTATGTAAGTATTGTTTCCATGAAAAGAAGCTATCTTGAAAGGACCTTTCCACAAGTTATAAAACTTACCATGTTTTCCTTTCTCTTAAATTCTGGCCTCCCATTTCAGCACTTCATCCTAAATTTGAAAAATTTCTTCATTGATCTTCTTATCAAATGTCCTCTTGATTCTATTTTGAGATTGTTAATTTCTATTATAAACTTCATTCCTCTTCTCCAGCAGAGTTGTTAGTTGATTGATTCTCCTCTGAACTATATTTGGTTCCTCTTCTAATCCTTGAATCAAGTTCATGACAGGTACCTCTAGAGATGTAGGAAAAATGGCCTCAGCCCCATATATCAACTCATAAGGTGAAGTTCCAATTGACCTTTTTGTGAATATCCTATCAGCCCATAAGGCATACTTCAGCTTCAAATGCCAAGCCTTCTTAGTCTCCTACAATATCTTTTTAATGATCCTCACAATGCTTTTGTTAGAAGATTCAGCAAGATCGTTCCCTTGTGGATAATATGCAGTAGAATTCCCAAGAGTAATATGATATTGATGACATAAATTTATCAACTTCTTAGATTTAAATTCCTGCGCATTATCAGTTATGATCTTAATGGGGCAACCAAACCTAGACAAGTGTTGGCCGGATAAATCGATCTTGCAGACATGACCGATCTCCCTAGTATCAGAAGATAGTCTAGCAGAAAATAGACAATTAAATGTATCTTTCTCTAGATATATCACGATTTATAAGTAAATGCTATAAAGGTGTTATGATCCTACCTTGATCCAATGCTAGTTTGAAGCAGTCATCCTTCGCCCGAAAGAGTAATCCTTGAAGACCTGCAATCACAAAAAAAAAAAGCATCAAAATTACCTACATAGCATATATTTATCAATCATATCTATTATGGTGATCAAGGAATCCATAAAATAAACAGTCAAATGATAGTTTATTGAGAAAAACAAAATTATTTGTATTAACTTTGAAATAGTAGAAGAACCTTACAACCTTTTCAGCCTTGATGTTGAACAGGTCCGAAGTAGGAATTTCCTCTACTTTGACAGTTCTTACACTCTTCTAACTGAGACACATACAAGTATGTGATCTTCCCTCATAAAATCTCAGTTAAAGGAGTCTAAATTCCAACAGCACTTAACCTCAAACAACACTAAAGCTTGAACTCCCTTTGAGGCTGCCCAATGCCTCTTTTTATAGTGCAAAACAGGAGGTTACAGTTCCAATTATGAAGGGACATAGTCCTCCTTCAAAGGGATAAGCTCCTCACATCAAGGGCTTAGCTCCTTACGGCATGGGATACATGAACCTGAAAGGAGTGGGCTTGCCACCGCAATATTCCTTCCAGAAGCTTCTAGAAATGACTGAGAGTGATATTTTTGAGTTTACTTGCGCCCTTTTAATATTTTACAGGGGTTCGCACTCTTAACACAGAGAAAGTGTGGTCAGGTTTGCAGGAGACATGACCATTAGGTGCGGGACCGTAGGTAAGACAAAGAGAAAGTGCGATACCAGAGTTTTAGAGACTTTGAGAGTTTTTCTCTTATTTTTAAGGCTTGACATGAGGAACTGATGTTTTTATACTTGCAAAGGAGGAAAGTATGAGTGATAATGATCTCATACAGATAGTAGAATGTCAAGGTGACAATTTTCAGTGCAACAGATTGCCCCCTAAAGTGCGAAGTCTGTAATAGATGAAGATAGAGTCTGTCATGTATGAAGAGTGAAGTACTTTGTCATTTCAAGGATCATCCTGTGGACACCCCAGTCAGAACCTGTAAAAACATTCAATGCAAAATATATATATATGTGTGTGTGTGTGTGTGTGTGTGTGTAGACATATCATCGCTAAGGTAGGCATTCCCATACTCAGGTCAAAACTAACTAGAAAACTGACTTAAAATGTTATGATACAGGAATGATTTTTCAATACATCAACAGTATAGACATGTGTAGACACAGTATGGATGCAGCCATCTGTTTATGAATAGTCCACTGTATAAATGAATAAAAAAATTCCTCACAGCTTGGATGGTAGAAACTAGATCTAGGGTCTTGATTTCCGCTTCTCAAACTAGTACGATTATATCCATGTGAATGAATGTGTCGAAGTCGAACATGGTAGAAACCATTTGGTTACCAGTCAATAATATGAACTGTTAACAAGTGTGAGAGTAACCACCAGTAATGTTAGTGGCCCTCAAAGTAATCAGTACAATCCATGAATTGTGAATGAATGAGCTGAAGTTGAACATGTCACGGAATCATTCGATCGAAGGTTAATGATGCAACCTGTCGTCGAAGGCGAGAAACCTGCCATTGAGGCATGCATATTTCAAGGTACTGATGATTTCTAGATAAAATTCATAGATAATGAGCTGTCGTCGATAGAAAGTGATCCGTCGTAGGCAAGCCCACAACACGAAATCATAGATCAAGTTTTGAAGAAATATATTAGCAAGGACTGACTCAGGGATGGTCAAAATGGAAGACAAAAATTTTGCAGATGAACGGTTTGTTTGAACTGTCCTCTTGAACACATAGCGACACTGCAGATGGCTTGGTAACAATTGACCAAAAGCCAATTCCCAGAAACCGGCTAAAGACTTTCAATATGGTTTGATTAACTGTTAGGAAAAGGATTTTACCAACCTAGGTGAACAAAAGTGTCATGTTCAAGAGTGGTTAACGGCTTTTCGAATAATCAAAATATAACAAACAGGTTCTTTTTTCTCTCTTTTCCCCCACCATTTCTGGTAAGTACCTCTTTATTTTTGACAAGCTTGAGGAGGATAACATTTGTTTGTTTATAAGCTCATCCTTCAGATGAGTCCAACTTAGTTTAAGATTCAAACCCTAAGAAGGAGTGGTTCGTTCCTGTTTAAAATTTAACAGGTCCTTTACTGTTAAATTTTAACGAGTCCAGTATAGGAGAAACTTGGTGTTTTTCAATTTTAGGGAGTCAGAAGAAAAAACTTAAGAAAACTCCATGGGTGTACTTTTTCGTAAATTTAGTCTCTCGAGCCCGAAAAAGGATAAAATAATACGAGAGAGAACTCTATTGACCGTAATTAGTCAACGTATACCTTTTTCGTAAATAGTCCATTTCAGTCCGTAAAAGGGGTAAACTTATACTGAAAGGATGATCATTCATTTACTTTAACGAGTTCAAATAATCAAGTGCTCGGCAATCTTTTCAATTTTCGAGAGTCTGAAAAGGGCTTAAAAGAGGACTCCAGGGTTTCGCTTTTTCGTAAATTTTTGAAAGAGTCTGAAAAAAGTGATAAAAGTATGCTCTTCTTCAAAAAATGATCAATTTTCCCGAAAAATCCAATTTTCTGCACAAAAACTCGAAACATTACACATACTTGTTTAAGATAAATAAAAATGTTTTCAAAAATTACCTTTTTAAAGTGAAAAATAAATAAATTAAAAATTCATTTATTCGAAAAAACTTATTAAAAGGACTTTTCTAACTTCATTTTTACCATTTGAGTTCAAAGTGAAAAGTGAGAGCTTTTGGGTAAAAAATTTCCTGTGAAGATTCTGGAAAATCCATCCGTTGGAATCGAGAACCGTTAGATTTAGGTAATCCATGTCCTCCTTAACTTGCATTTCATCCATTTAAATTTTGTTTTTAGGCTTTAAATTTCATTTTTTAAGGAAAAATAGGTTGAAAAAATCACTTGCGAGGGTCTGCAGGCGCAACACGCAGGTACTGCGGACCCCGAATTTTTTCTACAAAGAAAAAAGTCATGGGCCCGCACCTTTTGCACAACGCCCATGCAAACCTACGCACTGTGTATAACCAAAAGGTGTAGACCCCACGCAATGGATTTTAAAACTTAAATTTCTCAATTTTCGTCCAAAAATTTTCAAACAAGTTTTTTCTAATATGTCTTTTTTTGTATTGCAGGACATTCAAAATGATTATTTGGTGAGAACGCGAGCACGAGGATGTAGATGAAGCCGCAATGCTTCATATTCCCACAATACAGGCATTGAGAGCATGTGGATTGTACAAGTTCTGGGCCATACAGGGCATGAGGGCCCAAGTAGACCTCCTAACATGGCTGGTAAACAAATGGAATACTCAGGACCAGTGCTTTGTTATTGGTAGCCACCGGATCGAAATTGAGCCATAGGATATATACTTTTTGACTGGTTTGCCCAAGAGGGGTGAACAAATATCTCTGTTTGGGACTAGGCCAGGTGGCCAGTCTGTCACTAGTCTTCGACTAGAGTTTTGCGATGATCAAGCAGACCCCAAGGATAAACAGATTGATATTAAAACTATCATCCGACCTGAGCTTAAATTTTTTGCATTCAATATTACCAGAATGTGCGGGAGTGTATCATTTCATGTGGCTACTAGATCCTAGATGCAGATTGCAATAGATTGTTTTCGAGGCACCATATTCAACTAGTGCGAAGCAGTATTGGCCAATGTGAAAGGAAAAATGACCAGAGAAAAAAATGGAAAGTTAAACAACTTTGGTTATGGATCCATTGTGGTTTCATTTTCTTTGGAGAGGATTCCCTTACTGGCTCCGCAGCTCATTCCAGTCGATCCAGGCAGTGCCTGGGAACCTCGGATGGTTCGATGAACAGCGTTGATGGCCTGTCACGCTGAGAGTGTAGAGGTTGTTCGATTTACATTTTCATATTTTCATTGGTTGAACAACCAAATTTTTGCTATTGAGGACTTTCCATATGCCGGGATGGACTTCCACAGAGACCGAGACATGGCTCTTCCAGCAGGAGAACAGTGGGATGATTCAGGTAAAAACCATTTTCAGCATTTTCTAAGTTCTAAATTTTTTTGTATTTTTAATCGTCCAAAACTAATAATCAAAAGCTTAAATGTAGATGTGGGCCCACGACAACCAGCCACTCTATATCCTTACGAGAGGAGACACCCAGTTGCAGCAGCACCAGCCCCACAGGGCTAATCAGCAGAGATCCTGACCGACTTGGAGCATCATCGAGAGCACTTGACACTAGATATTCCAGAGACTGATATAGATGATATTCCACTTAGGTTACAGAGATATGTGATTTGGGTCCCAAGACCTTTTAGGAGGTTCCTGTGTAGGGTGGCCCGAGCAGTAGTTTCTTATCGTGATCATCACCAGGGATAGGATGATCGATTTTGTAAAATCATAAAATTTTTGACTTTTTGCATTATCATTTTTGCCGATCATAAGGTGTTTTTCAACCTATGGTCAAAGACGATGTATATTTTGAAACACACTTCTATGCTATGATATATCATTATTACCGGCTACCTTGTGTAACATGTTATCGAATGTTGTTTAATTTACTGTTTTGATTATTGCAAATGTCTATTTATCATACTAGAAGCAACTGCTTCTGCTAATGTATTTAAACGTCTTGGAATATGCTGATATTCAATATAATCAAATTCACGTTCCAAGAGACGAACTCTCAAAAATAACCATAATAATACTGGATTTCTAATGGCATAAACCCTGTTAAGCTGTAATACAACGAGTTCAGAATCCAACCTAACAATCAAACTCCGAATTCCAAATGATATGGACTCAGATAATAACTCAATCACTACACTATACTCTGCAATCCTTTTCATTTTTTGACCAAGGCTAACCCCATGCATGGATACTAACTCATCAGAGGGTGAATAGATAACCCAAGCTGCAGAAGAAATGTTCCATGTACTACGACAAGCACCATTAGCAAAACCAATGTACGTTTGAAGAGACGTTGACATCTACAATATCAAGAGTAAAACCCAGATAAGCAGGAATAGTGATAAGAGTACACTCCTAAACTAGGCACGCTTTTCTAATCTACGACACACAAGCTGTAAAGAAACTAATCTAACAAAAATCTCCACACATAATTTAAGCATAGTATCTCTTCAGATAAAGCCCATTTCTGGGTTTATCTAAGGAGACCCCGTCAAAATATATCAGTTCATAGGCCCCTTTTGCCAGATTTCGCTTAACAATGTAAGGACCATGCCACATAGGTACAAATTTTCCAGCCCCTAGCTTATCGTTCACTTGATCGTATACTAAAACTAGGTCTCCTTCTGAAAAGTTTCGAGGTGTAAAATTTCTGTCGTACTGAGCTTTCATTAATTTTTCATGAGCCTTATTTGCTAATGCAACAGTGCGTCGATTCTCATCTAGCTGAGCTAAGTACAAAAAACGTTTCTCTTCTTCAGAAGTAGTTGGGAGTAATTCTATGGCTAATTTTAATGACAGAATTTCGCATTCAATAGGTAACATAGCTTCCAAACCGTAAACCAGTTGAAAAGGAGTGAAACCAGTTGATGTTTTTACTGAGGTCCTATATGCCCAAAGTGCTGAAAATAGTATGGTATGCCAATTTGACTTATGAATACCAATGATTTGTTTAATCATAGTGACTAAAAATTTATTGCTATCTTCAACCATACCATTATCCTACGAGTAATATGGAGTAGAACTATCGTGGTGTAGGCCAAGTTGATCTGTCAGTTCAGTCATCATGATATTGCGAAAATGACTTCCATGATTCGTAATGATAGCTTGAGGAACACCGAATCTAGCAATTATATGATTAAACACGAAAGTTGCAGCAGTCTTGCCATCTACCGAAAATGTAGGCATTGCCTCGGCCCACTTAGTAAAATAATCTACCACTAAGATAATATACGCATGCCTCCTGACTGAGTGAGGGTTACATGTAATAAATTCAATACCCCACTTTGCGAAAGGACCGACAACAATTATAGGGTGAAGAGGAGCGGGTGGTGTACGCATTTTACGATCAAAGATCTGAAAATTGTGGCATTTCTGGATTGCATAGATACAATATTTGAATAAGGACGACCAAAAATAACTAGCGCGCAATATCTTTTGGGCTATGGCATACCCAGACATATGACCGCCACATGCTCCAGAATGACAGTCATTCAGAACCTTTTCAGCTTCTTCATGAGTAAGACAACGTTGGAAAACAGAATCCGCTCCAAGATGATAGAGTGTATCACAAATAATATTGTATTTTTGGGATTGGAAACGTATTTTCCATCGCTGAGATCGTGAGATTTCAGGCCGAAAATATTGGGTTTGGAGATAAACAATGATATCCCCATACCAAGGATCAAGAGTACTGATAAGAAACAAGGATTCGTCCGCAATGGGTTGCTCTGCCACAGTTTCAGTATTAGTATGCGGGAAATCACACATCAGTTCAACAAAAACCAAAGACTTCTTTGCCTTGGATTTTTTAAATTCCAAGTCAAATTCCTGGAGGATAACTATCCATTTGGAATACTTGCCCCCTAGCAACTGTTTGGTCAAGATATACATCATGGGGTTACAGTAAAAAATTACCGTGGTTTTGCGTAATAAGATGTAGTGACGAAATATTTGGATAGCTTGGACAGTTGCCAATGCCAATTTCTCCACATGCAAATATTTGATCTCAGTAGGATGCAAATTTCGACTAAGATATTAAATCACATGTTCATTGTTGAATTCATCTTCTTGAACTAAAACCATCCCAATGGTGGAATGAGAAGCGGCGAGGTACAAAAAATAATCTTGTTTGTAATTGGGAGGATGCAGTAACAGTGCATGGGTCAACGCATGTTTGAGTGCATGAAAAGATCGATCAACGATCTCATCCCAAAAGAATGGAACGTTCTGTTTTAACAACCTGGTGAAACCTTTTGTTAACTCGGCATAGTTAGGAATGAAACAATGTAAAAAAATTTCTTTCCTTTGCAAACTTTGGAGTTGGCGAAGAGTCGAAGGAGGAGGTAGATTTATGATGGCTTCCACCTTCGATGGATCGACATGAATGCCTGCTTTTGAAACTACAAATCCCAGTAAGTGACCCGATTCTACACAGAAAACACATTTGTGTGGATTCAGTTGAATTCGATAATGCCTACATCTCATAAAGATAGCTCGTAAATGAATGAGATGATCGGCTCTACGTGATGAATGGGCAGGAAAATCATCAAGATAAGCCTGCACAATGTGCTTGATGTCGTGAAATGCGTAAGACATAGACCTTTGAAAAGTTGCCCCAGCATTCTTCAATCCAAAGGGTAGTTTGCAATAAGCAAATGTTCCCCACGGACAAATGAAAGCTGTTTTAGGTTGATCAGCAGGGAGTATGTTTATTTGATTGTAACCGGAAAAACCATCCATAAAGGAGAACATTTCACTACCAGCACAATCATCAATAATTTTATCGATATAAGGGGTTGGATAATTGTCTTTAGGATAAGCTCAATTAATATCCCTATAGTCGATACATACTCTTATCGTTCCTTGTTTTTTGTTGACAGGAATAATATTCGATACCCAATCGGTTAAAGGAATTGGATAAATGAACTCTGCACGAAATAATTTCTCAACTTCGGCTTTGATAGCAGCAGCTTTTCTCTGATGTATTTGACGTAATCGTTTTCGGATAGGTTTAGCATCCGGGTAAGTCTTAATTTCATGGAAAAAAATTGATGGATCGATTCCTGGCATTTCTTCATATGACCAGGAAAACACGTCATGGAATTCTTGAATAGGGCTTATAAGTTTGGATTTCATCATCCATACAAGAAGAACCTATATGAATGTTTTCAATAATTCCTGGCTTAACTGAAATGTCAATAGGAACCATTCGAGAAATATTTTCCAAATTTAACTCAGAATCAGATTGTTGCAATGGATTCTGTGGTTCTTTGACATAATCAGTAGTAAAAGTAGAAGAGAAATCATTTTCAAAATGATCAAGCTCAGGTAAAAATGAAGATCGGTGATGTAGATCTTCCCATGGTAAATCATCAACAGACAAGAGTTCATGAATCTGTTCATCAGTATGAACAAGGTCAGGAAATGTTGTTGTAGCTGAGCTAGATATAGAAAGTGATTCCTCATGGATCACATTCATTGGATCATTTTCGGTTGAAGAAGGATCAGAAAACGACTGTACAGCCTGATATGCAAGTTCAAAGGGACTCAAAGGCATCGCGCCATCAAATGAATCCACCTCAGAATCGGAAGGTACGATCCAAGGATCATCAAAAGTAACAGTATTTGATGAAATCATATGAATATTTGCAATATGAGGTGATATGTTAGGAGGAGGAAAGGAAAAAGTTCCCAATAAACTGGAATCTTTAATCAAACCTACGCCGACATCCTTGTAAGGGATAGTTGTTTTACCGATGTGTTGAATACTATCTGTAGAGGTTGGATCGGATGAAAAATAATTCAGCTGGTCTATTGTAACGATATTTCATTTATGTGGAAACTTGATAAGCTAAAAGACCGATGAAACAACAACAGTCATAGCATAAGACCAACTGTGACCCAGGAGAAGGTTGTAATCAAGAGCGGCATCAACCACTTCCACATTGAGATTTATTGTTTTTCCTTCTACCTTTATAGGTAAATTCTGCAAAATACCAAAAGGATGGAACCCTCGTCCATCAAAAGCCTTTAGAATCATCGGAGATTGATTGAGTGTGGGAGAACCAAGCGATTTCCAACACTGGATCGACATAATACATATAGAAGCCCCTTCATCAATCACAATCCAAAAGCACGGTCTGTTTTTTACTAATAATGGAATCTGGAAAGCCATTTGATGGGGAAGGCGGGGTGTAATATTCTCTAAATTGAAGATTATGAGGTTCGAATCCTGAATATCGATAGCTCCTATGGCAGACAAGAGTAATTTACGTTGTTCTAGGCATGATTGCAGCACTTCCAAAGCCGAAATTACTGAAGGGGAAATAGCTAAGTCCTCAACAATGTTGTAATTCTGAGCAGCTCTCGCATGTGGATTGAAAGTTGATTTACAAATTACACCTTTATCAAGCGGTTTGATTACTAAGTCTGAGTGGTTTTCTCGATCTGTAGTGGATCAGAAACATGAGGAGGTGTAGTTGATGTATTTGAATTAGAAGATTCTGCTTCTTTACCATCAACAGGATTTTTACTACCATAATCTTGCGATCGCGTCTCAATCCTAACATGATACATCATTAGAATGGGCTCTTCTGAGACATTCGAGGTAGAACCAATCATCTTACTATCTTGAGTAGGAAAAGGATCCTTCAAGACAGTAGGCATTTGAGAACCTTTAACGAATTTCGAAACCTCTGCTCGATGTGGGCATTCTTTGGTAAAATGATCCTCATCGCAAATGAAAAAAGGATAGCGAGGTTTGCGTTTTTCGTCAATAGATTCATTTTTATCTGTTTTATCTTTTGAATTTTTTTTATTTATTCTTCCCCTTATTTTTAATGCCTGATTTAGATTTGGTCGTAGATGACTCTAAGACATGAATGTCGGTAGAAACTTGAGCGGAACAATCTCCTTTCGGGGAATCAGGTAAAGTTATTATAGGAGAAGAATTATTTGAAGATTTCTTCTTGCTTTTAGTACTAACTGAACCAATCATACCATCAGTGGCATGAGACCCTGAAGGAGCTGCAGTTATTTAACCGTGTTTTGGAAGATCAGGGATTTTTTCACGTAAAGCACCTGACTGCGTATAAACGAGGTCAAGGTACTGAGCCTGAGCAATGACTTTCTCTTCAGTAAAAACTCCTCCCTTAGCTACATCTTCAGTGATTTTGGGTAGTAATTATTTAATAAACCATTCTGCCAAAATTTGATCTGGAATGAAAACTTTCACTAAATGCTTTCTACGTCGCCATTCGTGAATATGATCAGAAATATACATGGACGTGGATTGTTTTAGTGAATTCAATAGTTCCGTACCATTTTCGTATCTGACAGGCAACTGAAAATGAGTTAAGAAATAAATTGCTAATTGATTGAAATTATTAAAAGAGCCTCGTGGTAACTCAATGTACCATTTCACGACAAGACCAATAAGAGTTCGTTGAAAAAGGCGTAAACAAATTGAATCATCAATTAACGAATTAGATGCACACCAGAGGTGATAAAACATAACGTGATTTGATGGATCCTCTCCTGACTTACCCTCAAATTTTGGTATATCACTGGGCAACTTATTAGGCATTGGCGGCCAATACGAAAGATAGTAAATCAGATTGTTCGTAAGGCGCAACAATTCAGGTAAATCCAAAGTTGCAATAAATGGTAACTGACGGTTAGGGTCACGAAAACCTTGAGTAATGAGACCAGTTCCAGGAGGAGGATATCCAGGATAACCTGGAATCGGATTTGCATTAGGAATGGTATAACCTCCCGGAAAACTAGGATTAACCAGACCAAACTGGGGTTGTTGAGGCTGTTGATAAGTATAGCCAGGATACGGTTGATACTGATAAACTGGGTTTTGTGCAATGGGACTGAATTGATATTTTCCCTGGTACGGTTGATATGTGAATTGTGGTTGACTTGTGGCAATTGTGGCAATCGTACTTGTACCAGCTTTTCCTGCAGGCATCTGGACCGAATTCTGAACTGTAAGTCCTGAATGGGGCACAGAGACTTGAGGAATTTGCACGGTAGCAGGGATAGAAGAAACCAGAGATATAGATACTCCAGAAAAAAGTGTTATAGGTTGAACAGATGTTGTAGTAGTTACAGCAGTTTGAGGCGGAGTCTGAGGTGTACTAGGCCCAGGCTGTTGAACAGAACCAGGTGTAGGGATTTGAACAGTAGGCTGGATAGGTTGCTGGGTTGGACCAGAAACCAAAGGTTGTCCAGGTTGATTAGGTAACTGCACATTAGGTTACATAGTCTGTTGAATTTGAGATGGATTCCACACCATGTTCGTTCCGGGGTATTGTCCTGTAGAAGGTTGTGCGTAAGGACCATAGCCTGGTTGAACATAGGGTTGATAATTAAATGGTAAATTTCCAGTTCCTTGTACAAATGATTGAACAGAAGGTGGTTGGAAACCTTGAGTTGGGTACTAACCTTGAGGTTGATAACCCTGAGGCCCGTACTGAATCTGAGGTTGATAAGGACCCTGAGGAATATACTAAGTCTGGGGTTGACCTTGGGGTATGTACTGTCCTCGAGGTTGATAACCTTGAGGTATATACTGTCCTTGAGGTTGTTCTCCAAAATAATATTGTCCTACAGTTTGTCCTGAGAAAAAATTACCTTGAGGTTGCCCCCCAGGCAGTAACTGACTGCCTTGAGGTTCCCCCCAAGCGGTAACTGACTACCTTGAGGTTTCCCCCCAGGCGGTAACTGACTACCTTAAGGTTGAGGATTTGGGATATTACCAGACATCATAAAGATTAGCTTTGTGTTCAATGTTTTAATTTTAGTTCCATTAATACCAGATGATAATACTTGTTCAATTGGTCGAGGAGTTTCTCCTGAGAAAGTACCAGAGAGTGCCTGGTACCCCAAAGGAACAGAAGGACCACCATGTAAAAATGTTTCTGGTTTTTGGGAAAACAGAGATGACTCTCCTCACATGATCGATGAAGGATAATAACCTCTTGGTGTAGGATGAAAAGGAATTCGAGGTGGTGAAAAACTAAGACCCAGGTTTTCTAAAAAATCTGCCAATGATAAATACCAAGCATCACTTCTAAAAGGACTGTAGAATATGGATTCACACTCCCTAAGATTTAAAGTCTGTGGAGTTTCGGGAAGAGTTGCTTCTTTGTCTAGACCGACAAGTTCTTCAATAGAAATGAGGCCAGTAGGAAGATCTTCAGTAATAATATTTCTTACCCTAGGTGAACCAGGATCACTAGAAGTTGGAGTAACAAATCCTAAGGATGATTCCAAAATAGTAGGTTCAGTATCAGGCTCAAAAATTCCAGGTTCTTCAACTAATTGATTGGAAGGAGAAATGCTACCAGTAACTTCGGAAACTGAAATTGGCTCTTGAATGTGCTCTGTTATTGGTATTTGATGATCAGGATGAACAACTATAGATGAAATTCCGGCTTATATTGATCTAATTTTATTGCCACTAGGTGATATTAGAGCTTGTAGCCCTTCAAGTTGGCTTGATGTATACTGAGGGGGCTTCCCCTAAAGTCTCTAGGACTGTCTCAGTAATTCTTCCACGATTGAATATCAATTAATCACATGCAAACAAAGAAAATTTCAATAAAAACACCTAAAGTCTCTAAAGAAACAAACAGCTGAATCATACGCCTAAAAAATCTAAGAGTTCAAACCACACGAATAGTAACTTCCCGTACTAAAAACACTAGTTGGTGATGAAATCCAACTTAGTAGAATTTTAACATAGAAAGGGTGGTTGGAACAGTTACCCCGACAACCTGCTTAATGAAATAGACTGGCACAAGTTTCTTCAAAAAACTACCTCGAGTGAAGAGAACCCCCAGAGAGTCCAAGTGAGTCTAGTCGACATCTGCTCCAGGTACAGTGAGATCTTTCCTTCACTGTCACCTTAGGAAATAATCTTAAGTTTATGGACACTAAGGTTACCAACAACAATAAATACAACTGGGGGAACAGTCTATGATCCGATTCTACGCGCAAGGGCAGAGTAACAAAGCTCAATCGCCTTGAAAGCTCCTCGACATGGTCAATCCGAGGTTTACCAACAAGTGACCCCAGGCTCCTCGACAATGGTTAATCTGAGGTTTACCATTTGTAATGTGCGCAAATCTTCTATCTTTCCCAGTGAAATAGAATTGATTGTCTCAAAGGTTCGGACATGATCTCGTGATTAACTCCTTTAAGAGAAGCTTCCCAGAATGTACCAATTACAATTGGATTTATTTCCTACCGCAAGATTTATCTACTTTTTTGTTTTTACTATATTGGAGAGTTAATTACTCCCTACTCCAAGATACTAGCCTAAGCTATATTGGTGATAAGAGCCCTAGAAATAGAAAAAATTACTAGATCAATTTTAATTAAGTGTTTTTTTTATGGGCTGTTCTTTAAGTCAATAGGTATGGAAATGAAATTTTTATGGTGTGAAGACTCGACTTCGAACACACTAAAAAATGCACCTAAAATGATAAGCAATTTTTTTTTCTTTCAATGAAGCCTAGCTAAAAGAAGGAGTTCGAGAAATGCAATTTCTTAAGAGACAATTCTTTCTTTCAACATGAAGAATAAATGAAAATAAAATCTTTTTGTTTTTCACCAAGAACTCAAAATGAGACAAACAATCAATGCTCACAATAAATCCCTTTCATTTTCAAAACTCAAAACTACAAAAACAACTTTTCTTTCAAAAGAGATCTACAAGTTCTAGAAAAGCATTCAAAACAATGAAAAACTAATTTTGAAATCTAAAAACTTTGAAAATCTAATTGAATAAAAGCTTCAATTTTTTTTTGAGAATGTTTTGCTTAGTTGTTCAATAAACTAAGGATCCATTTGCACAGAATAACAAACAAATCAAAAAACATCCAAATATGTTTTCTTTTGTAAAAATGAAATTCAGAACTTATAACAAAGTTTGTTCAAATATTTGCAAAGATAAAACTAGATCTATTCCTAAAAAAAGGATGGATTTCACAACCAAGTAAGACTCATCAAGAAGACAAAAAGACACCAGTGTTATCTAAGGTATTTCAAGCTTCTGATCTTTGAGTCACTAAAGAGACAAAGTGAAAACCACTCCAAGTATGCAAAACTTCTAGAAAATCACCCAAAACAAAAATACTATTGGAACTCACTCATAAGAAATTTTTGACAGGAAGAATACAGATATGGGTAGACCCTAAGAAACCTAAATCAAATTTAAACTTAAACTAAAAGAAGAAATCTGGAAATTTCAAAAATTTTAACAAGGTCCGTAGACCCCAGAGGCAACAGGTGTGGTCCTGCACTGGTTACTCAATAAAAGTGCGAAGATGCCCACACTGTGTATGAAGATAAAGTGCGGTCCCCAGAAAAATTAAAGAAAAACACAAAAGAGTTCAAAAATTTTCAAAGCAAAGTAAACCTAAGCTACCCAAGTCAATATACATCAGTCAAAAACCAGAAAAAATCATTTTCTCAAGTCAAAACAAAGGAAAACCAAAAATCCAAAATCTTTCCCCAGTGGAGTCGCCAATTTGTTGGCCGGATAAATCGATCTTGCAGACAGGACTGATCTCCCTAGTATCATAAGATAGTCTAGCAAAAAACAGACAATTAAATCTATATTTCTCTAGATATATCACGATTTATAAATAAATGCTACAAAGGTGTTATGATCCTACCTCGATCCAATGCTAGTTTGAAGTAGTCGTCCTTCACCCGAAAGAGTAATCCTTGAAGACCTGCAATCACAAACAAGCAAACATCAAAGTACCTACATAGCATATATTTATCAATCATATCTATTATGGTGATCAAGGAATCCACAAAATAAACAATCAAATGACAGTTTATTGAGAAAAACAAACTTATTTGTATTAACTTTGAAATATTAGAAGAACCTTACAACATTTTCAGCCTTGATGTTGAATAAGTCCTCCCGGGGTCCGAAGCAGGAATTTACTCTACTTTGACAGGTCTTGCACTCTTCTAACTGAGAGACATACAGGTATGTGATCTTCCCTCATAAAATCTCAGTTAAAGGAGTCTAAATTCCAACAACACTTAACCTCAAACAAAACTAAAGCTTGAACTCCCTTTGAGGCTACCCAATGCCTCTTTTTATAGTGCAAAAGAGGAGGTTATAGTTCCAATTATGAAGGGATAGAGTCCTCCTTCAAAGGGATAAGCTCCTCACATCAAGGGGTTAGCTCCTTAAGGCATGGGATACATGAACCTGAAAGGAGCGGGCTTGCCACCGCAAGATTCCTTCCAGAAGCTTCTAGAAATGACTGAGAGTGATATTTTTGAGTTTACTTGCTCCCTTTTAATCTTTTACAGGGGTCCGCACTCTTGAAATAGAGAAAGTGCAGTCAAGTTCGCAGGAGACATGACCATTAGGTGCGGGACCACAGGTAAGACAAAGAGAAAGTGCGATACCAGAGTTTTAGAGACTTTGAGAGTTTTTCTCTTATTTTTAAGGCTTGACTTGAGGAACTGATGTTTTTAGACTTGAAAAGGAGGAAAGTATGGGTGATAATGAGCTCATACAGATAACAGAATGTCAAGGTGACAATTTTCATTGAAACAACAAGATATTATTTTCCAAAAAAGAAATAATCACAAAATCATTTGCTTGCCTAGTTGGGATTGCTTCAATCCATTTGGTGAAGTAATCAGTCATTGTGAGAATCCAGCAATGCTGACCTGATGATGATGGATGAATATCTTCAATAAAATATAGTCCCCACTGCTGAAATGGCGCTTCCACATAGATAGGCATTAAAGGTAAAGGTACAAGCTTCTTCTTACCATCGAAACTCTGGCATTCATGGTAGGCAGCAATATTTCTGTATACATCCTTAAACATTTTAGGCCAATAATACCCTACTCTAAGAATATTTTTCACTGTGGCCTTCCAATAATGATTACCTCCGCAATCTCCTTTGTGAAACTCCTCAATCACTTTATCAGCCTCCTCTTCCAACAAACAATTCAGCAAAATACCGCTAGTATCCTTCCAAAATAGATTTCTATCAAAAATGAAATATCTCAAGGATTTCAGCTTTAAAAATCTTGCCTTTGACTTTGTTAGCTCAGCAGGTGCTCTATGATGTTGTAAAAAAAAAACAATCTCCTTGTACCAATCTGAAGTGATGTACTTTTCTTCAATAGGGACTAGTTCTTCCTCATCTGAAATTTCTTATATTCCTGCAATTAAGTTCATCTCAAGACAGTCAAAGTTTGACTATGCCATCAGCTTTGCCAAGCCTTTCCCTTTGACCAATTTTGTTGGTTTAATATCTATATCATACTCCAGCAATTTAGAAATCCATTTTCCCCTCTTACCATCAGGGTCGGCTTGAGTGAGGATGTCTTTCACAACAGTATTAGGAACAAAAGCCACAATATGAGAATGCAGAATATAAATTCTGAAATCTTTGATAGCCTTCACCAAAGCATAGTCTTGTTTCTCTAAGATATTATACTTCAGCTCAGAGTTGGCTAATGTCCTACTAAAGAAGGAAATAGGCTGCTCAATACCTTGTTGTCCCTTTTGCAACAAAACTCCAGCAATAGTATTTTCTGGTGCGAAAGTAAAAACCAGAAATTCTTTTAAAAATCCGGACTGATTAATACCGATGCTTGTGTGAGTGCCTTTTTTATCTCCTCAAATGAGTGCATTGTTTTCCATTTAATTTCATCTCCCTTCTTCAGCATCCTTGTTATGTCCTTCACAATCTCAGCAAAATTAGGAATAAATCACCTTACAAAATTTACCTTTCTAAGGAAAGATTGAATCTCCTTCCTGCTTCTTGGAAAATCCACCTTTTGAATTGCATTGACCCTGTTTGGATCAATCCTAATCTCATATTTAGAAATGATGTGTCTAAATATTTTACCTGAAGTTAAATAAAAAATACTTTTGGTAGAATTTAGAGAGATGCCAAACCTTCTACACTTCAGCAAAATTCTTTCTAGGTGTTTCAAGTGATCTTCTTCCATCTTTGAGAAAACTGTTATATAATCAAGATAAACAACCATGATCTTGTCCTTCTCTTAAGAAAAAGCAATGTCCATTGCCCTCTGAAAGGTAGCTCCTGCATTCATGAGACCAAATGGAATCTTGGCATACATAGAAGTGCCCCATGGTGTAGTAAAGGTTGTTTTTTCCTGATCATCCGAATGTACAAGGATATGATTATAACCTGAAAAACCATCAAGCATGGACATCCTTTGAGAACCAACAATATTTTGCAAAATTTGGTCCATTTTTGGGAGAGGATAATTGTCCTTCAAAGAGGATTTATTCAAATTTTTGAAGTCAATACATATTCTGATTTCTCCACTCTTCTTCCTAACTGGAACCAAGTTTGCAAGCCAATTTGAAAATCTGATTGGGACAATGATTTTGGCATCAAAGAGTTTTTTGACCTCCTTCTCAATTAATGGCATAAGAAGTGGGTTAATCCTTCTCAATTTCTGCTTGAAAGGCCTTTCATTTTCTTTAATGGGAATAGTATGTTGAATAATGGTGGGGTCATATGCTTTCAAATCAACATAATTCCAAGAAAAAACATATATGAATATCTTCATCATTTCAATATACTTAAACTTCATATCAGCTGAAATAAACTTTGAAAGTTTAATCATTTTGGGCATAGATACCGTACCAAGGTTACAGCTCTCAACTTCTTCATCATCAGCTTGTAGCCTAGAGGATTTAAAAACATCATTTTGATCAAAAAAAAATTCAAGAGGTATTAGTCCCTTTGGTATGGAATTTTTCTTTAGTTGCAAAACTTCAGAATTCCCTTTAGACTTAGCAAGAATATTTTGCTCATCTACTTGTATGTTTTCAAACTCTTCTTTCAGCTCAATAAAGTTCTTAACTTGTTGGTCATCCTCAAAAACTTTCCAATGAGTAATATTATCAGGGATAATTGGTCTATGGTGAATCTCAACCTCATATTTTTCTATGGAATGCATAGGAATAATGAAAAGACTTGCAGAGACAGCAAGAGAATCAGCAATGGAGTTTTGTTCTCTAGTTTTGAACATGAATGAATAAGCTTGAAAATTTTCAACATGTCCAAAACTAAGTTCCTATATGCCCTCATCCTTATATCCTTTTTTTGATAAACACCTTCAACTTTTTTAATGACATTCTAAATCTCCAAAAACAAAAATGTTTTCAACATTCATTCTTTTCAAAACCTCTAAGCCCAAAATCAAGGATTCATACTCAGCCATGTTATTCATGCAATCAAAGTTCAATTTATAGGAAAAAAACTTACTCTCATCACTTGGACTTGTGATCCAAATCCCTGCTCCTGCTCCTTCTCTTCCTATTGATCCATCAAAATGCAATGACCACCTACCTTCCACCTCCTTATCACTGATTCGCTGATCTTCTGTTTGCTGATTTTCAAACTGTTGAATTTCAGAACTTTGATTTTATGCTTTCCTTTCATATTATGCTTCATTAGTCAACTCATTGAAAAGAATAGCAGATCCAAGTTCAGTATCAAGAGCATAAATTGGAAAATTTTGGGGTTTGTCTTTACTACTCACCATGTAGGCCATTCTTGTCTCTCGATACAATATTCTTTGCTCATCAAAAACAGGAATGGTAGCATAAGTAACATCCATCTGCATTGTACCTTTGATTTTTGTTTCCCATGACCTTGATAATAGCATACCAAAATTTGGTGGAATGTCTGCTACTACGATGTCCGTGACCATAGTCTTAGCAAGAACTTATGTTAGACCAACAACAACATCCTTAATTAAACCCATGCATTGAACTCTTTTTGAATCAAAATAAAACAAGTACTTATATGGTCTAGTTATTTCTAACCCCATCCTTTCCATGATTACTTTGGTTTGATTGATCATGTTCTTCTTTAGTCAAGAAAATTCCAAACATTTCTTCATCAAAACAGTGAATAGACTCTTCAGGAATTTAGGTTCATCTTCTTCATCAACTAAGTTCTGCTGGAAAGGAGGTCTCATTGGAGGATCAGGCTGTTGATTTCTGTTTTCTCTAGGTCTCTACTGATTCTGAGGTATCCTGTACTGAGGGTCTCTAAAATGAGGTTCATGTTGTGTAGGAGGGGCAGAGGTATTCCCAAGGGCCAATCTATCCATCAATTTTTCCATTGTTTTCATCATTGAATCAAACTTATCATCAGAAGTAGAGGTCGAAGATTTATCTTCTTATTTCAACTTAGTTTTACCCATTTTTGACTTTTTGGCTGCTATCATATTAACCTCCACCTTCAATGCATCATTTTTCATTTCAGCAAGCGTAGGGGATTATCTCTCTCTCAGCAGTATAGAAAATTCATAATCAAAAGCTTCAGCATAACTCATCTGAGCTAAGGCATGTGGAGGTTTTAAATGGGCGGGAATAGAGTCATAAACCTTATTAAACCTCTTTCAAAATTTTTGAACATTTTCATCAACAACTCTTCTTAAACTGTTATACTCAGCAAGGGCCTGTACAGGATTAGTTCTATTTCCCCATTTTCTCAACAAAATATCTTCAAACTCATTCCAATTATGAATACTTCCAGGATTAAGAGCTTTGAACCACTTCCTAACTTCACCAGTAAAACTCTGAGAAAACAACCTTAACTTAACATCTTCATCATCAACCTCCTCCCTGTCTATAAAATCATTAAATTGATCCACATGTTCTTCAGCTATAATGTCTTCAACACTTCCCCAAGTTTTGATTCTAGCAGCATATTTGTTATGGAGGTCAAGTAAAACAACTGGAAGAACAAGAGGGGAGTATCTAGCAGGTACATTAGGTGGAGGAGGCACATTTGCAGCCTTGGTAAAAGGGACTGTGGCAGCTTTTGGGATAGCAGCAGTAGAGCATGAAGAACTATTATGAGGAGGACTCTTTGGTATTTGTTGTCCACTAAAAATTAAAATCCAATAAGGAAGAGGTAAACCAACTTTACTTTTCAACAAGAATTCAAAAGAGTCAAGCTCTTTCAATTTATTTAAAGACTCTCTTTCCAACAACAAATCGGAAGTAAGAGCTTCCCAAAATTCCTCTTTGTCTTCCTGTGTTACTAGGGCTAAGGTATCAATGCCTCTCTTATGCAAGTCTAAGATGATTTCAGTTAATTCCTTTCACTTTCAGACATAAGCAAGATTTTCTGTATTTTATCATCAACTCTTTTATCTTCAGGACTTCTTGATATTTCAGAGGACAAAGATTTTGAATGTAATGGAGTACCTGATATTTCAGAAATTATTTGACTTCCTCTGGAAAGTGTTTGGATTTTCCACAATGGTAGGTGGATCTAGGTCAGGATTACTCCTCATGTATCTCCTTCTCGAAGCCACCTTTAATCATGTAAATTTTGAATGGGGCCACCAAGTCACATGCAGCCTCGAAAAGCTTCCTGAGCTCCAGCTACCTTCAGAAGTTCAGCTTCAAAATTTCGGGAAAGTATAATCTTCAGACTCCTGGAAGATGCACCAAAATGTTATCACAAAATTGGACCTGATAGGCTTCTTGATTAGTCAAACTCATGTAACTATTTCAAACCTAATCTTTTGACTGAGGCTTAGCCTCCTCAGCCTAAGAGGACTCTCTCAAGGGTTAATGATTTGGATAAAAGTATAGATGGCTAACTCTATGTAGGGTAATAAACAGATAAATGATAGAGATAGTTTGAGAATCATATCAACAAGTTCACATTGGGCTTATGGAGTCAAAATAGTTTCAGTAAACCAATGAATCTACTTAACATGGAAGTTGAGGCATATCATAGTTTTAGACAAGAGATAAACACACATGAAATTGTAAAAACACAGTCAATTCATTTATATAGGAAGTTAGAGCATCTAAATATGAATTATGGGTAATATAGATAAACACCACTGCAATAGGATAATAAGAGATGAAAATAGAATAGGAACACACCAAAACTCCTTCTTAATCCCAAGTTGGTTAAGTAGAATCTCTCTGTATTAGTTGAAAACCAGTCAATTACAATAAGCACAGTCTTTTGACAAAAAATGTCCAACCCTTGACAAATTCGACTTCTTAGTATTTAATAGACAATTTACAACATCAGATGATCTCATCTTAGGCTAGATACATCGAATTCCTGACTCTTAACACCTTGCATAACCATAATACATGGGATTTATTACAAAAAGACAACTAATCTACTAAGTAGTCCTATTACAAATAGGATTCAAACTCCTTATCTCTATCCATAACAACCTTATCTAAATTAAATTACATCATTTTCCAAATGTATCAACACATGGTCGAATTTGGATTATAGGCTTCAACTCTTCATGACCATATTTCTCTCCTCCACCAAAATAGGAAACAGTCCCCTGTTTTTTAGGCATAGGGTCCTTTGCACTCTTGGAACATTCTGACCATCATGAACTCATTATTTCGAGGTCCTTAGCTATTGGAAATTGATTTAACATATTCAAAAACTCCTCCTTAAGCTCCAGCTGTCCAAAACCATCTTCAAACTATTCAAATGAGCTGTAATTCACTACGCTACAAAAACAAAGTAGTTTCGTAGTGCCTTTCGTAGCGCTGCCCTTTAACCCTTTTTTCTTCAAGTTTTTGACTTATTTCCTCCAAAATTATCTTAATTTCCTTTAAATACATCCTCCCTAGAAATTTCATTTTTGATCCATTATTTTACCCCCCAAAATTTAACGAAAAAGGGCAAGAAAAGCTGCTACAGTAGTTTCGTAGTGCTTTTCTCCCTTTTTACACTGTCTGCAATACGAAATTGCTGAGTGGGAAGTTTTATCAAAAAATTTCCAAAGTGTAAATGGTAAATGTGCCAAAAACTCAAAATAAACCTGATTCATCACTTAAAAACCATATTAACTAAAAAACACAGTCATTCCAGCCTTCATTAGGCCCCTTCTTCAATTTCACTTGCTTTAGCTATTGACTCTTCAATGATTGATATTTTAATACCTCTAATATTTAACTAATCTTGAATCAATTTCAGTTGTTGCTCCAAGTCCTCCACTTGATCTTTAAGTCTTTTTTTATTATCTCTCAAGTGAGTATTTATTACTCTAACAAACTTGGCTTCCTTAATTGCTGGGACTATCCATTTGAAAAACTGCTCTGCACTACTTGGAGTTTCAGAAATAGAACCAGTTTGACCTTCCCACAGTGCCTTCATTCTTTTAAACTCTTCTTTCTCAAGACTGTGCTTTCTAGCCCTCTTTCTCATCACAACAATTTCTTGGTTTGCCAACCTCAATTTTTCCTCAAGATGTTGAAGCTCTGTTTTCTTTGTTACTTCTTCTTTTCCCTTCTTTGTTCTGATGGCTGTATGCTTTACTGTAGATGATGATAGATCAACAACTTCTTCAGGGGCTTTAGCTGTCTCAATAGTTTCTTAAAATTCCTTGCTTCCTTCCTTGAGTTTCTTAGCATGCCTAGTTATAGGCTTCCTTGCTTGAAAGATGAAAGCTGCATTTCCCCCCTCAAACTCAAGCTTATTTGCAGATTTACCCTTTTTCTATTTATGCTCATCATCTCCAATGAACTCAGCTCGAACAATGGGTGTCTCCTCTATGTCAATAGCACAAAGGATGTCATCTAAATTTAAATTTATTATTGGGATGTCCTCTGTAGTTGTAGCAATTTTCTTTCCTTTTAATGCCACTGCTTGGCTTCTTGTTACTCTTTTGATTTCCTGCTTGCTGACAGCTTGTTTTTGTTTTGCCTCTTTGACAATCTTTGACCTCTGTTTTACAGGTGATGGAGTTGGTGTGTCAAGAATTTGTGTCTGCTCTACCCTTTTCTCAACCTGTTTCCTTGGCTTCAGTTTTTCAAATTCCTTTGGTTTTGCAACTATAGGTTGACTAGTCTCTGCTACTGGTGATGATGGAACTCCTTTAGTTTTAGGGCTTCTAGCAGGAGTTAGGATTTCTAACTCAAAACCATTTATAAACAAAAAACATGACCAATCCCTACCTATCTTCTGAAGTTCATTTAAAATCAATAACTTCACTAAACCATGATGAAACAAGGATGTTTCACTACCTTCGGATTTTTCTTGTACTTTATCAGCCATTTTTGCAAGACTCTTATGCAGATAAAAAGGCAAATCGAGTGAAATATTACAAGTGAAATGCAGAAGCAACTTGAAATGATATGTGTAAACCATATGATATCTACCTTCACATGTAAAATACTTCTGAATGTTGAGCAGTAGCTTTGCATAAGTTTCTTGGATGAAACTTCTAGGGATAGAATTATTGAGGTCCATATCTGCATACTCAGGCTTCATGAACTCTTTACATTTCTCCATATCAAATTTTCAACCTTTGAACCAAGTTTCTTGGCCTCTTGGTATCTCTGTAACAGAATCAATAATATCTGGTGTAATTGATACACTTAGCATCCCAACCTTGGTCGCTATTCCATTGAAGTTCATGGAAAATTCCTTTGATACCTGTGTGTGACAACCCTGCAATTTTTCACAAAACCGAAGGCAACCTACTCTTATAAATGCCTCCATCACTACTGGGTCTTCAATTATTGACTTCATATCTTCAGGCTCATGCCTTAAGCAGTGTCCCCCTCTGTGAACTTTCTTTTCCTCTGCCATGCTTCTCTGAAATCTTGTCAGCCTCGCTTGATAAATTGAATCAGCCTCGCTTGAATATGTGAAACAGTAGCTTTGCTTGATAGGGATGAAGAAACCCTTTGTATAAAATAGTCATAAGCTTGGCTTTAACACTTCAGAGCTCATACATCTCGAATGGAGGAAAAGGAAACGAGAATGACCAATTAGGCAATATTTTGAATTTAAAATGTCATCTCATAACTAAATGATGCCTCATTCATATCCTATCATGAGAATGATGACTGCAACGTGGGTAAGTACATTGAATTTCATCATTAACTAACTCATCATACCACTAACTTACCATTTCCCATTGGTTTCTGACCTTTTCCAGCTCAGATGACAAGACAGTTTAGAAACTGTGCTTTCGTAGCGCCTGCAGTGTATTTTTTCCTATTTGCGCTACGAAACTATTAGCGCTTTCATAGCGCAAATCAAATTTTTTGAACTAATGGCACTACGAAAATGAGGTTTCTTGGCTAATTGAACAGTTTTGACACGAAACCTTTAGGAAATGACCCACAAATGAAAATGATGGATATTTGACATGAAGGGACTTAAAAGAAGACTTTATCATAACCTAAGGATGGGCTTTGAACCATAAGAATCTAACCTACCCTTGATCAAATCCTAATTTGACTTCTAAACTCAATTTTGAATCATGATCAAAGACAAACTTGACATGATGATGTTTTGAAAACAAATAATAAAAATAAAAATGTAGGTGATAACAAGCTGGATGTTAAATCTGCCTTCTTACGTGGGGACTTGCATGTAGAAATATACATGGAACAACCCCCTGGCTTTATCTAAAAAGATTTTAGCCTTGTTTTTTGCCTTAAGAAGTCTCTCTATGGTCTCAAACATGCCCCTTGGGCTTGGTATGCCAAAATGGATAGATTTCTCTTAGATAATGGATTTTCTAGATGTCATTTCGACAACACTGTCTACACCAAGAAAGTGGGTTAGTCCTTAGTCATCCTTGTTCTTTATGTTGATGATATTATCCTTACTGGTAGTGATCCCAACCATATAAACCATGTGAATTCTATCCTCAAAAAGAAGTTCAAAATGATAGACTTAGGAAACTTGCATTATTTCCTTGGTCTCCAAGTCTTGCAATCCAAAGAAGGTATTAACCTTTCTAAGTCCAAGTATGCCTATGGTCTTATATGCCACTTTAACATGGAATATTTTAAGCCAACCCCTTGTCCCTTTCAGTCTAAATTCAAGATTTTAGTCACTTGTACTTCCCCTGAGGTTTATGCTACCTTATACCGTCAACTTGTTGGTAAACGTATGTATCTAACCCATACTCATCCTAAACTTTCCCTTTTCATTGATCTTGTTGTTTAGTTTATGCACAAACCTCATGAAATTCACTAGAAATAAGCTAAAAGAATACTTTGATATGTTCGAGGTATAATTCAGTTCAAGATTCATTACAGTGCATGAGCATCTCCATTGTTGGTTGGTTTCACTAATTCTGATTGGTTTGGTGACCCTGATGATTGAAAGTCTACTACAGGTTATGTATTCACTCTTGGTTTAGGACCTATTACATGGTCTTGTAAGAAAAAAGTGGCATCTCTCTTTATTTATTAGAAGTGGAGTATCATGGTGTTGTTGAAGCAAAAAAGGAAGCCCTGTGGCTTCGTCAGATCCTGTTTGAATTTGGTCTTCATCAGTAGCATTCAACTACACTTTGGTGTGATAATCAAAGTGTCATTCATCTATGCAAAGATCTAGTTTAGCATCAACACAACAAACACATTGAGCTACACATACACTTCATCATAAAGCTCATTCATGATTGTGTTCTTGAAGTGAAATTTTGTTCAACCAACGATCAAGTTGGTGATATCTTTACAAAGGCTCTCACAGAAGTGAAGTTTACCAAAATTTGATCTATGATTGGAGTTCAGGAACGTTATCATTAAGGGGGATAGGCTTTAGTGCTTCCTTCCTTCTCCTATTGTGTCACCTTTATAATTCCTCGAAGCCTATCCCAAGTTTTTATTAAGGGGGGATGTTGGGATATTCTGACACATAGGAAATAGTTAAGTATAACTTGGTCTAGAGTAAAGTTAGGTAAAGTGTGTTTCTTTAGTATGTACTTTTGTAACTTATAATCCAACGGTCATAATATATAGTGACATGATGGTTCATTCTCTCCTCGGTATTATCGACACTTGATCTGTGGCTTAACACCTGATTGGTCCATGATCTCTATTTAAAGAGCATGAAGGATCATTTGTACGATGACCATTTATGAGAGAAGCTTATGTAAATTTTCTTTCTTTGCATTAATAAATTTCTTGAAGTGGTCATGTTGGCTTAGGCCATGGATTGTTTCCCTCTTTGAGGGTTTTAACCACGTCAAATACTGGTGTATTGATATGTGATATATTTGTGAGCAGTGACCTTTGGCGTTTGATCTAAGGAACTTACCCTATAAATTCCTATAGTAAAAACATGGGTACATCCATACATCATCACTGTAAAAATACATGCTCATAATTAGCATAATAACAATAGAAATACCATGGATACAACAACAATAGAATCCACGTATAAATCAGTACATTTCCATACCAAATACCAAGGGAAAGAATTGCTCATTAATGAATGTAGAAACCAACCAGAGATGGGACTTCCACATTCCACCCGACCATAGATTGGCTGAGCCAAATATCACTTCATCCAATCACCCTTGTGGCATATTCCAAGCATGAATGTGGTATCTCATCAAACACATCAATCACAACCAATCTATGGATTCTAGAGGCTAAAGCATCTTAACCCTCAAACAATGATTCCACCTCACCTTCAGACATCACAACCATCACGGATTGGTCTATATCCAAGTTGTTCCAGGGCTCCAAAGTGTTTGTTCCAAATAGGGCTTTCAGGCTATTAAATCAACCCCAACTATTACAGTGCTTCCAGGACTAGTAACTCAACCCACCTAGGACTTCCAAAGTGTTTATCTAACCAAGGCTTCCAAGACAAGTAACTCAACCCACAATTTTATTTTGGTCTTCCAGAGCATTTTTCCAAGCAAGGCTTCCAGGAACTAATAACTCCATCGACAGCTAAAGGAATCGTGAGAACCAACCAGAAAACAAGAAATGGAAATAAACCCACAACACCTTGGCTATCTAGCAAATGGAAAGGCTAGGAAAATCCATATGCATACACCATGCATTCCAAAAATAGCAAGGAAAACATACATTCAACTCGGTACCTGCAACCAAAACCCATTGTAGTTACTAATGTGATGCCTTCTTCACCTTCCTGCTCTTCCTCTTCTTTCTTACTCCAAATCTCCAAGTATTCCACACTCTCTAAGAGTGCTCTAAGAATAATGTAGGGTAAAGATGCAAAGGTGGGTTACACTTTCATGAGAAACGCAGTGGGAAATTTCATTTTCCCAACAGTTCAGCCGAAGTTTTGAATTATTTCTGTCGAACTAATGTTGTTGTTTACATTGACGACATATTGACAACATGGGTAAATAGATTTTTGGTTGAAGATGGGAAAAGTGACAACAAAATTTCGGCCGAACTAATAGTCCAGTCGAACTATTAGTTCGACCGAACTTTTGAAAATAATTCAGCCGAACTTTTTCTTATAAATATATCAGCCCCCAAACCGCAACAAGTTTTGGATTTGTTACCATTTGTTACTGTTTTTGCCTATCTGTCTTATCTGCATCCTCAGCAATCTGTTGCCTCATCGTCTCGTTGGCTACTCAGGTTTGTGTTTTTTGTTGTAGGGGCGAGGAGGTGAGAAGGTTTCTTTTCTAGTTATGCTATGTTTATCTTTTGTAATTTTTATTTTGTGTTCGCAGGTTATTTTTAATCTGCGTCCTCAACGACGTCCTCGGTGATCTGCTGCCTCATCGTCTCATTGTCTGCTCGTGTTTGTGTTTGTTGTTGCAAGGGCGAGGAAGTTAGAAGGTTATTGGGTGGTTATGCTCTGTTTCTTTTTTTGTTTTCTATGTACGTAGCTTATTTGTAATTTGCATCTGCAGCGACATCTTGGGCGGTCTACTGCCTCTTCATCTCGTTGTCTGCTCGCTGTGGCCTCTTCGTCTCATTGTATGCTTTTTTTGGCCTCGTCGTCTCACTGTCTGATCATTGCAGCCACGTCATCTCACTGTCTCGTTGTATCTGAATTTCCAGGTAGATGAAAAAACCCTAATTAACTAGGTGTTTTTCATTTTATGTTACTGCTTTTCCTTTATGTTCCTTCTTTTCCTTGTTGATTCAAGAATAATTATTATTGCAAAGGAAACTTTTTGTTTTGTTAATTTTATTAATTTCTATTCATTAATACATTATCCAATAAAAAGTGAATAAAAAAACAGAGATAATACCTATTACACAGAATTTTTAAAAAGGAGAAACTTTCTTTATTAATTCAATGGGCACCAACCCAACGTTTACAACAACTAGCAGGATGAAACCTGCTTGAGACACCAATCTCATTACCTTGAAGAGCACTGGCTCAGAAATATGTTGACACAAACCAGCCAAGGAC
This sequence comes from Pinus albicaulis, assembly GCA_034641835.2. Lineage (NCBI taxonomy): Eukaryota > Viridiplantae > Streptophyta > Pinopsida > Pinales > Pinaceae > Pinus > Pinus albicaulis. The sequence continues at coordinate 1,127,744,736 of CM076583.1, read as the reverse complement.
TCCAATCTTTCCAATACACCAATCTTGTCTTGTGACAACCAAATCATAGGTAACCGACCCTATTTTATGAGCACCAACTCACCGGGAACCAACCCTTCGAGAACACTAATACTTTTAGTTGTTGAGGGTTGCAATCCTTATTCTAGCTCCACCCTGACACCCTTAACAGTAACTAAGAAGGGGGTGAATTAGTAATCAGGATGTTTTGTTCATTTTATTCATTTCTATTCATTAACACATTATCCAATAAAAAATGAATGAAAAAGAGAAGATAATACATAGTACATAGAATTTTGAAAAAGAAGAAACTTTCTTTATTAATTCAATGGGAACCGACCCAATGTTTACAACAACTAGTAGGATGAAACCTGCTTGAGACACCAATCTCATTATCTTGATGAGCACCGACTCAAAAATATGTTGACACCGACCAACCAAGGAATCCAATATTTTTAATACACCAATCTTGTCTTGTGAGCACCGACTCACAGGGAACCGACCCTATCTTATAAGCACCAACTCACCGAGAACCCAACCTTCTAGAACACTAATAATTTTATTTTTTAGGGCTGCAATCCTCAGCCTACCTCCAACTTGCCACCCTTAACAGTGACTAAGAAGGGGGTGAATTAGTAATCAGGATGTTTTGTTCATTTTATTCATTTCTATTCATTAACACATTATCTAATCAATAGTGAATGAAAAATCAGAGATAAACCCAATCACTCATTCCAATTACGTTGATACTTCAGAATCACTAGTACTAATCAGCTTAGTAAGAACCATCATAATTAGCTTATACTATCCATTATGTTCGAGCATCATTGATTACTAGAAGCTTACTAGTTAAGATCAACTTACAGCTTGGAGGTTATGTTTTAATAGTGGTAAGTGAAACATGACCCTTGTAACTATTAGTATAAGTACTGTTGTATTCATTATTTAACCTTACTGGTTCTATTACACTTATTTGTTAGATCTCTTCCCATTAAGAGCTGTAATCATATAGGTAACTAAGTGTTATGAAACCCGCTCCAAAAATAGAATAAATAGAGATCAACACCTTAGAAATTAGCCACTTCGAGGGGGAAACCTCCAGCAAATTACATAAATGAAAAATTATTGGATGATACAAATGACAAAACCTCCTTTCTATGTATAGGAGTCCATGGGGTCACAGTATAATCCTAGCCAACCTAAAAATACTAATGTCATGGAAAAATAATAAAAATATGGGGGTTACAGTGGTACAACAATACAAATAAAGGGGCTACACTAACAACAATAAGGGGATACACTAGTATTATAGGGACCTAACATGCCCCTCTCCTTCAAACAAGTGTTGCCCTCAACACTTGATTATTTATGGATTCTTCTGTATACAATTCTCATCCTCCCATGTGGAATCTTCAACGGGTAAGTTATTCCACTTGCTGAGATACTGTGAAATTGATCGATTTGGTAGTTGTCGAGTTCTTGTTTATGTGACTGCTTCAGAATTTTCTTTCGCTGCGATGTTGATCTTCATGTTGTTTCATTCGATTCTCCACCAAATTTAGGTTATCCTTTGAGAGTTGGAGAACTTGTTGTTGATGATCGATGTGATCTTCCACTATTTTATCATCCATATTAGCTTTCATTTTATCCTTCAAACCGTCCAACTTAGCCTTCATTTTTTTCTTCTAAACCATTTATGTCATCTTTGATTTCTCTTTGTAAGATCGAAATTTGTTGCACTTTGTACCATAATTTTGATATCTCATACTGCAAGTATTCCTCTTAATGCGTCATAGTATAGCTTTCTGAAGGCTTAATGAATATGGAATTATTATTGGGAGCCATTATAGAACCAAATATTAATAAAAAAATTTCAATATGCCCTTGGAATCACTTCAAACTGTTATTTCAAACAAGACTTATGCAATTTGAAAACAAATACACACCTTTTTCTTTCTTTTGAGGAGCTCGATATTGAAACTAAATTATCTCTGTGATTTAGGATCTTCAATTCCTGAAATTTGGTCATGTATTAGCCCTCTAAATCTTCCTTCGAATGCCATTGGTCTGACCTAATTTGGATTATTTAAGGCAAAGTTATGCCCAATCTACCAAAATGACCTAATTATGGACTGGTTTAGTAGATCGAACTTGTATGATGTGCCACGTGTCATTGTTTCCTCCTTCATCTCTCAAATTGATACATAGGAAACTACAGTCCATGTAATTGCATCCACTTTTTACAGAATTCCAGTCTGATGCTCAGAGAGAGAGAGCTATGATGATTTTAGTACGGTCAATTATTTGAGATGAAATTCGAGATCATATCTCCGAAAATATTGTGAACAAAGAAATGAATTTTTTACACGATTTTCCTCAAGATTTTGGCTTCACCCTGTAAAAATTTTGGTTCTGAACCTTCGTAGAAAAAACATTATAGCCAAAATTCCACGATGACCTGTTTAGGTGAAATTTTGGAGCCTAAAAAAACCCTAACTTCCACAAATCATATCTCTGAAAATATTGCTAGCCAAGATCTGAAATGTTTACATGACGTTTCTCAGGATTCAGATTCGCTCTATAAAAATTTTAGCTTCGGAACCTTCCTAGGAAAAAAGTTATAGTAAAATTGCCACGCTAACCTGTTTGGAGTAGCAAAACCCTATAATCCAAAGCTCTGATACCAAATGTTATGAAACCAACTCCAAAAATAAAATAAAAGAGAGATCAATGCCTTAGAAATCAGCCACTTCGAGGGGACAACCTCCAACACATTACATAAATGAACAATTCTTGGATGATACAAATGACAAAACCTCCTTTCTATATATAGGAGTCCATGGGGTCATAATGTAATCCTAGCTGACCTAACAATAATAATGTAAGGACACAATAATAAAAATATGGGGGTTAGAGAGGTACAACAAAAAAAATAAAGGGGCTACACTAACAACAATAAGGGGATACACTAGTATTATAGGGACCTAACACTAAGACTATGTATTAAGCATCTTACTGTTATTTAGGGTAGTACTAATGGTAAACAAAATTGAATGTATTATGATCTACAGTTGTTGAAGTTGAGCTACCATGGCCACAACATTGAAGCAACACCAAAGACAACAACCCAAACATGAGAAATATTGATCCTCCAAGTCTCAACATCATCATCCTCATCTAATAGTCACGAGGTTCAAATTAATTTTTATCATAATAAATTGGTTAACAATTTAGATACTTGGTATAATGTAGTTATTTTTTTTTTGTTAATACAGTGAAATATTGTTTTAGAAATAGATTTAACATTTTGAAAAATATTGTTTTAGAAATAGATTTCACATTTTGAAAATTTTCTGAAGTTCTTAGATTATGTAAAATTTTCTCAGGCATTTTTATTTTTAGCAGACTTGGATATGCATTGAGATTAATACTGATATGATATTTATTGAGATATATATTTATACTGATTACTTGATTTTTAATTTCTTCTCCCAAGAACTTAATATTGTCACTTGTGGTAACGTACTTATGCACAAAACAACTCCACCGGACATACATGCATACATGCATACATGCATATATTAAACATTAGTCTACATCCATCTTGTAGAACCTATCATGAATCATACTAGTGTGTAGGATAATTGTCTTCACATAGCTTTCACATGCACACAAAAGCTCCACCAAACATACATGCATACATGCATATATTAAACATTAGTCTACAACCATCTTGTAGAACCTATCATTATATTTTCATTTCTGTGTGCGAGATAATTGTCTTCACACAAATTTCATATACACACAACAAATCCACCAGACATACATGCATACATGCATATATTAAACATTAGTCTACATCCATAATTGTCTTCACACAACTTTCACATGCACACAACAACTCCACCAGACATACATGCATGCATGCATATATTAAACATTAGTCTACATCCATCTTGTAGAACCTATCATTATATTTTCATTTCTAGAATAACTATCTTCACACAACTTTCACATGCACACAAAAGCTCCACCAGATATACATGCATAAATGAATATATTAAACATTAGTCTACATCCATCTTGTAGAACCTATCATTATATATTCATTTCTAGCAGCATATTTATTTCAATTAAGTTCATAAATAAACATACCAATTTAAACTTATGCACATACTCATTTTTCTTGGCTAATGTTCATCCTCGGATGACAACACCACCCCATGGTTGTAACTTAAGGCAAACCATGTACATGCCATTTCTCCCATAAACTTTAAGGCAAACATTAAGGAAAACCATGTACATGCCATTTCTCCCATAACCTTTAAGGCAAACCATAAATTTAATTTAATATATTTTTAAGGAAAATGCTATGTACATGTCATTTCTATGTCATTTCTCCCATAAAATTTAAGGAAAATTTACTTTAAGGCATTTTCTAGTGTTCTTGGAACCATGTACATGTAATTTCTATGACATTTCTCCCATATACTTTAAGGAAAGTTTTAAGGATAACCATGTACATGTAATTTCTCCCATTTCTCCCATAAACTCAAGGCAAACTATAAGGATAGCCATGTACATGTCATTTCTACGTCATTGCTCCCATAAACTTTAGGGAAAACTTTAAGGATAACCATGTACATGCCATTTCTCCCATAAAATCAAGGCAAACTTTAAGGATAACCATGTACATGTCATTTCTCCCATAAACATTAAGGCATTTGCTAGTGTTTTTGGAACCATGTACATGTCATTTCTCCCATAAACATTAAGGCATTTGCTAGTGTTTTTGGAACCATGTACATGTCATTTCTATGCCACTTATCCCATAGGCATTTGTTAGTGTTTTGGGAACCACATGTACATGTCATTTCTATGTCATTTATCCCATAAACTTAGTCAAACTTTAAGGATAACCATGTACATGTCATTTCTCCCATTTCTCCCATAAAATTTAAGGAGAACTTTACTTTAAGGCATTTGCTAGCATTTTTGGAACCATGTACATGTCATTTATATGTTATTTCTCCCATAAACTTTAAGGAAAAATTTAAGGGAAACCACGTACATGTCATTTCTCCCATAAACTCAAGGCAAACTTTAAGGAAAATCATGTACATGTCATTTCTCCTTTCTCCCATAAACTTTAAGGCATTTGCTAGTATTTGTGGAACCATGTACATGTCATTTCTATGTCACTTATCCCATAAAATTTAAGGCAAAATTTACTTTAAGGCATTTTCTAGTGTTTTTGGAACCATGTACATGTCATTTCTATGTCATTTCTCCCATAAAATTTAAGGCAAAATTTAAGTATAACCATGTACATGTCATTTCTCCCATAAACTCATTGACAGCTTTAAGGATAACCATGTACATTTCATTTCTCCCATAAACTTTAACGCATTTTCTAGTGTTTTTGGAACCATGTACATGTAATTTCTATGTCATTTTTCCCATAGGAATTTGCTAGTGTTTTTGGAACCATGTACATGTCATTTATCCCATTTTTCCCATAAACGCAAGGCAAACTTTAAGGATAACCATGTACATGTTAGGTCCCTATATTACTAGTATAGTCCCTTATTGTTGTTAGTGTAACCCCCTTATTGTTATTATTGTACTCTTGTAACCCCCATATTGTTATTATTGTGCCCTTAAATTATTATTGTTAGGTTGGCTAGGATTACATTGTGGCCCCACTAGGGTTACATTGTGGCACCATGGACTCCTATATATAGAAAGGAGGTTTTGTAATTTGAATCATTCAAGAATTGTTCATTCATGTAATGTATTGGAGGTTTCCCCCTATAAGTGGCTTATTTCTAAGGCGTTGATATCTCTTTTCTTCTCTTTCTGGAGCTGGTTTCACAACATTTGGTATCAGAGCTTTGAGATTCTAGGGTTTCGCTGCTCCAAACAGGTCATCGTGGAATTTTCGCTATAACTTTTTTCTACGAAGGATCAGAATCTGAAATTTTTAGAGTGCGAAGCCAAAATCTTGAGAAAAATTTTCGCAAAATTTCAGAGCTTGGTTCGCAATATTTTCGGAGATATGATCTGTGCAATTTAGGTCATTTTGCAAGCTCCTGAATTTAACCTAAATATGTTATCGTGGTATTTTCGTAATAATTTTTTTTCTATGAAGATTTAGAAGCTAAAATTTTTAGAGTGTAAAGCCGCAATCCTAAGGAACATCGTCACAAAATTTTAGATATTGTTTTGCAATATTTTCGGAGATATGACCAGTGGAACTTAAGGCTTTTTGAGGCTTCTGAATTTCATCTCAAAGAGGTGATCGTGGGAAAATATTCATAGCTCTCTCTCTGTGCATTGGATTGGAATGTTGTAAAAAGTGGACGCAAGTACACGGACTGTAGTTTCTGGTCTATCAATTTCAGAGCCAAAGGAGGAAAAAGTGACACGTGGCAAGTCATACAAGTTCTCTCTACTGAACCAACCCAAAATTGGGCCATTGTGGGAGATTGGACATAACTTTGTCTTCAAGAATCCAAATAAGATCAGACCTATGGCATTTGAAAGAATCTTTAGAGGGATACTACAGGGGTGAATTTCAGATATTGAGGATCTGCAATTATAGAGATAATTCAATTTCAATAACGAGCTCATCAAAAGAAAGTAAAAGGTGTGTATTTTTTTCTAAATTGCATAAGTCTTGTTTGAATAATCAAGTTAAATTGATTCCAAGGGCATATTGTAGAATAGATATCAGTATTGGATTCTCAAATGGCCCCTAAAAAGAATTCAACGCCTATTAAGCCCTTAGAAATCTCTACTATGACTCATGAAGACGAAGAATGGCAACATGACATATCAAAATTACAAGAGAAAGTGCAACAAATTTCGCTCTCGCAAAGAGCAACAAAAAATGACATGGAAGTTTTGAAGAAAGGCGTGGAAACTAAGATGGATGGTTTGAAAGGCATGGAATCTAAGATGGATGGTTTGAAGAATGGCATGGAATCTAAGATGAATGGCATGGGAGTCAGGGGCATGGAATCTAGCTTGGATGACCTGGAAGTAAGATGATGAGAATTGAAAACACAAGAATGATCTGCAAGAATATTGCGTGAAGGTCTGGAAAGCCGATCAAATAAATGTTTCTAATGGTGAAAAGACAGTAGAGGAAACTCATGATGAGAAAAAAATAAATGTTAATCGTGATTTCATAAAATCTAATGTTGGCGGGAAGAACCACCATATTCCAAAAATGGATATGAGGAAGTTTGATGGAAAGGATCCTGTAACATGGATACTATAGATGGAGCAATATTTTGATCTCCATAATGTGCAAAACACAGAAAAGGTACGCATTGCAACTTTACATTTAGAACAAAATACATTTGTATGGTATCGATGGCTTTGCTCCCGTAAAAAAATTGTCACTTGGTCAATTTTTACAAAGGAAATGATAGCACATTATGAGGATACAAAGGGCAACACCTTCTTTAGCCAATTGATAAATCTCAAACAAAAGGGTTCAATGGGGGAGCACATTGAGGACTTCCAAAAATTAAATATAAAGGTAACTGATATTCCAGAGGAACACAGGATTGATCTCTTCATAGGTACTTTAAAGGATAACATCCAACATGAAGTTCGCATTTTGGAACTTGATTCATTGGAGAAGGCATTCAGGTTGGCAAGAAAAATTGAATGTAAAATTATGGTGAAAAGGAAGCCTACCACTCACTTCTATAAAGAGGGAAGTGTTGCTACTCCTAGATTTCCACAACCTACAAGGTTGACACCACAACAATCACTAGTAAAAAATGATGAAATTAATCACTAGGTGACTAAAAATGTTAATCACCGCAATTATTTCAAGTGAATTACTACTAAATTTGAGCAATTTTATGTGACCGAACTAAAAATGACTAATTTAGTTTTGGAATAAAATATACGACTAGATAATAAGTGACTAAACTAAAAGCGAATAACTTAAACAAATAATTTAGTCTAGGGATAAAATATATGACTGGATAATAAGTGACTGAAGTAAAAGCGACTAACTTAAATGAATAATTTAGTCTAAGATTAAAATATATGACTAGATAATAAGTGACAAAATTAATAATGATTAATGTAAATGACTATTATAGTCCAAGAATAAAATTATGGCCAAATAACAAGTACAAAAAGTATATGAATTAGTCATTTATGTCAGTAATTTTTAATTGTGTCACTCCAAATATGGAAAATTGCAATTTTGGTACCGAAGTGTTACATTTCACTATAGGTGTCTCTGAATCCATTTGCAATGTTAAAATTTAGAGACAAAGGGATCTCTGAATTTACAGTGTTAAAATTATGAATACACTTTTGTCTCTAAAGTTTAACAGTGCAGATGGATTCATCTACAATTAACATAATTGCATGTATCATCTATCAACTTTATACTAATGCCTTCATTATAATTTTAGTAAAGGTTATAATATTAATTAGATAGCCAAATTAATATTTATATTTATATTTAATATTTGGCCATAAAGTTTAATTTTTAAACTTCATTGATTTATGTTAAGCATGTGAGTTTTTTTAGTTCTAAGGTTAAATCTTCATATTCACATTTAATAAATAGATAGATATAACATTTTTTTTTTCCTGAGAAAAAATCAAACTTTCTATTATTAGAAACAAAAAGTTGCATCGCATATGTCGTAGCATTCCATAAGTCCTTGTCCTCAGAGGGAACAAGGAAAAAAAGACCGGCCAACCAACACCCATGGGAATGAAGGTTCCAATTGTGAAATCAAGATATCACTCAGAGACCATATTAGACAGAAGACCTACTAAAGTGGTAAAATGGCATAAAAACCATAAGCATGTCATCACTTCGGGCCTCCGAATAAGGAGAAACACCCGACAGATATGACAATGGTGCAAAGCCATCCTAAACCCGACCTCTCCACAGCGAAGAGACCAGCAAGTTCAATAAAATAATAATGTGTTATGTAATCAGTGAAATCCATAAATATACAAAAAATAGATATGTTTGTAGAAAATATGAGGCAACAAATATACATAGCTCCAGAAGATATAACAATGTTGGAGAAAATAAAACAGTAAATATAAACATGACTCTGCATGATGAGGGAAGGCCCTCCATCAGTATGGTCTAGTGTCTGACACACAGAACACCATACCATCCTTTTTTTCTATTGACCACGAGCCCTGAGTTTTTCTAAGACTGATCTTAGACAAAACGTCAGCCCATTGGTTCCGTTCCCTGTAAATATGGCAAACAGAAATCCATGTAAAATGTGTTTTTAGTAATATAATCTCATCAAGAATATGCAGTAATAAATAGTTTTGACATATATGCATGTTTTTAAACCAATTTATGACATTCAATTAGTCCCCAAATATTTGAATCGAGGTGATATCCAGGTGAAGTAACCAGCACAACAAGATTTTTAAGTTTTGTAGCTCTGCAAAGTTGTTTGTCCCCGCGCCAAAACTGATAGAGGCCGCAAAAGAAATGTTTGAGTTTTTGTGAATGACCATGCCAGTCCCACATAACCCCTGAGAAAATTCTCCATCAAAATATGCCCAAGGAGTATCTGGAAGAATTATTTCGTTTAGCACGAGTCTGGGATTAGCAGTTGAGGAAGTGGACAAGGAGGCCGTGAATATCGCAGCACTTTGACCTTCCACTAGTGCCGGGGAGGAAAGGAAATATTTGAAGACACATTTGTTCCTAGATAGCTAGATGCCCCAGGAAATAATCAGTGGCAGACATCTGTGATCTGGATCTTTGCATCTCCTCCACCAATACTTCCATGCATAGTTACAATTATTTCCCGCCCAGAAAAAATCCACATCACAGTGTGTAAGAGTATATTCCCAGACCTTCCTGGGGAAGGGACAAAAGATGAATAAGTGGTCAATAGTTTCCTCCACCTCTTTACATAGATAGCACCACCCGGGACCATTGAGGAAGTGTTTTTGTAGAGAATCCCACGTCGACACTTTCAGGAAGAGAATGTTCTAGGAAAATAAATTGGAATTTGCAGGGAAACTGAGCTCCCACAGAGCCTTGTACCACCATTATTTATTCCCTTCCTCCTTAGTGGCCATAATATAAGCATATCCAACCTTGGGTGAGTATATCCTAGATTTTGAATGAACCTAGACAAAACTACCAGGAGACTCTTTTAAACGCACTCAGGTATTTTCCAGCTCTTTTATGTAGGCTTGCCATTCATCAACCCACTGATTTTTCAGTCCAATCTCATCCATTTTTCTCCAAGCCTGAGCCCAAATGGTGGACTGACCAGGTGCATTGATCTGGGCAAGCGTAATAGGGCCCTTCTGGTGCAAAGAAGCCCTAAGACCCTCCGAGAGAAAACAATTTTCATTGTAGCCAACCCAAGGGTCTAAGCCAATCCTGCAGCGCTCCCCATTACCAATATTCCAGGCAAGTCCTTGTCCCACCAGATAAAAAACATGAAATACGGTAGCTTTCCAAATGTTGGAAACTCTCTTATTTTCTTTATCCAGTGTTCTAATCTAATCGTCCAGAGGAATAGGATCAATATATTTTCTTCTAACCACAGAGGTCCATAGATTATTTTCAGAAAGAATCCTCTAGATAGATTTAGCAGACAGAGCCGAGGTGAAAGGTTTTATTTGCTTGATACCCCATCCTCCCCATTCCTTAGGTTTTGCAATATTATCCCACACCACCCAAGGAAGAATTTGCTTGTCCTCCTTGCCTGACCAAAGGAATTTTATACAGATGCTTCTGACTTTGTTGAGAATACCAATAGGGACCCACGCAAAACTGATCCAATAGACATGGATCGCTAATAAAACATATTTTATTAGAACTAATCTTCTCGCTCTAGAGAGCCACTTATGACTCCATGAATTAATTATTTTTTCAATTTTTGAGACTAGCCAATACCAATATTGTTTGTGATACCCATCCGGCTTAAGCAGAAAGCATAAGTACTTAATGCATGTTCCCAATGGCGCTTGTAGAAAAGGAAGGAGACCAGAAGTTCATAAGAGGCTAGCTTCGGAAATGCCCTCGTGTGCAAGGGAGGACTTCTGATTGTTGATAGTTAGGCTTGTTGCCTTCATGAAAAGATCCAATATTTCCTTTAATGTTTTGACTTTGCGCCTGTTACCGCTGCTGAATAACATAATGTCATCCACAAAAAGGAGATGTGTAATGATAAAATTAGAAACCACTTCAATACCCCCAAGGGTCCCAGATCTTTTGGCCTGGTGAATGAGTTGACTAAGGCCTTTAGTTTCCAGAAGGAATAGTAATGGTGATCATGGACATCCTTTTCTGAAGCCTCTTTGATTTGAAAAGAATTGTGAGGCTGCTCCATTAATAAGAACAACAAAATAAATATTATTAATACAGCTCATAACCCAATTAATGAAATCAATACGGAACCCAAGATGGGTCAATAGAAGTCTAAGGTATAACCAATTCACTCTATCATATGCCTTAGAGAGATCAATCTTTACAACCATACATCTTTTGTGGGATAGTTTAATACTGTGGAGAGTCTCTTGTGCCACCCCAATGGCTTCATGAATTTGCCTTCCATCTAGGAAGCCAAATTGTTCTTTTGATATGGATCTTGAGAGGAAAGGCTTTAATCAATTGGAAATCGTTTTAAAAATAACTTTATAGATACAATTACAAAGGTATATAGGACAAAAGTCATCGAAAGAGGACGAAGAATTTTTTTTTTGGAACGAGGGTAAAAAATGTAGATTTGATGACACCATGAATGTGTCCTAGTGACCGATATTCCTCCACCACATTTGTAATGGCGTCCCCCATCAAGTCAAAAAAGTGTTGAAAGAATTCCACAGTCCAACCATCAGGCCCAGGGCTTTTGTCAGCTTGTATAGCTTTTAAAATATGTTCAGTCTCCTTCTTTTCCATAGGGGCCAAGAGTAAATTATTGCTCTCTTCGTCAGCATAACGAGGAAAAAGCTGAGCAACTTGAATGAGCTCCCTGATATTAACCCCTTCTTAAGTAGTATAAAGGCTTTTGAAATGATTTCTCCCCATAGAAGAAAGATCTTTGAAATTCTTCGCCTTAATCCCAGCTGAATTTTCCATTTCCCAAATGGTATTGGTGTTTTTCCTCCCCTTAGCATAATTGCGAAATTTTTTTGTATTTTCATCTCCTGCTGCAAGCCAAATGGCCCTGCTTCTCAAGCACCAAAGCTCTTCTCTATCATTAAGGATTTTCTCCCTTCTAGCTTCCAACTCTTTGATTTTATTCCGAGCCTCCTCATCCACAAAACCCTTCTCCCCATCGTTGTACAAGGAGCTCAAGGACTCATTGATAATGTTAATTGATTCCATATCTTTTTGGGCCTTATTTTTGGCCCATTGAATGGTGTATTTTTTAATATTTTTATTATATCAATGAATTCCTATGCATGTGAGTAGCCCTCATCCACCGGGGGGTAGCTCCAATGATCAACCACTAATTGGTGATAATCCGCCTCCTTGAGCCAACCACCGTTGAATTTGAAGGGAGTAGGAGGCTTCTTAAACGGACCCACCAGCTCCAAGAGAATAGGGGAATGGTCTGATATCCCACCAGATCCAACCCATTTCTGAAAGCCAATAGGACTGTTTGAAAATTCATCACTTAAAGGAACTAGTACAATCTTTTGGCAATGCGGGCCTCACCCACTCTATTGTTCCTCCGAGTGGGAGTTATTTTTGTAAGGGAGGAATCGAAAAGGGATCCATCCTATATCATATTCAAGAAATAATCTCCCAAAGGATCAATCCGAGCACATGAACCCCAAGCTTCAGAACAGCCCAAGGAAAAATTTAAGTCGCCCCCCACAATAAAGTTTGGGCCATTCATAAAGGATTTTCTCCTCAAACTGTTCCAGAAAGAAATTCTCTCCACACAGGGCCCATAAATATTTACCACCAAAAAATTTGAGCCCAGTTCCATGGAGTAGGCCTCCACACCAACTAATGATTTCGATGTCCAACAATTGATCAAATTAACCAAATTGTTCTTAAGGCTAGTCATAAGTCCACCAGAGCGGCCCCTGACATCGAAAGAAACAAAGGTCCAATTTGGAAGAAAATAAGACATAAATTGAGTGATTTGTGCCCCAATACCCAAGGTTTCCTGCAACATGATGATGTTTGGATGGTGCAAATGAACAAGGTTTTTAAAGGCTATTTTTTTGGGCTCACTAGCTAAACCCCTACAACTAAAAGAGAGCAAAACCATTTGGAAACAAGGTTCGGGGAACTCGTCGCTCTAAGCACCCCTTTGAGGGATAATTGTCTGCCATCAAAAATGTCAATAATGGCCTTGAGTTGGGCTTTAGAAAGGGCAGACTTCCTACCCCTGAGTTTTTTTACCTTTCCCTATATTGGGCGGTTTCCCCAGACCCCCAAAAAGTTCCTTATCAATAATTTTTTTCTCTCAGGGTCTCAAATTATAAGGGACAATGCCAATGGATAGATTGGGAATTGTGGTAATAATACTGTCCATAACCATAGATAAGTTACTAACACACAGAGAGGGTAAGGAATTAAGCTTGGAGGGACCAGGCTTAGTCGAAATATTGAATAAAAGATCAAAATAGTTTAAAATAGGGGAGGAGGGGCAAGGGTAAGTACCCGCTAAATCCGAAGTAGGATCAGCAAGGGGAGGTAGCAGCTGCTTCGCCACCATGTCCATCACCTCCATCTGAACCACTGCAACTGGAGATTGAACATACATTTGGTTTAATTGCAATAGACATCTTCATCAATAAATGTAAAGCAATGGCTAACAAATACTAGAAACTAATAAATAGAGAAGACATGGAAACAAGCAACAGTCCCTATAAAATTGTTACATTGAGACACAAAGAATAAGAAACTATTGTGAACAAACAGAGACCAATGAAACTATCATCTTAACCCCTAACCCCTTAAACACTAATTCCCAACCCCTAACCCATTTAACCCCCTAAACCCCTAAACCCCTAAACCATTTAACTCCATAAACCCTAAACCTCTAAACCCTTAACCCCTAACCCCTTAAACCCTAATTCCCGACCCCTCACCCATTTAACCCTTAAAACCCTAACCCATTTAACCCCCATTAACCCCTAACCCATAAAATCCTTAACTGCTAAATCCCCTAACTCCCTAAACCGCTAAATCCCTAACCCATTTAACCCCCTAAACCCTAAACCTCTAACCCCTTAACCCCTAACCCCTTCAAACAATATTCCAAACCCTAACCCATTTAACCCTGTATACCCCTAAACCCTTAACCCATTTAACCCCCTAAATCGTAAACCTCTAAATCTCTAACCCATTTAAACCCTAACCCCTAAACCTCTAAACCCCTAACACCTAGACCCTTAACCCCTAACCCATTTAACCCCCTAAATCCCCAAACCCCTAACCCATTAACCCCCTAAACCCTAAACCTCTAAACCCTAACCCTTAACCCTAACCCCTTAAACCTTAATTCCTGACCCCTAACCCATTTAACCCCCTAAAACTCTAACCCATTTAACTCCCTACCCTAGCCCCATTAACCCCTAACCCCTAACCCATAAAATCCTTAACTTCTAAATCCATCAACCCCCTAAACCTCTAAATCCCTAACCATTTTAACCCCCTAAACCCTAAACCTCTAACCCCTTAACCCCCAACCCCTAACCCCTAAAATCCTTAACTTCTAAATCCCCTAACCCTCTAAACCTCTAAACCCCTAACCCATTTAACACCATAAACCCTAAACCTCTAACCCTTAACCCCTTAAACCCTAATTCCCAACCCCTAACCCATTTAACCCCTTAAACCCCTAAAACCCTAACCCATTTAACCCCCTAAACCCTAACCCCATTAACCTCTAATGACCCCTAACCCCTAAAATCCTTAACTGCTAAATCCCCTAACCCGCCAAACCTCTAAACCCTAACCCATTTAACCCCTTAAACCTATAACCCCTTAACCCCTATACCCTTAGAACACTAACCCATTTAACCCCCTAAACCCTAAACCTCTAAACCCTTAACCCTTAAACCCTAATTCCCAACCCCTAACCCATTTAACCCCTAAACCCCTAAAACCCTAACCCATTTAACCCCCTAAACCCTAAAACTCTAAACCCTTAAACCCCTAAACCACTAACACCTAAACCCCTAACCCCTTAACCCCTAAACCCCTAAACCGTTAACACTTATCCCATAACCCATTAACCCCTCACCCCTAACCCTTAAAATCCTTAACTACTAAATCACATAACCCCTAAGCCCCTAATCCCTTAACTACTAAGTCATTATTCACCCAACCCCTAATTGCGCCTAAATCCCCTAACCCCTAAGCCCCCAATCCCTAATCCCTTAAACACTAACTCATTATTCCCCTAACCCCTAAATGCACCTAAATCCCCTAACCCCTTAACCACTAACTCATTATTCCCCTAACCCCTAAGTGCACCTAAATCCCCCAACCCCTAAGCCCCCAATCCCTAACCCCTTAACCACTAACTCATTATTCCCCTAACCCCTAAACCTTAAACCTCTAACTCCTAAGCCCCTAATCCTTAATACCTTAACCACTAACTCATTACTCCCCTAACCCTTATAACAATCCTTAAAACCCATTGGGATTAGCCATTCCAAACAAGAGCAGGTCTAGTTGGGACCTACGATCGGGTTAATTCCCCTTGATTTGTCATGACTTCACATGCAGAAAAATATACTGTCGTTACTTTCTTCTTTGGAACTTTGAAAATCTTGGTTGATATTGAAATGCTTAAATGCTGTAGTGAGTTTAAAGATATATTTGATGTTCACCACTTTGTTGACACACTGAAGGAAGATGTGCACATTATTGATTCCTTACCATCATCCTTAAAAAATGTTGAGTCTTTAAAGAAGGCTCATGTTTCGTGCTCAAAGGTGAAATAATCTTCTGTTCTTTTTAAGACTTTGCTTGGATATAATATTCTTGTTGATTTTGAGGTGATAGTTTTCATACATTACCCTAAATCCATTCTAGGAATGCAGCTAACAATTTTGGAAGTTGTCCAATCTACAGGCGTCCTTCTACACCCTAAAATTGGATTAACAACTATAAATACCTACTAATTTACTAAATCAAAATCCGAAGGACAGTTTGTTTTCTCTAATTCATTATGCATTCCTAAAGCTGAGATTCATCCAATACGTGTGATTCTAAAAACGATTATCTGAAATTTATCTAGAGAGAATACTCGTTTTTCTTTTGGGCCACAGTTCTCTATTTTTCTGGATTGCAATTTTGGGTTGCATTTTGGAAATTACGTTAGAGTCTTTGGCTTTGCTTCCTGGGTGCATTTCTGGGCCGTGATCCCAAACCTAGGCGGAGTATAAATACCCACTAATTTACTAAGTCAAAATCCCAAGGACAGTTTTTTTCTCTAATTCCTTATGCATTCCTAAAGCTAAGATTCATCCAATACCTATGATTATAAAAACAGTTATCTAAAATTTATCTAGAGAGAATACTCGTTTTGCTTTTGGGCCACAGTTCTCTATTTTCTGGATTGTAATTTTGGGCTACATTTTGGCAATCTATGTTGAGTCTTTGGCTTTGTTTCCCGGGTGCATTTCTGGGCCGTGATCCCAAACCTAGGCGGAGTATAAATACCCACTAATTTACTAAATCAAAATCCCAAGGACAGTTTGTTTTCTCTAATTCATTATGCATTCCAAAAGCTGAGATTCACCGGGCAGAGTGACTCCATTGGTGATAAAGTAACCAATGATGGGAGGTCATCTTTTCTTAGAAGATCACCAAGCAATGGAAACTCTGCTCCATTACCTGTTTTTGATGATTTTTTTACAACACGTTTAACTGGATCACAAATGCCTGATAAATTTATTGGGTTGGATGCTCCAAGATCAATGCCAGAAATTGTTCAGAAACCTATGGCTTTCAAAGATGAAAATAATAGATATGAAGATCATAACACAAACATGCTTGATGCAGCCATTCAGCACTATTGAGCTGTTGATGCACGTCCTTCAGAATCTAGAACCTCTATTAATGGAATGGTTGGAACTTCATATCCTCCATTTGCCAATATGACATATCAGTCAGGTGGTGTTGAGCCAACAAACTTTCCTAACAGCAGTGGAATCCAGCAGTTACTTGGCTTTCTGCCTCAACAAACATCTCATTCATCACAGCAGTAGTTAATGGGGCCAACAGATCTTCCTTTCAACTCACATTCTCTTGTTGGGCCACAGGGTCGGCCTCCTCCTCCATTCTTCTCGTATCCCCATGGGCATGGACCTTGTGACTTAAATTTGGGAGGTATCAGTGCCATACCAAATCAACAGATGAATCATCAACAAACCCAACAAAACCGACAATTGAATTTGTTTGATCATGGCAACTCCCTGGATCCACAGCATCCTGGATCTGACATCTGGTCAGATCATTTGCATGGAAGACCCTTCCCTCAGGAACCATCTGGGAAAATGTTATACCCACTCCATGGTGGGCCTCCCATGAACCAGTCTGTTTATCACTCATTGAGGCCTCATGGTTTTCCACCAAATCACTTAATTCAGCCAGTTCTAGTACCACAGAGAGGGCTTCCTTCAATGAACAACTTTCCTTTTATTCCTAAACAACTGCCACATTTTCCTCGTGGCCTACCTTCCAATTATCCACATGTTCCTGGTCCTTCTATGCTCGAAATTTCTATGCATTCCATGCAGAGTCCACCATTTCATCTTCAGCCCAGCCACACTTCTGTGGGAACTCCCCATCATCAATTGCGACCAATATTTGGTGCTTCTCCAGATGTTAATGTTCCAGTAGAGGGACGCCAACATATAGGTGCAATGGGAAATGAAGGAGCAATACTGGACATGTTGTTTGCAAAAGAATTGAAGAGACAGCCATCTGGATCGGTCCCTGCAAATCAATATCCAGGCCGAAACATGGGATATGGGTAAATTGTTTTCTGTACACGAGTAATCACGGAGTGAGGTTGGTGGGAAGGTGGCAGGCATATTGATGTAGGAATAAACAACACATGATTCCTACCAATCAATTTCTTGTAGTAAAATATGAAATTTTACTTATGCCAAGTTTATGCTTGAATTTCGGTTTACTTCTTCTTCATTCACCCTTTAATGACAATGTCAAATTAATTTTCCCCAATCCCAAATAGATTTCTGATATACATTATCTTTTTACCCAATGGCATGAGCCATCACCATGAATATAAATAACTACCGTATCTGCCTTTCAACAAATTGTATTTGCAGCTTAATGTTAAAACTGAGATCGGAATAGTCACACTACAGAAATCTTGAATTTATGCACATGGAATTCAATACCGCCAGAATTCCCCAACGCAGCCAAACAATAGGTATATTTGATGTTAATTTGAATTCAATTGAACTTATGCAGCACGTAGGGATCACACATTCGTTTTTGAAATATCGATGGCATAGCTTACATTAGAAAACTACAGCAAATGTTCAATCGATCTCACAGCAAACTACGATATTCAATACCGATTTACTACTGCAGCAAATGTTCAAAACGGTCTTTATATACATCGGTTTTATCCACAGCAACAATTGACCATTTAACACCAACATTCATCGTGGTTTAACAGTCAACCAACAGCGCCATTCACAATTCGACTTTACAAACATAACAGTCATTCATAAATTCTGAACCTGCAATACCTGTGCTGCGTCATACAGCTCA
Organism: Pinus albicaulis; assembly: GCA_034641835.2. NCBI lineage: Eukaryota > Viridiplantae > Streptophyta > Pinopsida > Pinales > Pinaceae > Pinus > Pinus albicaulis. The sequence continues at coordinate 1,127,725,979 of CM076583.1, read as the reverse complement.
TTCCACCGTTTGAATTTGTCAATCCACTGCTAGCTATCTTCAACGCTGCTCTTTTCAGCATTCTGGTCCACGTAGCTGCAACTTCCAGCACGTGATCCACTTCTCACAGCGCTCTCCTCTGTTCTTGGCTTGTGCAGAGCTTACTCCTCCCCATCGCTCTTTCCAATGACTAAAACCCATCCAGCATTACCATGATTATAACCTCAGAAAAAAAAACACTGTTACACTTCCATTCCAGCATTGGCTACTTGCAGGATCAGATACATACACATACATACAAAAATCGATCTTGTGCAGAAATAAATGAGTTAGCTAAACTACTAATCGATGGAATATTTCATGGGCGAATAGACATTAGCTACCCCTCTGCAATTTCAATATATTATTCAGATTTCTCACATACACACACATCTTCACACCTTCCAGCTTCTCTAATTTATACAATTATGAGAAACTATTCTCCTCAGAATAGATTTCTTCTAGAGTTTCTCAATAAACTAATACCTCCCTATTATTTAGTATTTATCCCTATTTTGGTTCTATTCCACGCAGGGAAAGAAACCAACTCTATTATTATTCCATATTTAATTAAATATAAAACAAACTAACAATTCTCCTAAAGTAAATAACAAATTTAATAAAATATATTATTTAAACTATTTCTAAGTCTAATTTATTCTAACTAGCCACAACATGTGACCAAGATGTCACATTGCTGGCTAGGTGCTTGATGCTCCTGCATCAGACTCCCAGGGAAGAAAGTGATCTTGTAGCTCTTTAGGATCGATTCCTATCTTCTGTAGTTCTGTTGTAGTCATCCAACTGGCATCTTCTGCTGGTCGTCCTTTCCATTTGATCAAATACTGATAATAAGTTTGATGCCTTGTTTTCTTTGATTCTCATTTATCCAAAATAGCTTCTACCTCCTTCTTTTCTTCTTTGGGCATCTTCTCTTCCCAACTTAAGGTTGGGCTTTCTCCTGCTGTCGTGTTTCCTGGTAATTCTTCTCCTGGCTCTCGGTATAGGTACAAGTCTACAATGTTAAATATAGGAGATATTCCAATTCCTGTTGGCAGATTAACTTCATATGCATTTGAAGAAAATTTCCTTATGATTTTACATGGTCCTATCTTTTTAAGTTTCAACTTATTATATTTTCTAACAGGAAATCTTTCCTTTCTCAAATAGACCATGACTAAATCACCTACTTGGAATTCCTTTTCTTTCCTTTTCACATATGCTCTTTGCTTGTACTTGGTGCTGCTTACCTACAACCTATTCGTTACCTCTTCCTGTAATCCCTGCATCTGTTCAACAAATTCTTCAGCCTTTGCGCTCCTTCCTTCTTGTTTTCCTAAGTCTCTGAGTTCATACACACCTCTTGGATGCATTCCAAAAACAATTTGGAATGGTCTCATACCAGTGCTTTGATTTCGAGTGTCGTTATAAGCAAACTCAGCCTGAGCAAGGGCTAAATCCCACTGTTTAGGATTGTCGTACACCAGGCTCCTCAGTATGTTTCCCAAACTTCTATTCACGACCTCGGTCTGCCCATCCGTTTGAGGATGATATGCTGAACTGAAACTAAGGTTGGTACCTAGTTTCTTCCACAGAGTTCTCCAAAAATGTCCCACAAACTTAGTATCCCTGTCAGACACAATACTCACAGGCAATCCATGCAATCTCACAATTTCTGAAAAGAATAGATTAGCGATATGTGTTGCATCACTTGTTTTCTTGCATGCAATAAAATGAGCCATTTTATAAAATCTATCCACAACAACATAAATAGAATCATTCCCTCTTTGATTTTTTGGTAAACCCAAAATAAAATCCATACTAACTGCATCCCATGGTCGGTCGAGTATTGGCAACGGCTGATACAAACCTGTATTCTGACTTTTCCCCTTAGCATGCTGACAAATCCTGCACTTTTCCACAAACCGTTTAACATCAGTTTCCATCTTTGGCCAATAATAGAAAGTATTTACCTGAGCGAAAGTTTTGTCTTGTTCGAAATGTCCAGACAGACCTCCACTGTGCTTCTCTTTGATTATATTTTCCCTCATGGAACATTTTGGGATACACAACTTGTTACTCTTAAATAGTAATCCTCCTTGGATTGAATAATCCAACCACTGGCTTCTGTTGTGGATTGCTAGATTTTCCACTGCTGCATAAACATCTTTAAATTCTTCATCATCTTTATACATGTCAACCATTTCTTCAAATCCCACAACACCAACCTGCATTTCTTGCATGATCAAATTCACCCTACTTAAAGCATCAGCAACTTTGTTCAATTTCCCACTTGTATGGTTGATTACAAAAGTGAAACTTTGTAAATATTCTACCCATTTAGCATGTCTCTGATTCAATTTTGGTTGATTGTTTATAAACTGCAGTGTGTGGTTATCAGAATATAGCACAAACTCTTTTGGCAACAAGTAATGTCTCCACTTCTTTAGGGCCTGGATAACAGCATAAAATTCTTTGTCATATGATGAATATTTCTGTTTAGCTTCATTTAGTTTTTCACTAAAGTATGCTATGGGTTTCTATTCTTGACTTAGGACTGCTCCAATTGCAATTCCACTAGCATCAGTTTCAACTTGGAAAACTTTCTCAAAATTTGGTAAAGCTAAGATTGGTTTTTCAGTAATCTTCCTCTTTAACAATTTAAAATTTTGATTTGCTGCCTCTGTCCATTTGAATGGCTGTTTAGTATCCCTGATTGTTTCAATGATGGGTGCACAAATTTGACTGAAACTTCTAATAAACTTTCGGTAATAACTTGCCAACCCATGGAAGCTTCTTACCTCAAATGTGTTTCTAGGAGTTGGCCAATTTACAATTGCCTGGATTTTCTCTAGATCCATTTTCAACCCTTCCTTAGAAACTAGAAAACCCAAATAAATCAGTTCTTCCTTCATAAAGCTGCACTTCTTCAAATTTATTAACAATTTCTCTTGTTGTAAAGTTCTTAGAACTAATTTGAGGTGTTCTAGATGCTCTTCCTTATTTCGACTGAAGATAAGTATATCATCGAGGTAAACAATCACAAATTTACCTATATACTCTTTCAAAACATTGTTCATCAATATCATGAAAGTACTAGGTCCGTTAGTAAGTCCAAAGGGCATTACTAACCATTCATACAAACCACTATTTGTCTTGAACGCAATTTTCCATTCATCCCCCTCTCTTATTCTTATCTGATGATACCCACTCTTCAAGTCTATCTTAGAAAAATAACTCGACCCACTCAAACAGTCCATTAAATCATCCATTCGAGGTAGGGGAAAACGATACTTGATGGTGATTTTGTTTATAGCTCTAGAATCTATGCACATACGCCATTCGCCTCCTTTCTTTAGACTGAGTACTGTTGGTACAACACACGGACTAAGGCTCTCTCTGATCAATCCTTTGTCCATCAACTCTTGGACCTGTCTTCCAATTTCGGCATTCTCCTGTGGTGTTAACCTGTAGGCTGCTTTATTCGGTAAACTGGCTCCTGGAATTAGATCAATATGGTGGCTAATACCTCTGATAGGTGGCAACTCATTTGGTAACTCATCCACAACAATATCAGCAAAATCATTCAATAACCTTTGAATTTCTTCAGGTAAGTCTTCCAAATTTGTAGAAGTTAAGATTACCTTGGGTTTCTCGATAACGGCAAAATGCGTCTCCTTACCCTTCTCAACCTCCTGTAATAAGGTTTTCCCGCTTATCAGCATGACGTGATTCCTAAGTGCTTCTTCCTCAGCTTCAGCTTTCAATGGCAGTAGTGTATGCTTGTTCCCGTCTTTCTCAAGAGTATACGTGTTTCTTCGACCATCATGTATGGCTTTCCGGTCAAATTGCCAGGGCCTTCCAAGCAATATGTGACATACATCCATCGGCATTATATCACATAAAATAACATCCTTATAAGTACCAATTTGAAAATCAACCTTACATTGTTCAGTTACAAAAATCTGATGGCCTTTCTGGAGCCACGATACTTTATAAGGAGTGGGGTGTACTGTCCTTTCCAACTTTAATTTGTCTACCATTTCCGTAGAGACAAGGTTATCAGTACTACCACTATCAATTACTAATTTGCATTACTTACCCTTTGACTTACATATAGTTCGGAATAGATTTTTCCTTTGAATAGGTTCTTTGGTCTCCTTGGCTTCTTTAAGCAATACTCTTTTCAGTAACAGGGATTCTCCAGCTTCTGGTGGTTCCTCTTTGGCTTCAAGTTGCGGAATCTCCTCCTTGGCTTCTGCAACATTCACATTACGTGGGTTTTCCGACTTCTGATGAGGGCAATCCCATTGCATATGTCCCCATTCACCACATACATAACACCGTACGTCTCTTCCTCGCCCTCTGCCCCTGGGCATGAATCTTCCGCGGCCAGAATCTCCTCTTTGTGGTGGTTTAATACTTGTGCTCCCTGTCTCATTCTGTGAGTGTTGAAATTTTGTTCTGAATGTTCCCTTTCCTTTTGCCGGGTTCTTACCTCTATTCCTCTGGTTTTGTTTGCGCACCAGTTTTTCCTCCGCCCTCAAGGCTGCTTGATAAGCATCTTCAACCGACTTCAAATTCAACAAACTGATTTCATCCTATATTTCATACCTCAAACCATTTATGTATCTAGCTACCTTTTCTAGATCATATTCAACATGGCCAGATCTAATACTCAGCTTATAAAATTCTTCAGTATATTCCTTGATTGTCATCCCTTTATGTTTTAAATTCTGTAATTTTCTAAACAAATTTAATTGGTAATCCTTCGGAAAAAACTTACCCTTCAGCTTACTTACCAGTCTGTCCCATTTCTTGACTTTGGGCTTCCCTTTTCGCTCCCTTGATAACTGCAATTCATCCCACCATAAGGCTGCATGGCCTTTTAATCTTGTGGCTGCAAATTTTACTTTCTTCTTGTCATTGACCTCTTCATAGTCGAAGTACTTATCCAATGAACTGATCCAGTCCATTAGCACCTCCACACTAAGACTTCCGTCATATAAAGGTACTTCTATTCTTGGTCGACTGCTGGCTTTGAATAGCATCTTCATGACCTTGGCTGCTTCATTCTCTTCCTCCACTTCTTCATTAGTGGTCTCTTCTTCATCGGCACTGTCAACTGCACCATCTGCTGCTCTTCGATGAGTAGTTTCCATGGTAGCCATTCTCGTGCGTAAATGCCGGATTTCATCTAGAAAAATTGCATTTGCTGTAGGTCTCCCTCGACCTATCCCAACTCCTCTTCTGGGCGGCATTTCTGCAATACTTCAAAACAGCTTAACAGAGCTCCGATACCAAAAATGATGTAGGAATAAACAACACATGATTCCTACCAATCAATTTCTTGTAGTAAAATATGAAATTTTACTTATGCCAAGTTTATGCTTGAATTTCGGTTTACTTCTTCTTCATTCACCCTTTAATGACAATGTCAAATTAATTTTCCCCAATCCCAAATAGATTTCTGATATACATTATCTTTTTACCCAATGGCATGAGCCATCACCATGAATATAAATAACTACTGTATCTTCCTTTCAACAAATTGTATTTGCAACTTAATGTTAAAACTGAGATCTGAATAGTCACACTACAGAAATCTTGAATTTATGCACATGGAATTCAATACCGCCAGAATTCCCCAACGCAGCCAAACAATAGGTAGATTTGATGTTAATTTGAATTCAATTGAAGTTATCCAGCACGTAGGGATCACACATTCGTTTTTGAAATATCGATGGCACAGCTTACATTATAAAACTACAGCAAATGTTCAATCGATCTCACAGCAAACTACGATATTCAATACTGATTTACTACTACAGCAAATGTTCAAAACGGTCTTTATATACATCGGTTTTATCCACAGCAACAATTGACCATTTAACACCAACATTCATCGTGGTTTAACAGTCAACCAACAACGCCATTCACAATTCGACTTTACAAACATAACAGTCATTCATAAATTCTGAACCAGCAATACCTATGCTGCGTCATACAGCTCATTCCACCGTTTGAATTTGTCAATCCACTGCCATCTATCTTCAACGCTACTCTTTTCAGCATTCTAGTCCACGTAGCTGCAACTTCCAGCACGTGATCCACTTCTCACAACGCTCTCCTTTGTTCTTGGCTTGCGCAGAGCTTACTCCTCCCCAGCGCTCTTTCCAATGACTAAAACCCATCCAGAATTACCATGATTATAACCTCAGAAAAAAAAAACACTGTTACACTTCCATTCCAGCGCTGGCTACCTGCAGGATCAGATACATACACATACATACAAAAATCGATCTTGTGCAGAAATAAATGAGTTAGCTAAACTACTAATCGATGGAATATTGCATGGGCGAATAGACATTAGTTTCCCCTCTGCAATTTCAATATATAATTCAGATTTCTCACATACACACACATCTTCACACCTTCCAGCTTCTCTAATTTATACAATTATGAGAAACTATTCTCCTCAGAATAGATTTCTTCTAGAGTTTCTCAACAAACTAATACCTCCCTATTATTTAGTATTTATCCCTATTTTGGTTCTATTCCACGCAGGGAAAGAAACCAACTCTATTATTATGCCATATTTAATTAAATATAAAACAAACTAACAATTCTCCTAAAATAAATAACAAATTTAATAAAATATATTATTTAAACTATTTCTAAGTCTAATTTATTCTAACTAGCCACAACATGTGACCAAGATGTCACATTGCTGGCTAGGTGCTTGATGCTCCTGCATCACATATCTTTTAAGGAAAATATCATTTCATGATTTACAACCAGACAGAAATATATGCTACTAAGTAGGGTTTTAGTAAGTTGTTTAATATGAGAGTGAGAAGGCTATCATTATTTGTTGAGAAGCCTCTTGTATATTAATGTCTTGGTTTGTAAATATTGAATTTCTGAAGCCTGTATTGGGGGTGGATTTTGCAATTTATTTTCCGAGTAAATAGTTTTTTTTACATTATCTTAAAAAATATGTAGAAATCGTTTGCAGGGCAGCTTGAATACACATTACTCTGAAAAAAAGAGAGCTGAGATTCATCCAATACGTGTGATTCTAAAAACAGTTATCCGAAATTTATCTAGAGAGAATACTCGTTTTGCTTTTGGGCCACAGTTCTCTATTTTTCTGGATTGCAATTTTGGGCTGCATTTTGGCAATCTACGTTGAGTCTTTGGCTTTGTTTCCCGGGTGCATTTCTGGGCCGTGATCCCAAACCTAGGTGGAGTATTTGGGCACTGGGGTGTCCTTTTGGGCTGTGTTTCATCCTTCAAGGTCAAAGTTTCAAACCCCATCACCAGGTAATCTTGATTCTTATCTATTATAGCTACCAGTGGTTATTGTTGTAGGAAGAAAGTTGTTGAAGTATACATCACAGCTTCACAAATGACCTTCCACAATGCACTAAAGTGAGAAAGTTAACTGTGTGGAGTCATGGGTCGAAGGTCCAAATTTTTTATAGAGCCACTGCACTATACAAATGACTACTCACTAGATTAGCTTAATCAACCAAAGTTCACAAATAAGCCCCTGGAGCTTGCCTAAGATTGTACAAACAATCCCCTTCCACTCTGGGTACTCTCCACAGGACATCATCAAGTTCGGCATGCCTTCATATTGATTGATGCATGAAGAGGTTATTCCCCTTAGCCTTATATATTAGGAGAGAATTCATTTCACTTTAGAGTTCACCTAGGATTGTACAGACAGGCCCCTTATGCTCTAGGTACTCTCTAGAAGGCATCATCAAGTTCTACATCAGCATCTTAACAATAATAGACAAAGTCTATGATACTTCCTCCTCTTCCTCTACTATTATCTCCAACAATGATGTTAATGTTGCCACTGTTTTAGCATTTAGGAGTGCCCTTATCACTTTATCATTTAGCGTTTAGGAAATGCTCCCATAGTCAACTTATGACTTCTTGCACTCTCTAATCTTATTGATTTTTTCTTAATCATAATATTATCTTGTCATTCATTTCCAGCTTTTCCAAAAAATATTAGTGTTTCTCAGTTTTCTTACAATTAATGTGAGTTTGTTCATAAGTATAGTACAAAGTTCTGTAAAATTTTGGAGATTACTAGAAATTACCACATTCAATGATGCCCTACTATGTTTAAATTCTCACTTGGTTAACACCAATATCTCAGAAAAACCATCAAACAATTAGTTCTTGGAATGGAGACAAAATCCACTCGCACTAAAATACTTGTTGTACTATCAATGATAAAGGGTTGTACCATGACCAGTAAATTTTAATAACAATTTTGTGAACAATCAAGCTTCTAGTAATTATATTTTTCACGCAATTCAAACGAATAAGTCTCAAAATTATCAGCATGCGCAAATTGTAATAATAGTTTTGTGAACAATCCAGCTTCTAGTAATTATATTGTTCACGCAATTCAAAATAATACGTCTCAAAATTATTAGCATGTGCATAGAGACAGAGTTGATGTTTGCCTATTTGAAAACAACCGACACAATGTGGCATCATCTCAAAACAAATGATATTAATCGGACCACAACATTACATGTCACTAATAAAAAAAACATCCTAATACCACTTAATAGTACAGTTTGAAAGAACGACCTGTAGTTCCTCCTTGGCTGCGTATACCAGGAGGAACTGGTATTGGCAAAGATACATGCACTTGCTCTCTCATAGAGCAGTTGTAGTCACATGAGAAGAAACCTGCAGTATATACTATACATCCAAGATAAACCTGAAAAAACAAACTAAGAACTTGATTCAACGCGATTGGATAAAAAATACTCAAATGGTGGTAGCATACAATAACTACAGCTTTTAAATTGATTTTCAGATTTTCAGTGTACTTCAGTGTACCATGAAATTATAGTATTGTAATAGTACATGAATGGAAACAACTTATTTAACGAGAGCCACAACAAGAGTAGAGACCCACAAACAGTTTTTTCCACTCGCTTTTGGTTATGCTCATAGAAGAGTGTAGCAGCAGCAGCAGAATTTAGGCCGAAAATAATCACAAAAAACAGAAAGCACAAAGGGCTCACTTCCTCTTGAACATCTTAAAAGTATCTCTCAATGGGTTCTGATAGTTCGATAATGAACATTAGAATTCATGTTATTGAGCTTCAGGCACTTCAGTTCTTCAGTTACCAATCCAAAAGTATATTATGACATTATCTCCGTTATTTTTGACATTTGAACTCAAAAAAAATCTCTTAACACTTTTCGGATAATATCATTGTATTGTTTACATATATAATCACAAAATATAGCAATAAGTGAGACAAAAAACAAGATATGGAAGGCAACAACCCCCGCAAAATTATTATTATTATACTCTTGCTATTCTAGCACTTGTGGAATAAGTTGGAGAGCTTCTTTGCTAGGGTATTGAGTTCATGGTATATATGGCCACAAGAGAACCAATCCAACTTGTTTTAGACTTGTTTGATACCTTGTAAAATGTGAGCCAAATGAGGGGCCACTATGTTGACTTTGTCACATACTCAATCCAAAACAAGTTTTGAATCCCCAAAAATATTTAGTTTTTTGACATATTTTTGGTTGACCACATTGACAAGATCCTAGAGAGTTGAAAATTCAACTCTCATGTTTGTGCCCATACTTGGAGCATATTTGATATGCAAAAAATGAGCAAGTTTTGCATATTTATTTCCACAATGATTTTATTTCATTGCTTTGATCTTTGATGTTGTGTCATCAATTAAATATTCCATTCCTCCATTAGCAGGACTGCCTACATACAAACCTCCACTTTCAGGTTATGTTTCTTTAAGTGGTTCACGCCCAATGAATATCCACTCATCGATGCTAGCTAGGTCATATGGTAACATTTCATCTACTTTTCATCAACCTTTAAAGACAAAAATTGACATATCAAATGATTCACGCCCATTAACAAGACAAATTAAACTGGCTACAATCCATTCTGGTGAGATGATGGATATATTGAAACCATTCCCACAGGCTTCAGAAACCACTCTGGCTCCAGTTCAAGTTCTGGATGGAAATACAAACTCCTTTCCAAAATCTCTTGGCAATTAATCAAGTTCTCTTGCAGTTGCATTTTTCAACAATGAAGATAATTATAGTTTACAGTTTTCCGTTAGTCCTCCATCTGAAGTATTGACTATAGATAAAGCAGATGGAGTTAAATTGCCACTAGTGAACATGCCTACTGTGACAACATGTGATCTCTCTGATGGTACGGTTTCAATTTTTTCTGTAGTTTCTGCACTTGAGTCTGGATTCTCATCATACTAGTGAAAAGCATAAAAACATAACTAAAAAACAAGCAGGTATTTCAACAAATTAATTTTCAAATAAGATAACAAAATCTGAGCACAAGCCTAAAAAGCAGCAAATGCAACAACACGTGGCATTGGTAGGAAGCTCTTCAAATATGGAAAGGGAGTCAAAAGGAGAGGTGGTTGCAAAGGAGTCTAAACTTAGTGGTTCTCATAGGAAGGTGGAGGAGTTAATTTTGAGTCAGACTTCATCATCTACCTCAAAAACTCCTTTAATGACAACCCTACAGAAGTTTGTTAAAGTTGTTGATGGAGGGGCTAGTTCTGACCTAGCTATAGAAACAATTTTTCATTTTTCACTGCCAAAGCTTGATTCTGCAGCCCATCCTTCTAGGTCATTTAACAATCCCACAAAATTTGAAAATATACTATTGCCAAAGAATTCATTAGGAAACATGGTTAATGTTGTGGACACTCCCTCGTTAAGGATATCAGGGATTTCATCATCTGTAGATGAGATCACCGAAAGGGATATTTCTATGGGAACCTTGGAACCTTTACAAGATTCAAAATCTGTAAGTGAATTGATCATTGCTGATATGTCTTCATCTTTGGGAAGCTTTGGTGAGGGATATGAAGGAAAGACAAAAACTTATGGGCTAGTTATAGAGTTTTCTACAAAGGATTCTGGAGTAGTAAAGAAAAAAACAGAAGATATGAAGTTTAATAATAATAATGTTCTTGTAGGAACATTGAAAATCTCACCATGCAGTGAGGATGGCATTAAATCAGATTCAAAACTTAGAAATGTGAAGGATAAACAATTTGAATCAACAAGCGATAATGCTAGACAAAGTTGCAACAATAATTTTGTTAATTCTGTAATTAGAGAGAAGCAAGATCTTGGAAATGTTCTCCATCCTGAGCATGGTACTGTTGTGGTTTTTGATTCCCCATATGAGTTGTCAAGTTCACCTGATGTTGACATAAACAAAGAGCTGGCTTATTTTTCCAATTCTGTCATTGGAAAAGAAAAATCTAGTTTGCATGCTGGCGAGAGAAAAATCAATGGAATGCATGAGAGTAGGTTGGCATCTCAACTAGCTATACATGACAATGGCACAGTGGTTGTTGATCAAAATATGCTCAAAGAGAAAAAGGGTGAAGTGTTAGTTGTATTTGAGCAGTCAAAAACAAATATAGGCAAGGTGTCTGAATGGGAATTACAATAAGAAGCTACAAAAGTCCTCCCTAAAGTTGATATGGCTATTTTGGAGGAAAAACTAGGTTTTCTATCTAGTAACAAAGTTATTGACTGGAAACAATCTTCTAGATATAGAAATAAAGGTAGGGTTAACCATGATAGTGCTAAATTACTTGGGGAAGGTTCAACTGACAATGTGAATGAAATTGGCACACAAGATAAGGGTCAAGTATCCACCACTAATAGTGATATTTGTGAAATGTCTGCTCAACTTCAGGTGTCATCTTTGCTTGCTGAAAGTGAAGGCAAGTAGGATTTAGTAGCTAGATTGACAGAAAAGGAGAATAAAAGTTCTTCCAATGTTTTTGCAAAGAATAATGTTGCAAATATTGGTGATGCAGCCAAGGTAGTAGTTGTCAACAAGAAGAAGAAAAATAGGGAATTTTCCAGTAAGGCAAATGTTGCAGTTCCCATTGGGATTTATATAATGCTTATAAGGTTCAAGAGAAGAAGCAGGAAGATGTGAACCATCCAAAATAGTAACCGATGACGTCAAGAGTAAGACTTCTTCAAAGGAGCCTGAGAAGCAAGTCCTGGAAGAAGTGGATGACTGGGAAGATGCAGCCAAGCTTTCAACTCTTATGAATCAAGTAGCTATTTTAGTTACTGAATGTTCAGGAGACAGAAAGTACTCCGGAGATTTTTTGTTGACAATCAAGGATTAGTGCAAAGATCTACCAAATCATTTTGAAATTTGTCCAAACATTATTGAATTACTTGTAAATTCCCAAGCACTTGCAATTCATGTAGGAGAGGCTGATACATTAGCAAGCACTGCAAGAGGACTTGACAAGCAACTGATTAGGAATTATCTACTTGAACATCATGGGAGAAATATGGCCAGTTTGGATGATGATAGATGGGCCAAGCCGGTGGATGATTTTCCTGATGGCTGTGATATGCAGATGGATGTGGATATTAGTGGTTCCTCTGATGTGTTTCAACCTAGCCAAGGTTATAATACTGGCTTTGCAAGAAAGTATGAATGTCATCCTTTCTGGAGGGCATTATGTGAAAGAACCACTTCCACAAGTTGGACTAGTGAGAAATAATTCAGATGCTGATAGGTGGCAACATGTTTCTGGTTCGTAGAAGGGTTTGATTCCTCCTCCACAGCCTTCTCTGCTCATAGTTCATATATCAGAGAACTGATATGAAGTGGGCAAGGTTTCTGATGAGGATTGGTTGAAACAAAGACAAATTAAATCCATCCTTAATAAATTAACGCCCCAAAACTTTGAGAAACTTTTTGAACATGTCGAAGAAGTGAACATTGACTCTGCATCATGTCTTCATGGTATAATATTCAAATATTTGACAGAGCTTTGATGGAGCTGGCTTTTTGTGAAATGTATGCAAAATTTAGTTTTTAGCTTACTGCAGGAATACCTGAATTTTATGAAGATAATGAGAAGGTTGTTTTCAAGCGATTTCTTTTGAACAAATGCCAGGAAGAATTTGAAAAATATGAAAGAGAAGAGGCTGAGGCTGAGAAAGTAGAAGAGCATGGTTAAAAAATCCTTTTAGCAGAAGAAAGATGGGAGAAGAAGGCTGCAGCATGACGACAAATGCTAGGAAATATAAGGTTTATTGGTGAGCTTTATAAATAAAGTATGTTGACTGATAGAATTATGCAAGCACACAACAAAAAATTAATTGGTGAATTTCAGCATCTAGAGGAGGAAAATTTTGAAGCTTTGTGCAAACTGATGAGCACTGTTGGTAATATGATTGACCATTCAAAGGCCAAGGAACATATTGATGCTTACTTCGATAGGATGACAAAAATGTCAAATAACCAAGGGCTTCCCTCTAGGTTGAGGTTCATGTTGAAGGATCTGATTGATCTGAGGAGGAATGGATGGAAACAAAGGAAGAAATTTGAGGGCCCCAAGAAAATAGAGGAAGTGCATCGGGATGATGTGCAAGAACTACATGGACAGGGAGGCTACTCTCGAGGTACCAATATGGGACATTCAGGTCGGAGACTTGTGACACCACTTGATCATGGTGGGAGAGGACCTGCGATGCCACCTTACATGGCAGGTGCACATACGGGTTCACTTCCACATATGGGTGGGATTAAAGGGCCACAACCCCATATGGGACCACGTGACCGTAGATTTTCCAGTCAAGATGCTCGGATTGTGGATAGAGCTCAATTTGAAAATCAGTGAATGCCAAGCCCTTCAACACACAGGGCTTCTGATGATGGCCACCTGACTCTTGGTCCTAAGGGAGGTCTTGGCAAGGGAATAAGAGGGAGGGTTCAGCCTCTGCCATATGCTAAGAGGCTCTAGAAAATTTGGCAGAAATTCCGACGGCCAATTCGTCGCTATTCCGACACATAGTCGTCGCAAGAGCGACAGTTCGAGGGCAGGAAAAACGTGGTTTAGCATACCTTCGCAGTTCTGACGCAATTAAAAAGTGTCGCACTATCGACACTTTTTCTGTCGCTTCCAAACAAGCGTCACTCTTCCGACGTTTCCCAATCTGTCGCACTTCCGACCTTTGTAAACTGTCACACTTCCGACGAAATGTGGTCCGACGTTTTGAACGTCGCTCTTCCGACGTCTGTAAACTATCACAATTACGACGAAATGTGGTCTGACGTTTTGAATATCGCTCTTCCGACGTGTTTATACTATCGCTCTTAAGACGTTTCTAATCTGTCGCAATTCCGACGCTTACAAAGCGTCGGTATAGCGACGGCAGGTTCAATTTAAAAAAAAAAAAAATGAAACTTTAAAAGAGGAAAAACATTGTTTTGAATATATTATATGAAGTAAAACAGTCCATGAAGTCATTACATTTTCACATCTGAAGATTGGAACCCAAATATCCATCCAGAAAATTGGAATTCCCACCCGAGAAAATGATAGAAAAATACCCCATGTCACATACAGGGACATTATATAAAACCCAGTAACGGTCCACATGGAGATTATCGACAATCTAAGAAAGCATCCAAATATGCCCGAGGCATCTATAAGAAAGTGAAATAGCAGTATGTAGAATAGTAAAGCAACAGATAGAGTACTGACGTCCATTGTTCCAAATACAAATTAAAGTACCCAAAATCCTTGGTATGACTTCCCGCGCTAATCATGTGAGGAGTGTGATATGTCCAAAATATAAAAAGACCATGAGACCATATCAATAAACTGACAACATAGAGTAGCATAGCTAGTTTTGAGAGGGAGAGAAGCGGAGTGATAAACATTAATCATTTTTTTCCATGAGAGAAAAAACGCTATTTTGAATATATTATATGAAGTAAAACAGTCCATGAAGTCATTACATTTTCACATATGAATATTGGAACCCAAATATCCATCCAGAAAAGTGGAAGTCCCACCCCAGACAGTGATATAAAAATACCCCATGTCACATACAGGGACTTGATATAAAACCCAGTAACGGTCCACATGGAGATTATCGACAAATCTGAGAAAGCATCCAAATATGCCCAATGTTAGTATGAATCCTTTGTCGAAGTGTACGAAAAAAGACCACTTTATCTACGCATAACTAATAGCCCTAACATCAAAATTGGCCGCCAATATCTTCAAATATGTAGTTAGTTGATCAAGACAAGAGCTGCAAAAAACCAGATCTATGCATAGAAAGACATTAAGCAGTAAAAAGAAGGGTTTGCTCCATATATCCAATAGACAAGACAAGAACAATTTTTGAAAGAATTTTTTGTATTAAGGGCACCTGGGAGGAAAACAAGAAGATGTTTCCAATTCTCCTCGATGGGATGGGTTCTTGGAAGTCCTCAGCACTTCAGATCTAGAATCTCTCTCTCTTGTTGGTGTAGAAAACCCAGACAAAGATAGAACTCAAAGGGAGCTCACACAACAAATAATGTAGAAAAATGTGACCAAGTGTATAGATCCAGAGTGTTCTAATAGGCAACAAAAGGTGAAGAATGGTAGGAAAAACCCTCCTATTTATAACAAAATATTGGGTCATTATAGATCTTGGTGCATGATTAAAATAATGTTAACCAAATCTAGATCCACCTTTTATGGAATATTTTATTATATTTGTTGGAGGGAAAAAGTATTTGACTTGGGTCAAATCCCTTTATTTATCAATAATAAATAAATAAATGATTTATTTATCTTTTTAAGGAAGTGGTTGAAGGATAATCAAATAAATAATGATTTATTTAATTATTTGTGGATGATTTGGTCATATTTAACAAGGAATAATATCTAAATAAGATTTAAATAATTATTCCTAGAAAATAATAAGATAAATAAAGGTTTATCTAATTAATTTCTTTGTTTTGGGTTAAAAATGACTAGGAATAATAATTAAATTATGGTTTAATTAATTATTCCATGAGGAAAATCAAACAAAATAGGTTTGTTTAATATTTCCTTTTGGGGTTTCATGTTTAGACCATAAACAACCTAATAAATGTGGTTTATTAAGTTATTTTACATAGTGAAAGCAATTTTACTTAGGGTAAAATTGGTCTTACATGGTGTACTTGGGTCCATCTAATGATAATAGGTTAGATGACCAAAAAATGGTGTAACAGATCCCATAAGAACTTATGGTTGATACGTGTCTTAATTGAAACCTCCTATTGAGTGCGTCAACAAATTTATTTTCCTTACCTTTAATGTACTCTATTTCGAAGTCAAAATCACTAACTGTGTCCAACCATCTAGCTTAACTGGATTTTAACTTTGGTTGGTTAAATAAATATTTCAAACCCCCATGATCTAAGATCAAAGTGATTTTACTTCCAAGGAGATAATGTCTCCACATATTCAATGCATGAAGGATAGAAACCGACTCTAAATCACAAGTCACATAATTTTTCTCGTGCTCATTTAGCTTCCTTGATTCATAGCACACCAATTGGATATCCTACAATGAGACTCCTCCAAGTCCTTCTTTGCAGGCATCTGTTCACATTAAAACGTCCTTATCTGGACCTACTATTCTGGGTACAGGTGCATGAGTTAGAAAATACTCTAGTTCCTCAAATCTTGCAGTATACTTCGTTGTCCACTCAAACTTATGCCCTTTCTTTTGCAGTGTCATGACTAGATAAATAATAATACAAAAAAATTTAATACCTATTATAATACCCTACAATTCCCATGAATGATCTAATTGTAGCCACATTCCTAAGCATTTCCCATTCCATAATTGCTTTAATCTTTTCTAAATCAATCACCACACCTTATTTTGAGACAATATATCCCAAATACTGTATCTGAGATTGAAATAACTCACACTTCCTGAGATTCGTATAAATCATGTGCTCTCTTAATATCTATAACATTGTAGCTAGGTGTTCTTCATACTCCTCCTTGGTTTTTGAGTAAACCAAGATATCATCAACGAACACGAAAACAAAATTTTCCAAGTAAGGAATCAACACCTTGTTTATTATGCACATCAAGGTATTTTGTGCATTAGTAAGCCCAAAGGGAACAACCACAAATTCATAATGCCCATACCTTGTCTTGAATTTTTTATTATAAACTTCCTCATATTTAATGCACACCCGATGATAACCAGACTTCAAATCAATCATTGAAAAGACTGCTACTCCTCGCAATTGATCTAACATATCACCAATTCAAGGTAAAGGGTATATATTCTTGATGGAGACATTTTTAAGTGGCTTGTAATCTATGCAAAACCTAAGTGTGCCATATTTATTTTTCACATATAAGACTAGTGCTCCCCGTGGTGATACACTTGGCCTAATGTAGCATTTGTCAAATATTTTTTTTGAGTTGTAGCTTCAACTTTATCAATTCTACTGTGCTAATCCCATATGGAGCTTTGGATGCTAGTGTTGTGTCAGGAAAAATATTAATAAAAAATTCCACTTCTCTATGTGGTGGTAAACTAGGAATCTCCTCCATAAACACATCTTGAAATTTCTTCAAGATTGGGTTCTCTAATAACTGTTTCTATTATCAATGTCAATATTGCTGCTAACTTGTACAAAAAAAATCCTTTTTGGAAACTTATTATGTCCTGCATAACTCTGATCAACCTCACTGATATGGGTCTTATGTTCCCTTGCAACACTCTTCTTTCCCCTGTCTCATTAAGGAATTCAATTGATTTTTCATAATAGTCCACTTTAGTGGAATGAAGGGACAACTATTCCATTCTCAACAGTGCATAATATACACCCAATGGTAGTACATTAAAATTTGCAATTGTAAGCATGACAGTCAGCAAAAAGAGACAAGATATGACCAAATTCTCCACTCTTATTTTTGTTCCTGTGGCCAATTGGACAACCATGAATCCATGTATGCTTCTTTGGACAAATTACATTGTTAAACTATTGTTGGATAAACATAACTGAAATTTGATACTAGGTCAATTAAAATAGAAATTTTCCTATCACAAATCATACCCTCCATCTTGATAATGTATTCCTTATGGTCAACTTTACTATTGTCCATAACGTCATAAATTCCGGGCGCATTTTAAGTGCAGCAACCCTTGGTTGATTTTCCATGTAAATAAAATAAGACCAAGGTCATGGGACACATATTCCAAGACGAATGTTGGGAAAAAAATAGCGATGGGTATCACTGGTGATTAATTCATGGCTACGGAAATTGGAAAATACAAAGTGGCAATAATTGGCATATTATTTATAAAAATAATTGAAAATAGGTGAAAAGTAAGATGAAGATACACAAAATTACATGAGAGGGAAATTGAAGGAAAAATGAAGGAGAATGAAGAAAATGGAAGCCTTAATGATAAAAAGGATTATGAGGATAAATTCACAAATTTTGTCAGTTTATCTTTTGTTGGTTGAACCTTTTGTCAGTTTAGTTTTGGAGCTCTCATAAATTCTCTCATTCTCTCATACTCTTGCACACTTGGAGTATTATTGGAACATTCTTGGAGAACTTGGTTATTCACTTGTATTTTGAGAAAAAAGGGAAAGGAAATCAGGAAGGCACAAGGGAATAGTTGGATTAAAAACTGTAACTATATTTATTTTCAAGTAATAGGTTACATGTGTGATTTCCTTGTTGATTATAAATACATGGTATATGCATGTGATTTTCTGGTTATGTGTTGTCATTGGCATGGATATTTTCCTGGGTTGAAAATGCATTCAATCTTTCCTTTCAGTTTTCTGGATAGCCATGGTGTTGTGGGTTTCTCCACTTGTTTTTTTTCTTATTGGTGATCAGGTTCCAAATGGATGTGGGTTGGAACAAACGCTCTCGAAGCCCTGGAACAACTTGGGTTGAGTTACTAGTCTTGGAGCCTAGGTTGCAACAAACACTCTGGAGCCCTTGGTGGGTTGAGTTACTTGTCCTTGGAACTGGGTTGGACAAATGATCTAGAACCCTGGAAGGTTATGGGTTGAGTTATTAGTTCCTAGATCCCTAAAAAATAAGGTAGAGAATACTCTGGCCTGTGTTAGTGATGTTCAACCATGGAGGTGGAATCACTATGGTTGAGGTTTGAGTTGGTTTGGCCTCTGGAAACCTCGATTAGGTTTGGTCTTAGTTTATTCCATGAGATCCCACATTCATGCTTGGAATATGGCACGAGGGTGATTGGATGAAAGAGAGATTTGGTTCAACTGAATCTATGGTCAAGAAGTATGTGGAAATCCCTAACTTGGTTAGTATTTTCACGTGTTAGTATGAGACATTTTCCTATTATGATCTATGAATATTTGTAGTTTTTATGTTTATGGTATTATGGTTTAGATGACATGGTTTATATGTTGATTATTTTCTAGTTATATGCTAGTTATATGATGTGTACTATCTATGGCTCTTGTCATGGATTGTTTAGCTATTGATTGGTTGATGAATGTATGGAATAATAAGAATTTTTGTTTCTCTTTGGAAAGGGAATATATCCTTCTTGGTGATTCTCCAACGAATATCATACTATTATGATCATATATGAATTCATGACCTGTAGCTTACATGTTCGCCATGCATTTGAAAAAATGTCTAGTATATTCTATGAAGTCTAGGTAAAGTTCTTGATTGAAGTTTGATTTTTTAGCTTTTTCCTCATGTTAATAATGATTTTGGAAAGTCTTAGGAAGTTCTGAGTAGTGGTCTGTGTTATGCGGGATTTGCGACTGCAAACAAAAGTATCCCCCCTAGGTTTGGTGTCTAACCTAGAACAACAGAGAGACAAGGAACCCAATTCTTTCTTAAAGTAAATAGATGGTGGAATGAAGCCTACTTGGAATTTGTTGCATGCTTCTCTCCTTCTTTAGCTTGAATTCTCCAATTCCATATCTGATTTCCAAAATTAGAACTTGCACATTCAGATAACACAATCCAAGAAACTATGAGATATATGGAGTATCATCTAAGTAATTTATTCAATAGATCAAAATGGTATTGCAATACATGAAATAATGACATCACATATAGGAAAAAAAAAATTATTTTCATTAGTATAAATGGAAGGATTTTACAAGCATAAATATGTGTTGATCTTGTAGTAGAGCTCCTCCAGGCTAACTTGTCCTTTCCTTGTCACAATGTGCACCTCCAATCACCCTAGATACATAAAATGAAACTTCTCACCACAATAGCATAAGGATAGAATCACTCTCCAAAATCCAATCCCTTGCATATGGAAGGATGTAAATATATAGAGGAGTGGGGTAATTTGGGAGTTCTTATCCAATTACCAATCTAAGGTATTTGATCCACCTTTGATCGGAGGATGGGATAAAAGGACAAGGTATGCAAACTCCAAATGAGGATAAGATAGGATATGAATATTTTATCTGAGGTAAATGGATGTAACAAATTTTGAAGCTTCTCGAAGAGGAATCTTCCGAAATTTATCTATTTTTCCCAAATTTCTAGAACCAACGTAGGTGAAAAGGGGAGAAACCTATAGGTGATCAACGCAAGGCACAGTGGAGCAACCTGTAATTGAAAATTGTCCAATAAGAGGCCAGGGAGTGTTGGTCCTAAAATTGGCTCATATGATGCAATTTCAGGCAGAAACTCTGGGGAATTAAATATGCATGCTGAGGGCTTTGTTAAATGATGATGAAAAGGGGTAATAATATGTTGATTGATCCCATTAGGAGACCTATTTACTGGATGTGAAAAAATGTCATATAATAGATTACACCTTAAATGAAAAATTCAGGAAAGATGACCGATGACTGAAGTGCTTTACCTTATGACAATTCAGGATCAAGAACAAACAATGAGATTCATCTATTAAAATACATTTATATCATGACATAATTTTGATGAGGGAGGCATACCCATACTTAGCACATAAGCTAACATAACATGTACAATGATCATAAGATGCATCCATAGATGACAACTATTGAGGTATAAAAGATGTCTTTTTAACTCCTATTTATCCCACATTAATTATCAATCCAGGTGCGATTTTTTATTTCAAGAGTGTACTCAGTCTGAGGCGGCAATTTAATCCAAGAGTAATTTTTTCCAATTTGCAGTGCAGTGTTTTGAATACAAGAGTAAACAGATGCTTGAAAATAAAATCTAACTGCAATTACAAGAAACTTAATGTTCTGAAACTAGATCACTCACTCAGGAAACTACAACAATCATCAGTCAAGGATGCAGTAGTAATAACTCTTTCCTCTGTCAACTGATGTAAATGAAATAAAACATAAACAAGATCCTCTATCTGAGAACTTAGATAGTAATAGCCAATGTCCTTTACATTTTTTGACCTTTCACTCCACACCAAAACAACTAATTGGAAATGATAACTGAATTAAATTAATAATGCTGCTAATGGAAATGGAATAAACACGCTCACTGCAATAATATTCTAAAGAAAACCCAAATACTTGCAGGAAAGAGATGAACAACAAAGCTTATTTAGTAGGAATGAAAAAAAAAGCTATTTAATATAAATGAACAACAAAATCTCGAATGAACAGTGAAGCTTTATACTTGAAATGAATAGCATAAAAATATAAGTTTCAAATGATAGTAATCTTGTTATGGTGGAAGGGAACGGCAACGCGGTTCAATCACAGCTTATGCAATAAAAATATTTCATAAAATATTGAAATAGTAAACTATAAAACAGGGAACTGTAAAGCAATGTGATTAAGGGAAATGAAAATTAAAGCAAACCATCACACGACTGGAATTGTAAAGTAATGGTACAAATAGAAAGTGGATCCACTAGGGCCGGGCGCTTTGCCGCTAGTGAAGCACTGCCTAACTACTCCAATATCAAATAATGGAACAAAAACCGAATTATATATTAATCATGTGTAAAGAAGTTTATAGGCAATCGCACTTTGTTTTAACCAACGAGAGTCGATGATAAAAGTGAAAACACAAAAGGGAAATATGAATAATGGCAATACATGCTCTCCCTTTTATTTCTACAAGCGATGTCCTTTTATAACAGCCAGGCGAAAAAAACAAGAATATAGATGAGCTTTGAAGCAACGATCCCTCAGGATCAAAAGGTCCTGAGGGATTCGCTCTATCTTCTATCTCTAGTCATATTTTTGTCTTCTTGCGTTGATGTCGTGCTTTTCCTTTCCTTTCCTTTCCTTGATTGTGCATTCTGATCTCAATCTTCTTGTCTGGATATGGCTTCCTGGTGAAGGGACAGCAGTTACTTCTGCTTTTTCTTTTCCTCCCGAATGGTGGCTTTCCATTTCTTCTATTTTCTGTATAGAAGAAAAGACAATATTTAATCAATTTGCAACGATCACTAATCTCCTTAATTCTACTATAATTATTTGATATATTACCATTTTAGAATATAAAGAAGTTATGATTAAAGAAAAAGATAAAGAAATAAATGGCAAATTCATACCTTTTCCATCGCTCAACACACCCCCCTGCTTACCCTTTTTCATGCCCTCATGAAAACCATGTAATTTACATGAAAAGCAGTTAGAGAATAGGCTGGAGAGGGATTTTCGTGAAGTGGTCTAAAACCATGATTTGTAGCTAAAACTTCAAAAATACGCCCTGTTTGCCCTTTAGGTAATTCATATATGGCCTTATATCCTGCTGCAGGATACCAGATAATAAGGCTTCAAAATCTACAACCTAGCCAATACGGGCCTTCCCACAAGATGAGGTTACTATAGGTAACCAGGCGGTCGGCAGCTAACTTAAAATTTTTGTAATTGAATGGCTCTCTGTCCTGAATATTCTGATTGGAAATCTTCCATCGGATTTTAGCTGCTACTATGGCCTAGTTTTTGATGGATAGAAAATATTCTACCCCTTACTGGACAATTGCTTTGTGGATGGGTCCCAATGTCTGGATCACACCCTCCTTTTTCATTAAGCTTTTCTGCTTAGCCCACAGCTGTAATGGGTGTCTCGGTTCACCCATAACCCAAAGGTCTAACCCATTTTCTTGTATCTAAAAAGTGTTATAGGCCTTGAGCCATTTTAACTGGTTAACAACAAATGAAATGAATGCTTGATACTGGACATCACCTAAAAAAGGACTGGGATTCTTCTCCATTTCCTCTTCCAATATAAAATTATGCAAATAAAATTCACAGAGTAACCACTGAACTTTTACTCCATAGAGTTTACAACAGTTTATAAAATCATCAACAGTTTTTAATTCTATAGGTTTCCCTGCCTTAACAGTCTTAATTTTTAACTGCAAATATCTTTCTAACAAAAACAAAGCATAATTTTTGGCAGGGGACCTACATGCTATAACGTCTGTATATAGAGAACAAAGAGTATCCATTTGACTCTTGACTGTTTTTAGTCTATTCCTTACCTTTTCAACTTGTTCTTCTTCCTTCCGACATTTATCGAAGGATTTTGCCTCTGATGCATTGATGTCCCTTAATTGCTGCTGTAACTCTTGGTATTTCTTCTTAGGAACAGTCCCTTCTTCAAGATTTTCTCTAGCCCGCTGAGCCTGTGCCAGATCCTCTTGGATTTTTGCTACACCAGTGTCGTTGTCCATCAAAACACTTCTGGGTTGATGATCTACCTGGGTTTCCTTCTTACGATATCGAGTTCCTACAGTCTGTGTTTTCGGGGTTCTTTTAGAGATTTTCCCCCTTTTCAGGACCCTTATCTTCTGTCTGAGTTGTTTTACTAATTTTATCAGCTATTTTTGTTCCTTCTGCGTCCTCTTAATTTCATTTTTCTTCTTCTTCTTCTTCTTCTTCGGAGGAACAACTGTTTCCTTTTCTGGAATTGGCTGCTTAGTCGGGTTTTGTCCTTCAGGGACTGTGCCCTTGCCCTGGCTTATTTCCATATTCTCCGTTTGGAACAATTATTCAGTGTTAGCGTTATCCTGACTAGGTTCCTCAGGGGAGGTAACCCTATTTTGATTTGCCACTTCCTCAGGGGCTTCTGCTTTTGCCTCTTCCTCATCATGCATTTCCTCGAATGTATCCTTGTTGTGGAAAAAGTGTTCCTATGATTTCTCTGCCTCAATAATGAGGTTGAGCAGACTCTGGGGTTGAATATACTCACTCATATTGGCCAAAAGTTGGGCCAATTCATCCTCCTGCAATGACCTCTGTGGTGGACTTGCGCTGGAGGTTACGGGAGGTTCCGCTTCCTCCCTTTATTCTTCACTGGTTTGCTCAGTTTCTCCCTCTTCCTAGTTTTCTCCTCCTTTAGGTTGCGGTGGTTGCTCATCTCCAGAAATATGTAATTCTAAGGGTTGGCTACTGCTACCCTAGAGGCTTCCCAACATTCCCCTGCTTCTTCTCAATCTGGAGGATTGTCTACATTTTAGAGGTCTATTTGCTGTGTTGGTGGTTCTTTTTTGTTTCAGGGCAGGTAAGGCTACTCCACTGCCTATTAAAAATACTAATTCCTCCTAGCTAGTCTGTTGTTGAGCAAGACTATAACTAACTATTAATCTAATTAAACAATGGTGGCTTACTACCATTCCTGTATGACAGGATTTCCTTATGTTTTGAGCAGCGTAATGTAGTAAAACATTTAAATATGCAGGAAAATTTACAACACATTTTTGTTTTAGTACTGCTAATAATTTGAGGTGGCGTGGTATTACCACATCCTTTCTCCCATCGCATGTAATGTAGCTTTGCACTACTCTAGCCAGTTTTTCCCATGGTTCTCCCAGAGTTGCCGGCTGGACTCCTTTTCCTTTGACAGTTAGGTTTTGTCCTTTGTCCCGAAAGATGGTTATGGCCTCTTGAAGTCTCAATTTTTTATGGGTCCATATGGGTCCAACTGCTGGTAGTCCGAATACCTCAGCAATTACTTCATCTGTTACTATTATTCACCTTCCTTTTACTATGGAATGATCCTCCTGAAAATTATGTAAAAATTCGATGGCGCAATTTCATGGGGCTACTGTAGTCGTGTAAGGTAGTTAATCCATCCTGCTCTTACCAAGATTTCTCGTGTAGCATCAGAAACTGTTAGTACTTGTGGTTCGCTGTGTACTGGTCGACCTCCCATTTTGTCTAAGCTCTGCACACTGTTAATTTTTCACAGCAATACACAGAAATGGCAATGGAACAACAACCCGTGCATATCGGAAAATATCAATACCATTAAACTTTCTACTTCCGGGATCTGATGAAAATAAGGAATTGATACGTATGCAGGCGTATTTTGGAAGTCACCCGTGCCCCTCTGAAATATGATAGGTCGTCCTCGACCGAGAAAATGGAGGAGTAGCGTACTAGACAACAATCGTACAGTATAGAAAGGCATACGTATCCATGACATGATCACAAAAAGTATCGAATTACTGAAATCGAGGCTTATGATGAAAATCATGAATAGATATGGAAATGCTATGGAATGATGCGAAAATAGGGAAGAGGACAGCTGACGTAATTAAAAATGCTTATGTGGTCATTATTCACTTGAACCATTATGATTTATTTTTAAACAATATTTCATGTGTAAGAGGTTCGAAAAAAAGAGGTTTAGGAGCATAATCTCATTTGAAATCAAGATAAAGATATAAGAAAAGGGTTTATAATTACTACTGATTTGTGAAAAAATATGACTCCAGTACCATTAGCAGAGCTCTGTTGCCCACAAGTGTTTATAACCTTGAAAAAGTTTCTTTTTCACCCTTGGAACCATAGTCCTTTATATATGCCTAGGAAAGTGCTTTGTAATGTCAGGATGGAGGCCATTGTGCTAGCTTGGTAATGAGATGAATCACAATGCCATTCACCAGGAAGGAGTGAAAGGTGGGCAAGCCCGCTCATGATGAGACCTCCTGTTCCAAGGACTTTTTATTTTTCTGATGTGCTGATTGGATCATATCCCTGGTGTGGTGGCCATAGTGGGAATTCCATGTCACTGCTTCCTTAAGATCGTGGTAGGCTGGCTCTTAATGAGATCCCCTATCCTCCATCTGACAAATCATAGAATTGTTAGTAATCATATAGATTTTTTTTTATATCACTTTCCTATTTACATGTAGAGGATGGCTCAACACTCCTTAAGAGTAGGGATGGTGGAAGAAGTCTGAACATCTCAATAGAGGAAAATATGCCCTTATTCTTATTCAATAATAAAAGTCAAAGAGAGTTATGAGGATTAGGGAAGAACCAACATGATAAAAATAATCAATCAAATTAGTTTTAGTGAAGATAAAGACAACAAAGTGATATAGATAGTTGTGTCCTTTCCTTTTTTCTTATCAATACAAAGCAATTTCTTTAAAGATTACAATTTTTCCTTGATTTGTTGATTTCAGTAACCTCTAATTTTGTGTCCTTGCATAAATTTGTATCTTTGCCTTGAAAGGATCATGAAGAGTGAAACATTATTCACAAAAATTCTCAAAATGTTGTTCCATAAGAGAAACAACAACAAAAAATGCACTCAAAAAGTGTTGTTCCTTAGATGGAACAATTGTTGTTGCTTAAGAGGAATAGAAAAAAGAACATCTGCACTCAAAACTGCGGTTCCTTTAAGAGGAAGAACAAATAAAAGAAAAAGATACACGCGAAAACTACTGTTCCTTAGGAGGAACAACAGTTGTTCCTTAAGCATAACAACAGATAAAGCAAGCACAAAATAAAATGATGATCCTTTGGCAAAACAGCCTAAAATCATTCCAAATCAAAACTGCTGTTCCTTAAAAGGAATGACAGAAAGTGAAAAAAATGGTGAAAGGGTTTTTCCTTTTAAAAGGAACAACAAAAACAATCGGGAGGAAGTGTTGTTCCTTTAAGAGGAACGACTGTTGTTCCTTAAGAGGAATAGAAAACAAATATAAGCATGCAAAATTTTCATTCCAGTTCCTTAAGAGGAACAACACGGAAAAAAAAATTGTACAAAAAACAGTTTACACAAGCGAAATTAAAGAGAAAAGCTTATGTACAAATTTTAGAAACAAAGGAATTTTTTAGTGAATTAATCCTGAGGAGGAGTTATCTTCCTCAACAAGAATCTGCATAGTGGAATCTCCTCGTAATTGCTGGTGAAAGGATTCCCGATTAATCAGTTTGTGGTAAAGTCGTACTCAATGACTGTTTGCTTTGAAAGAATGTCCAGATCCGTCAATGGTAGTTAATGTAATGGTGCCATTGTCATGCACTTTCTGTATCTCATAAGGTCCAAGCCATCGTGTCTGGAGTTTTCTGGGGAAATCCTGAAACCTGGAGTCGTATAGGAGTGCCCAATCTCCTTCGTGGAAGATTTTCTTTTTAATAAGGGCATCGTGCCATTTTTCTCTCTGATGCTGAATTAATGCGGTGTTTTGAAGGGCTGAGAACCTAATTTCATCTAACTCATTGATTTGTTGTAATCTGCTAACCTGGGCCTCATTTAAATTCAAACCCACCTCCTGCGTTGTTCTTAATGTTTGAATTTCAAATTCTATTGGAAATATGGGTTCTTTTCCAAATAATAATTGAGATGGTGAATACTCGGTGGTATTTCTCAACGTTGTTTGGTATGCCCACAAGGCTTCCGACAATCTTGAAGCCTAGTCACTGCTGTGTGATGCAACTGTTTTTGTAAGTATTTCCTCTATCACCTTATTCGTGCTCTCTACTTGGCCATTTTCCTGTGGGTGGTATGGGGTTGTAATTTTGTGCCGAATGTGGTAATTTTTTTATGTTGTAGCGATTTTATTACCTATAAATTGTGGTCCTCCATTTGTAATATGTCCCTCGGGAGGCCATATCACACAAATATTTGGAAAAAGAAATGTATTACAAAGTCCTCTGTAGCTCTTGGAAGTGCCTCTACTTCAACCCATTTGGTAACATACTCTATTGCAACTAGTATGTACATTTTCTGATTTGATGATGGGTTAATAGGACCAATAAAATCGAGCACCCAGTGCTCAAATGGCTCGATTACTAATTGTGGATTCAAAGGCATTTCATCGGACTGTCCAGGGCGTCCTACCCTTTGGCAACTATCACAGGCTTGTACAATATTTTTAGCATCTTTAAAAATTGTAGGCCAGTAATAGTTTGTTTGTAAAATCTTGTGACCAGTCCTACGATCTGTGAAATGTCTGCCACATGGCCCGTCGTGGCATGCTTTCAGAATGTCAAATATTTCGTCTTCTAGGACGCATCTTCTGATGTGCATAACTGCTCCTGTATGAAATAGGTAGCCCCCAATCCAAGAGAATCGGGTACTGCGCTGCACTATTTGTTTTCATTCATTGGGCGTTAGATGCTTAGGTAATTTACCTACAACTAAATAATTTGCAACATCAGCATACCATGGTGTTCTAATAGTAACAGCAAACAAATGTTCATCTGGAAACTGATCTTCAACTACTGTTGTGTCCGCTGGTTTTGGCATTCCTGAGAGAAAATCAGCTACAGGATTCTCTTTTCCAGGTTGATCCTTTATTGTGATGTAAAATTCCTGCAATAGAATCAACCATCTTGTTAATCTACCATTTGTAATAGGTTTATTTGCTAAATATTTTATGGCAGAGTGATCTGTATATAAAACTACAGGATACCTAGTTATATAATGTCTAAATTTATTTACAGCATGTATTACAACTAAATTTTTTTTTTCAGTCATGGTATAGTTTAATTCAGCAGGAGATAGATCCTTGCTAATATAATAAATTGCATATGGTTTTTTATCTTCTTCCTACCCAAGGACTGCTTCGATAGCTATGTCTGAGGCATCAGATGAAATTTGGAATGGCAAATCCCAATTTGGGCCCCTTACGGGCTGTTGATACAAGATTTTTCAGATCCTCAAAAGCATGGTCACACTTATCTGTCCAAATAAAATCAACATTCCCTATTAGTGCGTATGGAGGTGCAGCTATTTGAGAAAAATGCTCTATGAAAATTCTATAATAACCAGAAAATCCCATAAAACTGCGTACCTCTGTTTGTGTGGTAGGAGTAGGTATTAACAAAATTATCTGAATTTTAGCTGGATCTACCTGTATTCCAACTACTGAGATATAATTACCTAAGATGAGTCCCTCGGTCATCATCATATGACAATTTTCATGGCTCAAGCAGAGCCTGGTGGCAACACACCTTTGCAGCACCTTTTCTAATGTTTCTAATGCTGACTCAAAATCATCTCCATAAGGTGTGAAATCATCCATATATACTTCGAGCCCTTCATTTATTAAATCTAAAATTATGCTGAGGATGGCCCTCTGAAATGTGGCAGGGGCATTTCATAGGCCAAAGGGTAAAACTCTATAAGCAAATGTTCCCCAAGGATAGGTAAAAGTAGTCTTATCTTGATCTTCAGGGGCAATCTGAATCTGATTGTATCCACTGAAGCCATCTAAGAAAGAAAAGAATTTATTTCCCGCTAATGTATCTAATACTTGATCAATGAAAGGAAGGGGAAAGTGATATTTCTGGGTTGCTTTGTTTAATTCTCTGTAGTCTACACATATCCTCCACTTTCCATTCTTCTTTGGCACCACTACTAGTGGAGAGACCCACTTGCTATCAGATATTGGATAAATAAAGTTTACATCCAAAATTTTTTGTAATTCAGCTTTCACAATATCCTTAAGATGAGCGTTTAATCTCCGCTGGGGTTGGCGAATGGGTCTAGCATCTTTTTCTGTATAAATTTGGTGCATACATCACTGGGTATCAATTCCTTTCATGTCTAGGTAATCCCATGCAGAAGCTTCCTTATATTTTCTCAGTAGTTGGACCATCTTCTCTTCTTGTTCAGCAGTCAGGTTTTTGTTAATGTTCAGAGTTTTTCCTGGCTCAATTTCCATAGTTTTGCTATTGTAAACAGAGGTGGTAGGTATTGATTGATCATGAGTGTCTTTCAGGGGATCTTCTTCTTCATCATTATCAAATGCTACCTCAATCACGTGACATTGCAAATGGGATCTGGTTTTTGGTTGGTTAATGAAACTGTTAATGATGTCGTCCTTTGTTTGGTCTTTAAATTTGAGGGCATATTCTATGGTTAATGGTGATCTAATTTTTTCTGTGAGGTATGATACATGTTGTTTATTTTTTTTCATTATTGTTAAGCTTGGCTAGGCGGGAGGGTATAAGGCTAAATTCTTGACATTACTCCCTCTAGTTATAGTCATGCTGCCTTGTCGGCAGCCAATGTAAGCATCAGTAGTTGCTAGCCAAGGTCTACCTAAGATTAAAGGGTGTCCATCTAGCCATATTTTGGGGTTAATAATCAGAAAGTCGGCAGGGTATTCCCAAGAGTCTACAGATACCATTACATCATGTAGTGTGCCTTCTGGCTTGACTACCGATCGGTCAGCCAATTCCAATAAGGTTGTGGTTGGATCTAATCATGTAATGCCAAGTTTTTGACAAGTGGTGGTTGTTAGGATATCTATTGCAGCTCATAAATCAACTAAGGAATTTGGAAAGGATTGTCCATTGATTTGCACCGTAACTATAGGATTTCCTGGGTCCTCATATTTTACAGGTGCTTCTCTTCCTGATAGTAAGTCAGATAGGGTGCCGACTACTTGGATGGTTGGATTAGTTGTTATTATCCTCTTTGGCTTTCTTATAAATAATTATTTGATGGTTTTTTCATAAATTGGAATATCTTGGATAGCTTGGAGGAGTGGAATTTTTATACACAAATTTTTTAGTTCTCCCAGAAGATCAAAATCAGGATGTTCTATTGGGCAAGGTATGATTAGTTGTTCTGGGAATGGTGGAGAAGAGGTGGTTGCTTGCTCATGAGTTTGTTGTCTAACCACATTCTCTTTTTGTAATGTTTATTCTAAAGGTAATGAATTTTCAACTTGAACATTTTTGTCTCCCTCTGATTCTATTATGTGCCCAGACCTTAATTGAAGGTCGTTGCACTCCCTTAACTTAGTTTCTAGTTCTGGTGCTTCAATTATTTGAATAGATTGAACTGGTCTATTATTAGGGTTCGGGTTGGGTTGGGCTGGGAGTTGCGGTCTTAAGTTGGTCTGGGGATTTTGTTGCATTGTATATGGCGCTAGCAGTGTAGGTGGAGGGAGAGGAATCATTCCAGTTGGCTAATTCATAGATCTTTTCCAGTTCAACTGCTAGGTTTGACTCTGTGAAGTGGAGGGGGACCATTGTGTTGGATATGCATTATTTTTCCAAAATGGTGGACAGTAAGGAAATTTCGGCCAATTGGTTTGAATTGTTTGATTTGGCCATGGCGATGTAGGAAATGGCTGTTGTGACCAGCTGGAGAAAGGTGGTTGATTTTTCCATATTCCATTATATTGCTGAACATTATACTGAGGATACTGGAAAGAAGAGGATGGATCAATGGGCATACCTGTTTGTCGCGGCTGCCATTTACTGCGCTGATTGAGTAGGTACACTGGTTCTGTTTCTTCTTCCTCTTCCTTGTAGACTGCTTTCAATCTCGGGAGTGAGGGGAAACTTTCTGTGGAGTGATATTTCATGCAGATGGCATAGACATGGATTGTACCCAGCGGGCACTCTTTATGGTTGTGTTTCTTTCTGCATCTAGGGGTTGAATATTGCCAAATTTTGTTATGCTTCTACTTGCTTTTGTTTAGCTTGCATGATGTCGAGCTGCGTTGTCAGAGTCCCTAGAATATAAATTTTGAAATCTTCTAGTAGATTATCGATTTCTACGCGGGTTGTACCTCCATCGAAGATCTTGCTATCCCTTATGGTCATGTCACATTCTGCTGGTTTTAGTTTTGAGTTGCTTCTCAAGCTCCTAATACATAAATCAATGATGTCAGCAAAATTTTCCTGATATATGTCACCTTTTCCCATAATGTTTAATGTTTCAACCCATTGTTCCTTCATCCCTTTAATTAATGTATTTTTTAACACATTATCAGGTAAGGGTAAATATGTATAAGATGATATATGGAGGTTGTATTGAAAGCGTTCTACATATTCCTCCAATGTTTCATTAGGTTTTTCTATCATTTGAAATATTTCATCCTTTAATTCCTTGGACCTACAATAATACTGATATTTCTTTAGAAAAGAAACTTTCATCTCATCCCAGTTATTTATAACACCTCCACCTAACCCCATAAACCATCGTTTTGCTGATCATTTTAATGTGGAGGGAAATAATTTTAGCTTTTGGGGATCAGTGGTATAGTCATACCCCCAGCATAATACATCGAATTCAAACAAAAATGCATCTAGATCTTCCGATGTCAAGCCATGGAATGTAGGAATATGCTGGAGAGGAATGGCCTTCATAGGTGCATTAACTGCAATGTCCAATGGGATATTGCAGTGTGGAAGTTTGATGTGTTTGCTGGTTCTGGGCCATTTGATTAAATATGTGCCAATATCCTTCTGGGATTTCTAGGCAGTTATTCCTAGGTTGACTAGAAGGAGTAGGGATGACCTTAACAACACTTCCTTGGTCTGGGATAATGAGTGTTCCTTGTTGAACTATTATCTGAGGGGATTTTGGTTTTTCAGGTTCTTCAGCTTTGTTTTGGATGATTTTGGTAGCACTTCCCTTATCTGGGCTACTTAGTGTTTGGACTACTCCAAGAGGGGATCTTGGTTCTTCTATTTCCCCTGTTTCTCCTCCTCCTTTGCAAAGGGTACTAGAATTTCCTTCTTGTGAAGGGCTTATTTGCGGATTTTCAGTATCCTGAAAAATTTGTTCTACCCCTTCAATTTCACCGTGAATCTCATCGTTAGCTACAGATGGTGATCTCGTGGTTTGAAGGAAATCAATAGGACATCTGGCAGTAATAATTCGGGGTCATACAGATGACTGAGACTCAAATTTTCTTATGATTTCATCGATAAAGGTTGTTCACCCAAGGGTCACCGGTCCCTTAGGTTTTTCAGGACTAGGAGGAATTTTTTTTTTGTTTAGATTTTCTAGTCATTCAAAAAATGCAAGAATTCATTCCTACCTTAGACTTCTACGCAGTTCTGATATGAAGTGGGCAGGTGAACGAGCATGTTCCTCGTTCATTATGCAGGTTATTACCTTGAATTTTTAATACCCAGTTCTTCCTTAGCAGACACTCATCACACTACTCTCTGAAGGAAAAAAAACACTCACCCTGACAACGGCGCCAAAATGTTGAGGTATAAAAGGTGTCTTTTTAACTTCTATTTATCCCACATTAATTATCAATCTAGGTACGATTTTTTATTTCAAGAGTGTACTCAATCTGAGGCAGAAATTTAATCCAAGAGTAATGTTTTCCAATTTGCAGTACAGTTTTCCGAATACAAGAGTAAACGGATGCTTGAAAATAAAATCTAATTGTAATTACAAGAAACTTAATTTTCTGAACTAGATCACTCACTCAGGAAACTACAACAATCATCAGTCAAGGATGCAGTAGTAATAACTCTTTCCTCTGTCAACTGATGTAAATGAAATCAAACATAAACAAGATCCTCAATCTGAGAACTTAGATAGTAATAACCAATGTCCTTTACAGTTGTTGACCTTTCACTCCACACCAAAACAACTAATTGGAAATGATAATTCAATTAAATTAATAATGCTACTAATGGAAATGGAATAAACACGCTCACTGCAATAATATTCTAAAGAAAAACCAAATACTTGCAGGATAGAGATGAACATCAAAGCTTATTTAGTAGGAATGAACAACAAAGCTATTTAATAGAAATGAACAGCAAAATCCGGAATGAACAGCAAAGCTTTATACTTCAAATGAATAGCATAACAATATAAGTTGCAAAGGATAGTAATCTTGTTATGGTGGAAGGGAACGGCAACGTGGTTCAATCACAACTTATGCAATAAAATGGTTTCATAAAATATTGAAATAGTAAAATATAAAACAGGGAACTATAAAGCAATGCGATTAAGGGAAATGAAAATTAAAGCAAACCATTACACGATTGGAATTGTAAAGTAATGGTAAAATTAGCAAGTGGATCCACCAGGGCTGGGCCTGTTGGGTATGTGAGCACTCAGAAGTTCTCTTGGTGTAGAGAAACAATGGGTGTTGAAGAATTGGGCCAATGACTAAGCCCTCTTGTGGCCCCACGTGGAAAGAAAACAACAAGTGGGAGAATGTTGGGTATGTGTTATATTCTTTCCACGACTAAGCACCATAATGTCAAGTGATGGTTGCAAATGTTGGGTATGGGAGAATGTTGGAAATTTGGTCCTTAATTTCCGGCGGGTAGTCCGCGTCCATGGTTTTTTGCATGGTTTTGCACATGGTATTGGGGTACGATGGTTTTCGGCCCCTGGTATTTTTGTAGATACGGTCAAGGGAACTACGGTTATGTTCTAATCCAGGGTTTATGGATTGGGGTTTATGTATGCTTCGGCATGTATATATATGTGTTGTAACACTAAAAGGAATATAATGAAAAATCAAGTTGGTCGTCCCGATTTGGGATCCGGGGGAAAATCTCTGTGTTTATCTGTTTTATGTTTTATGCTCTCGCTATTGTTTATTTTCTGTTATAAGATTCGTGTGTAGATAATTTCTGTTCAGGGTTAAAACCTACATTTGGTATCGGAGTTGTTTCGGCTTCAAGGGGACGCCTTTGTTGTTGAGGGTTTTTTGCTCGGGCCTGTGGTAGACCCTGTTCAGTGGGAGATCTGCGGGATTGATTCTTGCGGTGAAAGAAGATGGCGAGCGGCGGAAAGATAGAGATCGAGAAATTTAATGGTCAGAGTTTTGAGTTGTGGAAACTCAAGATGGAGGATCTGTTGGTGGATAAAGATCAGTGGATCGCGGTAGATCCAGGTACTAAACCAACGGCAATGTCAGATGAAGACTGGAAGAAACTGGATCGGAAGGCTAAAAGCACAATACGATTGTGTGTCTCAGATTCAGTATTGTTGAATGTATCTGGGGAAGCTACGGCGAAGACCTTGTGGGAAAAGCTAGGGACTTTGTACCAATCTAAGTCTCTGGTGAATAAGTTGTTCCTGCGGAAAAATTTGTATAACCTGAGGATGAAGGATGGAGACTCGGTGACAGAGCATCTGAACGCCTTCAATACTGTGGTAAGTCAGCTGTCATCTGTTGATATTAAAATCTCAGATGAAGATAAGTGCATCAGGTTGTTGTGTTCTCTACCAGACTCGTGGGACAGTCTGGTTATTGCAATAGGTAGCAATACAACTACCTTGAATTTTGATGACATTGTCTCAGCCTTGCTATCGGAGGAAATGAGACGGAGAAATATGGAGGGTCGGAATGGAGATGCCTTATCTGTACGAGGAAGGTCCCAGAACAGAAACAAGAATAAGGTTTCGAGTGGGAGATCTAAATCTAGAGGGAGATCTAAATCTCCTGGAAAGTTTATAAAGGTGTGCTGGAAATGCGGAAAGGAAGGGCACTACAAAAAGGAATGCAGATCTAAAGCTCCCGAGAAAGGAAAGGGATCTGATGAAGGTCCTTCTGCAGAGGCAAAAACCACCTCGGATGAAGGTGGGGATGTGTATTTGGCTTCTTCTTCAAATATACATGTAGATCATGAGTCATGGTTGATTGACTCAGGTGCATCCTTTCACTTCACTCCCCATAGGGTTCTGCGAGTATGAGAAATATGATGGTGGTGATGTCTTCCTAGGGGATGATAGGAGGGCCAGAATCATCGGACGTGGAAAGGTCAAGCTGAAGCTGCAAGGTGGAAGGATTAGAACACTTCCTGGTGTTCTGCATATTCCTGCATTGGCCAGAAATCTAATTTATGTAAGCAAGATGGATGATGCAGGTGTAAAAACAGTGTTCGAGAAAGATGCCTGCAAGATGGTTCGGGGAGCACTGGTATTAATGCGGGGAGTTCGGACTGGAACTCTGTACAAGCTACAAGGTAGCAATGTTATTGATGGGTGTAACAGTTCTGTGGTTCCTGAAAGTGGAACGGAAAGTCTATTTGTCTCTGGAGAAAAGACCATGCTATGGCATCAAAGCAGGTTATATTCTCTTTGGGGCCAACTTCGGATCTTTTTTGCCAATGGTATGGTAGAAGGGTATGTCTAATTTCTCTGCGGATTTCGATTTACGTGAACATTGTGTATATGGGAAGAAAATCGGTGGAGATTATCATACAGTGCTAAGAGGGCGAGCAGATATTAGAACTTGTGCACGATGATGTGTTTGGACCTGTGTCAGTTCCATCAGGAAAGTACGTAATGCCTATGTTTCATTCATAGATGACTTCTCAAGGAATACATGGATATATTTCTTGAGGAAGAAATGTAAAGTCTTAGATAGATTTAAATAATTTAAGGCTCTGGTGGAAAACTAGACAGAGAAGAAGATAAAGGTGTTAAGGACGGATAATGGTGGGGAGTTACGCGAAGAATTTTGAAAGAGTTACGTAAGAGAGATAATAATTCTCTTAATGAAGACTACTCCATACACGCAGAAAAATGGAGTTGCGAAAGAATAGACGGAGACAACGATGGAAAAGGCAGAAAGCATGCTCGGTGATCTCAAGGTTAGGACAAGAATTTTGGGCGGAAGTATGGGGGAAGCGCATGCTATGCTTTTATGAGATCCACCTTCACACCGGTGTTGGAGGATAAGACCCCACATAAGGTATGGAGTAGTAAGAACCTTCTCTTTCACATCTAGGTATTTGGATGTGATGCATATGCACATGTTCCAAAGGGAGAAAGGACCAAGTTGGATAATAAATCTGAAAGGTGCATCTTTATTGGGTATAAGGATGGTTTAAAAGAGGTTACAAGCTTTGGAACCCGAAAACAAGGAAGGTTGTGTACAGCAGAGATGTGGTGTTTAGAGAGGTGAAAGATATTGTTAAACATGAATTCCTACCAAAGGAACCTAAGAAGATAGAGTTTGAGCTAAAGGAGGATGAATCGGACTCTACCTTGAGAATCAGACTCGGAAGATGAGAGAGGATAGCTCAACTTTGAGAAGATCGATTCGGGAAAGAGGCGACGAAGGTATAGTCCATACGCTGCATTTCGGGTTTTTCCTTCGCTATAAGCGATGATGAACCCAGAACTGTCAGGGAGGCAGTAGATTCAGAGGATGGAAAACTATGGAAGGAGGCCATGGTTGATGAAATGGCATCGTTGCACAAAAATGATGCATGGGATTTGGTGGAGTTGCCGGCTGGAAGGAATCCCATTGGGAGCAAATGGGTGTTTAAGAAGAAGATGAATGTATAAGGGAAGGTGGAGAAATACAAAGCTCGATTGGTAGCGAAATGTTATTCCCAGGTGCCAAGAGTTGATTTTGGTGATATTTTTTCTCCTGTTTCCAAGGTTACTTCTATTAGATTACTTTTATCTGTTGCTGCTGCATTTTATTTTGACATAAAATAGATGGATGTGAAGACAATTTTTCTTCACGGGGATCTAGAAGAGGAGATCTACATGAAGCAACCTGAAGGCTTTATGGTGAAGGGTAAGAAAGAACTTGTATGTAGGTTGAAGAAGTCTCTATATGGGTTAAAACAGTCACCAAGGATGTGGTATCAGAAATTTGATACCTATATACGAGGACTTGGCTTCACCAGAAGCAAGGAGGATCATTGTGTTTATTTTAAATTAATTGGTGACTATGTTATTTATGTAGTCTTGTATGTGGATGATATGTTTTTAATTGGAAATGACAAATAAATTATCCAAGATTTGAAGACCCAGTTGTTCTCCAAATTCGACATGAAGGATCTTGGTGTTGTAAACTATATTTTTGACATGGAAATTAAGAGAGATCGGGCAAAGAGGAAGCTCTGGTTAAACCATAGGAAGTATGTCGAGACTATATTGCAGAGGTTCAATATCCAGGATAGGAAACCGGTGAATGTTAATAAACTAGTGAGTGTTCCTATTCCTGTAGGTGCAAAGCTGTCTGCTGAACAGTGTCCCAAGACACAAGAAGAAGAGGAGGATATGTCCCGTGTTCCATATGCAAGTGCAGTGGGTAGCCTTATGTATGTAATGGTATGTACTAGACTAGACATTGCACATGCGGTGGGAGTATTGATAAGGTTTATGTCAAACCTAGGGAAGGAGCATTGGACAGCAGTGAAGCGAGTTTTCAGATATTTACGTGGCACCAGTGATTATGGCTTGTGCTACCAGGGAAGACCGGGATTGGAAAGAATGTTGGACATTCGTGGTTTTGTTGATGCAGACTGGGCTGGAGATCTGGACCAAATAAGATCTACAAGTGGGTATGTGTTTAGCCTATTTGGAGGTACAGTCAGTTGGATGAGTAAAAGACAGTCTGTAGTGGTGCTTTCAAGCTAGGAGGCGGAGATACATAAACGACCCACTCATGCGAAGGAAGTAGTTTGGTTGTAGAGATTGTGTTCAAGTATGGGGTTGTTACGGCAAGCTATAAGGATGGTAGCTGATAGCGAGTGCAATTTTCTTGGCTAAGAACCTTGCTTATCATTCAAAGACAAAGCAAATTGATGTTCAATATCACTTTGTTAGAGATATGGTTGAAGATAAAAGGGTGTTGCTGGTAAAGGTGGACACTTTGAAGAATTTTGTAGATGCATTGATGAAGTCTGTAAGCACTCAGAAGTTCTCTTGGTGTAGAGAAACAATGGGTGTTGAAGAATTGGCTCAATGACTAAGAAGCCCTCTTGTGGCCCAGGTGGAAAACAACAAGTGGGAGAATGTTGGGTATGTGTTATATTCTTTCCGGGGTAAGCACCATAATCGAGTGATGGTTGCAAATGTTGGGTATGGGAGAATGTTGGAAATTTGGTCCTTAATTTCCGGCGGGTAGTCCGCGTCCATGGTTTTGTGCATGGTTTTGCACATGGTATTGGGGTACGATGGTTTTCGGCCCCTGGTATTTTTGTAGATCCGGTCAAGGGAACTACGGTTATGTTCTAATCCAGGGTTTATGGATTGGGGTTTATGTATGCTTCGACATGTATATATTTGTGTGTTGTAACACTGAAAGGAAAATAATGAAAAATCAAGCTGGTCGTCCCAATTTGGGATCCAGGGGAAAATCTCTATGTTTATCTGTTTTATGTTTTTATGCTCTCGCTATTGTTTATTTTCTATTATAAGATTCGTGTGTAGAT
Organism: Pinus albicaulis; assembly: GCA_034641835.2. Lineage (NCBI taxonomy): Eukaryota > Viridiplantae > Streptophyta > Pinopsida > Pinales > Pinaceae > Pinus > Pinus albicaulis. The sequence goes on along the minus strand of CM076583.1, from coordinate 1,127,686,969 downwards.
AATTTTTGTTCAGGGTTAAAACCTACAGGGCCCTTTTCCACTAGTGAAGCACTTCCTAACTACTCCAGTATCAAATAATGGAACAACAACCGAATTATATATTAATCATGTGTAAAGAAGTTTACAGGAAATCGCACTCTGTTTTAACCAACGAGAGTCGATGATCAAAGTGAAAACACAAAAGGGAAATCTGAATAATGGCAATATATGCTCTCCTTTTTATTTCTACAAGAATTGTCCTGTTATAACAGCCAGGCAGACAAAATGAGAATATAGATGAGCTTTGAAGCAGTGATCCCTCAGGATCAAAAGATCCTGAGATTCGCTCTATCTTCTATCTCCATTCATCTTTTTGTCTTCTTGCGCTGATGTCGTGCTTTTCCTTTCCTTTCCTTGACTGTGCGTTCTGATCTCAATCTTCTTGTTTGGATATGGCTTCCTGGCGAAGGGACAACAGTTACTTCTGCTTTGTCTTTTCCTCCCGAATGGCGGCTTCCATTTCTTCTATTTTCTTTATAGAAGAAAAGACAATATTTAATCAATTTGCAACGATCACTAATCTCCTTAATTCTACTATAATTCTTTGATATATTACCATTTTAGAATATAAAGGAGTTATGATTAAAGAAAAAGATAAAGAAATAAATGGCAAATTCATGCCTTTTCCATTGCTCAACAACAACTAGTGGACCCATGACCGAATGATTGTCTGTATGATCAAGGCCATCATACATTGTAATATCTTTATAGCTCCTAAGATCGCATCCCAGATGGATGAAACTAGACCTAGGGTCTTCTATCTCATTCGTACTACCAACCAATGTATGAGTCTAACCATCTGAATCAATGAGATGAGATAAAACATGGTAGACACCATTTGATTACTAAAAGATGATGTAAGTCATTAACAGACGTGAGAGAAACCACCAATGATGTTAATGGTTCTCAAGGTACTATAGTAAAATCCGTATGGTGTAAATAAATGAGTTGACGTTGGACACCAAAAAAAGTATTTCGGTAGAAGTCCAATGATGTAAACCTATCGCCGAGAGCAAGGAAAGTTCTCATTGATGTATGCAAGTACCAAGGTACCAAAGGCGTGTTTCTAAGTCAACTTCCTGGATAATGTGTTGATATCGGCAAGAAGCGACCTATTGTGAAACCAGCTCCAAAAATAGAAGAAAAGATATATCAATGCCTTAGAAATAAGCCACTTCGAGGGGGCAACCTCCAATACATTACATGAATGAACAATTCCTGGATGATTCAAATTACAAAACCTCCTTTCTATATATAGGAGTCCATGGGGCCACAATGTAATCCTAGTGGGGCCACAATGTAATCGTAGCTGACCTAACAATAATAATTTAAGGGCACAATAATAACAATATGGGGGTTACAGAGGTACAATAATAACAATAAGGGGGTTACACTGACAATAATAAGGGACTATACTAGTAATATAGGGACCTAAAATGCCCCTCTCCTTCAAAAAAGTGTTGTCCTCAACGCTTGAGTAGCTTTGGGTGCTTTTGTATAAAATTCTCATCTTCCCATGTAGAATCTTCAGTGGGTAAGTTCTTCCACTTGATGAGATACTCTGAAATTGATTGATTCCATAGCTGTCAAGTTCTTGTTTCTGTGACCACTTCAGGTTCCAATATCATTTTTCCTTCCTCATCAAGTTCTGGAAATATTGTTTGAACTAGAATATTTTCACCTATAACCTTCTTTAAGCATGAAACATGGAAAACTTGATGCACTCGTGAAGAAGCAGGAAGCTCCAATTTGTATGCCATAGTGCCAATCTTTTGCAACACCTTGTAAGGACCATAGTACTTTGGCGATAATTTATTATCCTTCTTAGCTTGCTTAAGGGACATTTGTTTGTATGGTTGTAGCCATAAAAATACCCGGTCTCCTACATCAAAACTCCTCTCGCTACGATGTTGATCTGCTTGTTGTTTCATTCGATTTTGTGCCAAATTCAAGTTATCCTTTAAGAGTTGGAGAACTTATTGTTGATGCTTGATGTGATCTTCCACTGCTTGAACCTTTGAATTTTCTCTTAAATATGATGTGATGGATGGTGGATGATATCCATAAAGTGCCATAAATGGGGTCATTTTTTCTACAGTATGGAAGGAAGTGTTATACCACCATTCTGCGAGAGGTAACCACTCAACCCATTGTGTTTATTTATCAGATACAAAACAATGAATATATCCTTCCAAACATTTATTTACTATCTCAGTTTGACCATCGGATTGAGGATGATAAGATGAGCTATGAGCTAATTGAGTACCCAAACAAGAAAATAACTCCATCCAAAAATTTCCAGTAAAAATGGGATCTTTGTCGCTCCCAATAACCCTTGGGTTTCCACATAGCTTTTGAATTGTGTCCATAAAGCAACTATACTTGCTTTAAATGGATGAGATAATGCACAAAAGTGTGCATACTTGGTAAGTCTATCAACTACCACCATGATGACACTCTTTCCTTCGGACTTAGGTAAACCTGTGATAAAATCCATTGAAATCTCCTCCCAACATTGACTTGGAATGGATAAAGGTTGTAGAATACCCGGGGTCTTAATTGTCTCAACTTTATTCTACTGGAAAACCAAACATTTCGCCACAAACTTTTGAATATCAGATTTAAGTCCATCCCAAAAAAATTCTTTCTTCACCTTGTGGCAAGATTTTAAAAATCCTGAGTGTCCTCCTAAAGGAGAAGTGTGCAATTCCAAAATAATATTTTGTTTTAGTTGGGAATTCTTACAAAGATATAAGCGATCTTTGTACCATAAGGAATCATTTTTCCAACTAAATGTATCAGATGTACTAGGATCTTGCTGCAACTTTTTAATGAGTGTCCACACTTCTTCTTCCTTCTTCCATTCATCTCTTGCTTCGGTTATCCAATTTGGTTGGATAATAGAAATGCCACAAAGCAATGCTTCCACCTCTTCATTCTTTCTTGAGAGTGCATCTGCAACAACATTTAGCTTCCATTTTTTGTATATTATATAAAAATCATAACCCAACATCTTTATGACCCATTTTTGCTTCTCTTCTGAAGATATTCTTTGTTCCAAAAAGAGTTTAAGACTATCATGATCAGTTTTTACCTTGAAGTGTCTTCCCATTAGGTAAGTTCGCCATTTCTTTAGTGCATGCAATATTGCTAACATTTCCTTCTCATAAATGGGTTTCTGTCAATACTTTCCTTTAATTGGACGACTTTCAAAAGAAATGGGTCTTCCTTCTTGCATTAAAACAACACCAATCCCATTTCCTGAGGCATCACATTCCACAATAAAGGTTTTAGTGAAGCCTGGCGTAGCTAAGACTGGTGCTAGGCACATTGCCTCTTTAAGATGTTCAAAGGCCTTAGTTGCTTCAGGAGTCCATGAAAATGCATCTTTCTTCAATAATGTTGTTAGAGGTGCTGCTATTCTCCCATAATTCTTAACAAACTTGTGATAATAACCTGTTAACCCGAGAAATCCTCGCAATTTCTTTATGGTTTTGGGGACTTTCCATTTCTTAATGGATTTTATTTTGTTAGGGTCTACCTTAGCACCCTCGTGAGATACAATATGACCCAGATATTCCACCTCTTGTACTCCAAAGAAACATTTGGATGTTTTTGCATATAATTGTTTCTCCTGCAATAGTTTGAGCACCCTGTCAACATGTTGAACATGATCCTTTCAAGACCTGCTGTAGATTAGTATATCATCAAAAATACTAGCACAAATTTTCTAAGGAAGGGTTTGAAAATGGAATTCATCAACCCTTGAAATGTAGAAGGTGCATTGGTAAGGCCAAAAGGCATGACCAAAAATTCATAATGACCCTCATGAGTTCGAAATGCTATTTTCGGAATATCTTCAGTCTTCATTCTAATTTGATGATACCCTGAACGAAGATCCAACTTGGTAAAATAAATTTCTCCATGTAATTCATCCAATAATTCATCAATCACAGGAATGGGAAATTTATCTTTAATGGTGAGCTTATTGAGCTCCCTATAATCCGGACACATGCGCCTTGATCCATCCTTCTTGTGTACCAATAATACAGGAGCAGAGAAAGAGCTTTGACTATGTTGAATTATACTCGCCTCTAACATTTTTGCAATCATACGTTCAATTTCGTTGTTTTGGACATAAGGATATATATAAGGCCTGATGTTTGGAGGAACACTTCCTGGAATCAAATGAATAGCATGATTATGATCACAAATAGGTGGGAGTCCTTTGGGAGTTTCAAACACCTTGGAATGATAGTCCAAGACTTTTTGGAGATTTGCAGAAATAGATAAATTTGATGTTGGAAATTCTAGTGAGCATAATTGTTCAATTACGCCTCGTTGTTCATTATTTAGAAGCTTTGTCATGACATTAGAGCTTATTATCTTTCCCAGCTTCCCTGCAATACCCCGTAATTCGACTTCCTTTCCTTCTAAAAATTTTTTCAAGAAAAGTTCTTGAAAATTAAAGGCTACCATCCCCAAAGATTGTAACCATTGTACTCCTAGTACAACATCAACACCTCCCATAGGAATGGAAAGCATTGCACTATTCAATACATATTCCCCCATGGTTAGCTTGATATTATGGCATTTTCCAGAGCAATTTATAGTTCCTCCATTTGCAACCATCACTTGACATTATGGTGCTAGGTATAGGAAACAATTTAATTCCTTGGCTACCTTACAATGAATAAAATTATGGGTGCTACCTGAATCAATCAACACTATTACCTTTTTCTTCTTGATATGTCCTTCTATCTTGAGAGTTTGAGGAGTGGTAATTATTGACAATGCATTACACGATATGGTCAGACTCATTTCTTCCACTTCTAGGGCTAGTTCCTAGTGTATATCCTCTTCTTTCTCATTTTCTTCTTCCTCTTCACAATCTATGTAAAATAATTTCTTCTCAGCACACTTATGACCTTTAGTGTATTTGCTATCACAACTGTAGCAAAGCCCTTTTGCTCTTTTTTCTTCCAATTGTTGTGGTGTCAACCTTGTAGGTTGTGGACATCTAGATGTAGCAACACTTCCTTCTTTATAGAATTGAGTGGTAGGCTTCCTTGTCGCCATAATTTTACATTCAACTTTTCTTGCCAACCTGAATGCCTTCTCCAATGAATCAGGTTCCAAAACGCGAACTCCATGTTGGATGTTATCCTTTAAAGTGCCTAGGAAGAGATCAATCCTGTGTTCCTCTGTAAGATCAGTTACCCTTATATTCAATTTTTGGAAGTCCTCAATGTGCTGCCCCACTAAACTCTTTTGTTTGAGATTTATCAATTGGGTAAAGAAGGTGTTGCTCTTTGTATCCTCATAATGTGCTATCATTTCCTCCGTAAAAATTGACCAAGTGACAATTTTTTTACGGGAGCAAAACCATCGATACCATACAAATGTATTTTGTTCTAAATGTAAAGTTGCAATGCGTACCTTTTGTGTGTTTTGCACATTATGGAGATCAAAATATTGCTCCATCTGTAGTATCCATGTTACAGGATCCTTTCCATCAAACTTCGTCATATCCATTTTTGGAATATGGTGGTTCTTCCCGCCAACATTAGAGTTTATGAAATCACGATTAACATTTATTTTGTTCTCATCATGAGTTTCCTCTACTATATTTTCACCATTAGGAAACATTTCTTTTATCAACTTTGTCAAACCTTCCATGTCTGCTTTTAGATCATTCTTCATGTTTTCCATTTTTTCATCGATCTTAGCTTCCATGCCATCCATCTTAGATTCCATGCTAACTTCCATGCCATCTATCTTAGATTCCACGCCTTTCTTCAAACCATCCATATTAGTTTCCACACCTTTCTTCAAAACTTCCATGTCATTTTTTCTTGCTCTTTGCGAGAGCGAAATTTGTTGCACTTTCTCTTGTAATTTTGATATGTCATGTTGCCATTCTTCGTCTTCATGAGTCATAGTAGAGCCTTCTAAAGGCTTAATGGGTGTTGAATTATTTTTAGGGGCCATTTTAGAAACCAATACTGATATATATTCTACAATATTCCCTTGGAATCAATTCAACTTGATTCTTCAAACAAGACTTATACAATTCGGGAAAAAAATACACACCTTTTACTTGCTTTTGTAGAGCTCTATATTAAAATTGAATTATCTATATAATTGCAGATCCCCAATATCTGAAATTTGGCCTTGTAGTAGTCCTCTGAAGCTTCTTTCAAATGCCACATGTTTGACTTGATTTGAATTCTTCAAGACAAAGTTATGTCCAATGTCCCACAATGACCTAATTGTGGACTAGTTCAGTAGAGCGAACTTGTACGACTTGCCACGTGTCACTGTTTTCTCCTTTGGCTCTGAAATTTATAGATAGGAAACTAAATTCCATGTACTTCCAGTCTCTTTTTAGAGAACTCCAATCCAATTCTTAGAGAGAGAGTTATGAATATTTTCCCACGATCACCTCTTTGAGATGAAATTAGGGAGCCTGCAAAAGACCTAACTTCCACAGATCATATCTTCGCAAATATTGCGAACCAAGCTCTAAAATTTTGCGACGATGTTCCTTAGGATCTTTGTTTCTCTCTCTAAAAATTTTTGCCTCTGAACCTTCATAGAAAAAAAGTTATAGCGGAAATTCCGCGATGAACTTTTTAAGTGAAATTCAGGAGCCTACAAAAAGCCCTACCTTCCACAGATCATATCTCTGAAAATATTACGAAAGAAACTCTAAAATTTTGTGACGATGTTACTCAGGATTTTGGCTTCACACCCTAAAAATTTCAGCTTTTGAACCTTTGTAGTAAAAAATGTATAGCGACAATGCCATGATGACCTGTTTGGAGCAGTGAAACCCTAGAATCCAAAGCTCTGATACCAAATGTTGTGAAACCAGCTCCAAAAATAGAAGAAAATAGATATCAACACCTTAGAAATAAGCCACTTTGAGTGGGAAACCTCCAATACATTACATGAATGAACAATTCTTGGATGATTCAAATTACAAAACCTCCTTTCTATATAGGATAGTCATGGGGCCTGATACTTTATCTAGTGGGGCCATAATGTAATCCTAGCCGACCTAACAATAATAATTTAAGGGCACAATAATAACAATATGGGGGTTACAAGGGTACAATAATAACAATAAGGGGGTTACACTAACAATAATAAGGGACTATACTAGCAATATAGGGACCTAACACGACCCATCGCAGGAGGGATTTGATGTATCTCCCATCAATGACATGAAACAGGTATCATGATTGAGACAGAATGGTGATGATACAGAACTGGATCAGGAAAAGGCAAACATGTAATGAAGGCTTAAGAGTATTTCAACAGATATCAGCTGAATGACCTCTCTCAAACACACTAACAACACTGAATGGAGTTGGAATCATTGACCCAAAACCAAAATGAAGGCTCTGAAAAGGTATAATGAACCGAATGAAAAGAAAATTACCCAACCCAACAGCCACAGAGATGAATTGTAATATTTTAGTGTTCAAGAACGACTCGATGTCATTAGAAATTTTTTTAATGTCGTACCATATTTTCCTAATTTCCCCAACCATACTCGTCAGTACCTCTTTGTTTTTTAACAAGCTTGAGGAGGATAACATATGCTTGATATGTAATTCCATCCTTTGGATGAATCCCTATGAATATTGTTAAAAAAACCTGAGAATGAGTGGTTTGACCTTGTCATGTTTGACAAGTCCATCATTGTTTGATGCTTTAATGAGTCTAGTGAAGGTAAATCTCAACATATTTTTCACATTTAGAGAGTTTGAAAAAGAGGCGAAAAAGAAAACTCCAAATGTCCCTTTTTGTAGATAGTCTCTTGAGTTTGACAAGGTAGAAAACAATACTCAAGATAACCTCTTAGCCATGTTCAACTAAGGTATTCATTTTTTGTAAATAGTCTATCTCAGTCTGGAAAAGGGTTAAAATTATTCTGAGTAATTTCCTTTTCATTTACTTTAATGAGTTCAAAAATATAAGTGCTTGACAATATTTTCATATTTTGGGAGTTTGAAAAGAGATGGAAGAGGACTCCAAGGGGTTCCTTTTTCATATTTTTACAGAGCCCGAAAAAGAGATAAACTTATAAACTTTGGTCAAAATACCATTTTTAAAGCATGATAAAATTATGTTAATAGTTGTCGACCTGCTCAAAACATCACAAAAAGGATTAACCATACCTATTTCATAGTAAAAATGAAGCATATCTAGGTCAAAACATTAAATATGAATAAAATAGTGCAAGAAATAACCATAAATACTCAAAATGACTATTCATTTTCACCATTTCACATTTACCTGCAATAGTGATAATTCTAAGCACTTTTTCCCTCAATCTTTTTTAGTTGACTGCATCCAATATGGTGGAACATTTTGAGTAGTGTCACTTCCATGTAGGAGCTAAAACCCTTCTCTTTCTTTCCACGGTTCATTTTTGTGATTTCATGCAAGTTTTTTGAGGTTTTGAGGGCCCCGGGGTTTCAAAAAGATGCTCTAGGACCAACGCACCCACTAGAATTGAAATATGTGTTGCAGCTAGGAAGACTATCACTATTGGGAGAGGTGAAATTCTCTGTCAAGAACTATTAGGGTGCATTGGGTTCAAAATCCTAAGTTGTTTATCAGTTTTACCTCAAATTTTGTCAAGATTTTTGCATGAAAATGAGCCTAATGAATCTCTTGTTGATGCTTTAGGTGTTCATTAGAAAAAAATGGAATTCATTTAGAGAGAAAGAGAACGTGAAGAAAAATATTTAAATGCAACAAATAATCCTGCTACCATCGAGGCACTAAAAAAATATGGATTGCTAAAATTCTTATGGCTTCCTGGCATGAGGCAACATATGGAATTATTGAAATATCTTGTTTTTTCATGGGATTTTAAGGCACAAACATTCAAGTTTTGGGAACATATGCTCGAGATAACGTTAGAAGATATCTACTTTCTAATAGGTTTATCTAGGAGGGTTTCCCTCATCTCTCTCCTAGGTGGGAGAAGTGGTGGGTAGACCATGAAAGATTATATCGCTACCTATTGCAGACCTCAAGCCCAACCAACTAGGGATGGAAATATGAATATAAAATATGTAACCCAATTACCTCCGAGAACAATATTGTTCATTATCATGAGATTGGAAGGTAGCTCAACACTTCATGTAGCAATTAGATCGCACATGCAGTATGGGGTGGAGTGTCTAGAGCCGACAGTATTCAACTGGAGTGTGGGAGTTATGGTCAATATGAAGGAACAACTGACTAAGGAAAGAGAGGGTAAGTTAAAGAACTTCGACTATGGTTTGATCTTGGTCTGTTTTTCTCTAGAGTAGGTGCCACTACTTCAACCTCAGTAGATTATACTTGAGCCCATCAATCCGAGGGCCCCAAAAATGAGGAGGTGATAGATCATATGGCCCGACATGCAGGTCCGTCGATGATAAATTTCTCACCAACCTTCTTTGGATGGTTGCATAGACATTTCATCATGATCAATGATTATCCTTATGCAAGAATGGATTTCCATCATGATCTCGAGCTCATGCTTTCTGAGGGTGAGTAATGGATTGCTTCAGGTAAAATATTTCAATCATTTAATTTTTTTAGAGTTTTACAATTTTTTGTGTGTTTTTTTATGCTTCCAAGACTAAACTATTATTTCTTTCATGCATATATTGGACTAGTTCGACCAGTAGGTGCTTCATATCTCCTTCGTGCAGAGGGACAACCACATGAGGAGGCATAAGTACTAACATAGGTCACTGCAGTAGCATGGCATGCGCTACAGGATCTTGAGGTAGTTGAGATCTTATCAGAGGTAGAGTGCCACATTAACAAGTTGACATGTAGAAATTTATATTAATTATATATCAATGGATTCAATCCGATATTGTGATGTACTAAAACAAGATATTGAATCCTTCTACAATATTTGTGGAATATAAAATATGATCGCTTAATCACATGCAAGTAAGAGATAGAAGTAAATCAATCACACAACACAAGATATTCTTGGGGAAAGAAACTTCTCAAAACTCTGCTATCATATATTATAAAAATTCAAGGAATCATGAAACAATACAATGCTTTCTCACACTGAGAAAATCCTGCACTCTCCTGACTATCTCACTCTAATCCTACTCAAAACTAGCTTGCAATGCTCAGGCAAAATTGACAAACACTTCGCCAATTATCAATCTCCGCTAAGCCCAGCCTTGCTCATGCAATCCCTAGGGAAATAGGCCCCTATTACATATGAAATTAAACTTTCCTTGATTGCACAATCCATCATGTCCTTATCATGATTTTATAATTGCACCCGAGAAATTTCTTAATAATACAACTGATAGTTATGTTCCCTTTAACCTTTGTCTCAACCTGGTCTTCCTCAAAACTGACATGCATGCAACTATTAATAACGAACCATCATTTATCTGATTGATCACTACTTGTGAATTAAATCTAATTTAATTCACTGGACCTCTCACTAATTCATCACTTAGTTAGAACTAGTTAAATTGATTTTAACTCAATTAATTTGAATTAATTGATTACACTCACACCACACTAGTGCTACAACTACAACTGGACCCCCAAGGTATTAGGATCACTCTACATGCCTCATCTTAGACCCTCAAATCAAATTTCTTGAGCTAACTCAGTCATCATGACTTAGTTAACTGATACAAGTAGTTATGAGATTAAATTACAATTTATTGTCCAATTTATTTAAGAGAAAAATAAATTAGACGCCCACATTTAGCACTAATGTGTAACTGAATTCCTTACCAATGTGTAACTGGAATCCCACACCAGTGTGTGTGCATTTTTTGTGCTTTCTGGTTTCCAATATCATAGTTTCTTGTTGCAAATTTCAACACTCCCTCTCAACAAGATAGGAATTTAGTCTATCCCGATCCAGTACCTTTGGAATGTTCTGCATGCAACACTTATCTAGTGTTATTTGCACCTGCAACTCCTAAAACTAAATAGCCTCTGAATAATTGAATCGGTATGATGCATCTATCATCAGATTCTTTGAATTCTACTAGTTACTTCACTGTCTACTGAAATATATGTGTTTTTGTTGACATCTACATCAATTTCCTCTGCACTGCTGCCAACTATGATCTGTGCTCCAATATCTGACATCTTTCACTTGTATTTTTGTCTTCCTACCATCTGGCTGCATCAATATAATCGATCCTTCCTACTACTTATGTACCATGGGCTCCTCGTAGCTAGGTTCGATCCATGAGACACACCATCTGAGTGGACCTTGCCCAAATTTCTTCTTGGGATTATATCTTCACATTTCCCCACCTCTCACCTCGAGGTATACCTGCATGTGGACTTCCCATCTGGCTCAAAACTTCCCCCTCCTAGAGGTCTCTGTTTGAGTGGAATATTCCACTCGATCTCCTCTCTGCTTATCGACTTGTGGTTGCTCCACTACCTTATGATACTGCTTCTGAGGTTGCATGTTGATAGATAATTTCTCCCTCTCAACCACCAAGTCATTAACCACTACTTTGATCCTCAAAGCTTTGCATGCATCCTCGACCTCGAGAGCATATAGGTTCTTGAATCTGACACTGATCTGTTTCACCTGTCCCATGGCTATGTGTTTAAGGAAAAATTTTCCTTTTCTAAATATCACATCATAACCACAGTCTTCCAATATTGCTACAGAGACAAGATTCTTCCTTAGGCCTGGAACATACCAAAAATTTGAAAGTCTAAGAGGGGAGCCATACTTCCTCTCAAAGGTAATTGTACCTATTTCGGTCACGCTATACCTCCTGGAATCTCCAACCTCTATTTTCTGCTGGAGGTCCTTCTCGTCCAAGTCACTAAAGATATCTATATTCCCCGTCATATGGAACGAGGCACCGCTGTCTAGATACCACATGCATCCCATTACAATGATGGCCATGCATGCAATGAGAGTAAAATCAAGCTTGAATTGTGAAGCCAATGCTTCACCCATTGCAACTGTAGGCTCCTTCTTGCTTTCCTTCTTCTGTGGACAATTCGAGGCATAGTGCCCATGCTCGTGACAATGAAAACACCTGATCTTGGACAAGTCTCTCTTGCCCTCTTTGCCTTGGGACTTATTTCCCTTGGCTTTATTTCCTTTTTTGACTAATATACAATATTCTTCTTTTTTGTTGTTGGAGATCTCGTCTCTGGTTCTCCGCCTTATCTCTTCTATTACCGAGTCAGACCATAAATTCTCCCAGTCTGGTAAATTCCCCCTCCCATTCACAGAGTCCCAGTAACTATGCCAGCCCTTGGGAAGGCCTAGAAGTGCTAGGCTCACCAAATAATCCTGGGCTACTGTCACACCAACATTTCCAAACTCATCTCAACATTGACTGAACTTCGCCAAGTAGGTTGGTACCATCTCACCCTCCTCCATCTTGATATTTCTAAGATTTTCCTTTAGCACAAACTTCCTGTGGTCACTGCTATTCTGAAACAGATCTATCAAGGCTTTCCACATAACATATGGAGCCCCCTTCCCATGGAGACTCGAGAAAGTATGATCTCGAACTCCCTCTAACATTATCCTTGTTTCCTTTTCTACCTTCTTCTTCCATGCATCAAGAAGTTAGGCATCTGCTGTCATAGGCTTGGGAATATCAGTATCTATGAATTCCTTCAACCCGTTGTCCTCAACCATTACCTCCATCATGTCCTTCCATGCAATATAATTTGAATTTTCCTCGAGTGAATATTCTAGCCTCAAGCCATTGAAATACATATTTATTTATTGTTGGATCCCGAAGAATAAATCCGCAAATTTGAAAATATTCAAGACAAACTCAATTTCTTATCTTCTATCGTGATTCCTCGTGCTCTAATACCATGTAGAAATGTATATAAATTCTATATCAATGGATTCAATCCGATCTTTTGATGTACTAAAACAAGATCCTGAATCCTTCTACAATATTTGCAAAATATAAAATACAATCAATCAATCACATGCAAGTAAGAGAAAAAAGTAAATCAATCACACAACACAAGATATTCTTTGGAAAAGAAACTGCTCAAAACCACGCTATCATATATTGCACAAAGTTAAGGAATCCTGAAACTGTAAAAATTTTAATACAAATTATTTATTGCCTAGATTCTCCTAATCTAACAATTATATGCCACTGTTAAATAGAGAATCACTTCTACAAAAATATTTTCGGAATTTAAAACATGATTGCCAATTGCAATATCAAGAAGAAAGTTCAATCACACATAAATTATTTTTACTGAGAAATCATAAAGATAAAAACCCCACTACCATATATTATGTATACATCCTGGATCATGAAACAATCTCATACAAAGCTCCAATCCAAGAGCTCTCAGTACAATATACAATCGTCTCACACTTTCATACAAAATTTGGCAAATTCATGTGTCAATTTATTACCTCCAGATAGCTTGCCTCCACTACACAATCCTAGATGATAGCAATCTCTGAATGAATGGAATCATGCTTTCCTTGACTGTGAAATCCTCATGGGCACATCCAATGTGTGTTTGGTCGCATGTGTGCAACCAATAATGTCACAACAGATATTCAAATTTTCCCTTTCATCTACATCTCATGCAATGGGTCTCCACTAGATCTGACATGCATGTAGTTAACAGTAGTAAATCTTTAGTTGCATGTGAGACCACTGATTGTGAATTAATTAATAATTAATTCATTGGTCTCTCACTAGTGTATTTTTTGGGTGTGGAGCCTGATTATCTTGTTTATTTTGTATCACAGCGTTGGACCCCTGTACCTTAATGGGGCGACAATGCCGCCTATAATTAAATGCTACCTGGGGGGTCCAGGGGGGGCAGCTGCGACTTTATGGAGCCCCCCCCTAGCGGGGGGGTTTTGGGGGTAGCATCCCCAAAGCTAAAAATAGGTGTAAAATTTCCTTGTAAAAGTATAGTAATTTCTAGCCAATCTAGGGAGACTATGAGAGAGAACAAAGGATATTACAACGGATTTGTTGTAGGTTGTGTCTCCTCATTTTGATGGATAATAGAAAGGAAGGACTGGTTGTTCGGGGTGGACGTAGCCCAAACTGGGTGAACCACATATATTTGTGTCTCTCTAGTTTTATGTGTTTTCCGCATATTTTATGTGTTGCATTGATCTGTAATATATAATTTTCTAACAATATCTTCAGTTACAACTAGCACAACTGATTTTAACTCACTTAAATGAGTTAAAATACTTTACAACTCACATAACTATACATCCAACTCTGTTACAACTTCAAATCACTCAGTTACAACTGAGTCCACTTGCATGTCCCACCAACCAACCTCTTAACTCGAAATTCCTATAGCTAACTAATTTTCCACTTCAGTTAACTATTTCTAGGTGCTCATTAAGAATAGATTATTGTTTATTGTCCAACTATTATCAAGGGATAATAATAGCCGACATGCATCTATAAATATACATGAGATCTATAAATAGAACTCACACATACATCTATAAATAGACCATCATCTATAAATAGAATTTTCTCAACCATCTATAAATAGACATCATCTATAAATATAATTTTCTCATGCATCTATAAAGAGACCTCCACCTAAAAATAGCCTAAGGCTCCATCCTAGTGTAGCCATATAATTTTCACTAAGATCTTCTCAACACTCCCTCTCAACAAGAAAGGGATTATCCTTCACCCCAATCCTATCTCTATGGTATTCGAATTTTCTCCTGGTGAGTGCCTTCGTTAGAATATCTACATTGTGGTCTTCTATAGGAATGTGCTGAAGCAACATGATCTTCCGCTACACACAATCTCTGATATGATGATATTGGATATCTATATTCTTAGATATATCATGAAACACATGATTAATCGAGAGTTTAATGAACTCTGATTATCACAATGAATCATTGTTAGATCTAAATGAGAACCAAACAAACCAACCAAGATCTTTCTCATCCAGATAGCCTCACATGCAGCTTGAATTGCTGCCATGTATTCCGCTTCTACTGAACTGAGTGCCATAGATCTTTGTTTCTTGTTGTACCAAGAAACAACTGTAGATCTAATACTAAATATCCCCCTTTATGTGCTCTTTTTGTTCGTTGCACTGCCCGCCCAATCTGCATCCGTGAAGCCATGAAAATTCACTTCATCCATCTTTCTGTACCATAAGCCATAATCAGATGTGCCCCTCAGGTATCTTAGGACATGCTTGCCCGCCTTCCAAAAGAGCTTGGTAGGCTTAACCATTGCTTGACTTTGTTGGTTAAACACATAGCAATTTTCTAGTCTCGTGTTCACTATATACATTAGCAAACCCACTAACTGTCAATAGAAAGTAGCATCCACTACCTCTCCAGATGTAGCATCCTCTTTTCTCTAGTTTCCTGGAAGAGGAGTATCCATGGGTTTGTAGCCCTCCATCTTAAACTTACCCAGTATCTCCCTTGCATACTTTCCTTGAGACACAAAAATTTCACCATCTTGCTGCCATATTTCCAATCCAAGGAAATAATGAAGGGGGCCCATATCCTTCATCTCCAACTCCTTTGCAAGGTCCTCCTTGCATGAGTGTATTAGATGCTCATCACCAGTCAATATTAAATCATCAACATAAAGAAAAATGATTAAAATCTTACCCTCCACCACAATTTGGTATAGGTTTGCATCCGCGTCACTTTTGCTAAAGCCAAGTATGGTCAAATAGCTGTCTATCCGAGTGTGTCAAGCACAGGGTGCTTTCTTTAGCTCATACAATGCTCTTTTGAGTCGGCACATATGTGACTCACTACTAAAGATCTTAAATCCTTCAGGCTGCTCTATGTACACCTCTTCCTCAATGATCCCATTGAGAAACACAATCTTCACATCCATCTGATGAATGTGCCAGCCCATTTGCACTGAGAGAGCGAGGATGGTCCTTATGGAAGAATACCTTGTGACACGTGCAAAGGTTTCTTCATAATCAATCCCCTCGATATGTGAGAAGCCCCAGGCCACAAATCTGGCCTTGTATTTCTTAACACTCCCATCAGCAGCTTGCTTCACCTTGTAGATCAATCTCAAACCTACCACTGATTTATCAAATGAACTTGGAACAATTTCCCAAGCAATGTTTTTGACAATGGAGTCATACTCCTCCACCATTGCATCTACCCAGTGGGCTCCTACACTTCTTCCTGAAAGGATATGGCTCAGTCACAATACATTTTCTCATGAGAGCCATGTATCCAATAAATCGGTCAAGAGAATGTCTTTGTCTGCGATGTGAAGTAGGGGCTCCTACATTCTATGCAACATCAAGTCTCAGCCTATCAACTTCTGTGGTACGCCTTCTGTTGGTTTTGATGTTTGTCTCCGTGTGAGTGGAATCCCCGACTCCATGAACCTCCTCTTGTGTCTGATCCACATCTAGAGACTCATATTTGAGAACCAACATTTCCTCCTCCGCATACAAGTCTAGCTCTGTCTGAAGCGACAAACACATGGCTTTCCCCTCATCGAATTTTATATCTCGTCGCATAACAGTAATATTATTGTTAGGAAAATACACACAATAATTATGGGGTATTTATGTGTACCCAAAAAATATCCCAACCTCAGCAGTCAGCTCCAGCTTCTTCCTAGTGTTCTTGGTCACATGCAGATAAATAGAAAAGCCAAAAATCTTAAAGTGTGAAACATTTGGTTTCTTACTAGTGAAAGCTTCTTCAGGTGTACTCATGCCAAGTACTCAATGAGAACACTGGTTTTGCACATAAACTGTAGTGTTGCATGCTTCCACCCACAAATGCATTAGTAGGCCATGATCATGCAACATCGCTCGTGTTGCACCCACGATTTTTCTATTCTTCCTCTCTGCGACCCCATTTTTTTGTGGGTTATGAGGCGCTATGAGTTTTCTTTGAATTCCTTCTTTGCTACAGAATTCTTTGAATTCGTTAGAGATGTATTCTCCACCATTATCACTCCTTGGAGCCTTCACTTTCTTCCTCGACTCTTTCTCCACCAATGCCTTAAACTCACATAAATTTGAGAATTTTTTATCCTTCTTCTACGTGAAGAAGATCCAACATTTACGAGAAAATTCATCAACAAAAATAACATAATACTTATGTTTTTCTATTGAAGCAACCGAGAATGGTCCACACACGTCTGTGTGACCTCTCTCTAGGATCACCAAATCATGGTTCTCATTTTCATGAAAGGTGTAATTTACGTACTTCCCCATGGTGCAACCCTTGCAATGATATAACTGAGAAAGTGTTCCAATTGGAAGTCCAGTAGATATTTGCTACATGACTTTCAAGGCTCCATGTTGAAGATGGCCCAATCGTCTGTGCCATAATTCGCCCTCATCCCGACTCACCACTTTTCCTGCCTTGCCCATCATGGCAACACAGCCATCTACCTACAGCTTGTAGAGATTCTTAACTCAAATTCCTATCATCTTGGCTTGCCCCATTGTTTTATGTAGCAGGAAATATTTTCCATCGCTGAAAACAATTTCATAGCCTTTGTCCTCCAATATTGCGACTAAGACCAAGTTTTTATTCAGACCTAGAACATGCATAACATCTTTCAATTGAAATGGTTTACCTAAATCCCTCTAAAATTTAATGGTACCAATGCCAATCACATTGTATCATCCATCATTTCCCATTTCTATATGCATTTCGAGATCTTTCTCCTCCAAGTCACTGGAAATCTCCTATCTCCCGTCATGTGGAAGGAAGCGCCACTATCCAAATACCACACCGATCCAATGCACTTGAAACCATGCATGCGATAAAGAAGAAGTCAAGTTAAAATTGTGAGGTAAGGGCCTCATCAGTTGTAGCTCCAGCAACCTTCATGTTCTTCTTATTCTGCGGACAGTTAGTAGTAAGATGCCCATGTTCGTGACAATGAAAACACTTCACCTTGGGCAAATCCAGCTTCTTTCCTTTAGACTCAGATTTTGAATGGAATTTATTCCCCTTCCCTTTCCTTGCCTTGGTAGCCAAAGCACAATCCTCTTCATCATAATTCTTTGATGAATAGCCATCTCTGGCATTTCGCCTGAACTCCTCCTGCACTAGATGCGACCACAGTCATTCCCAATTGGGCAATTTTTCCCATCCGTTGACAGAGTATTCATAACTATGCCAACTCTTAGGAAGTCACAAGAGAGCCAAGTTCACCAAATCATCATCAGCAATATTTATTCCCACACTCCCCATTTCATCCCAACATTGGACAAACTTTGTGAGATACTTTGGAATGTTGTCTCCATTTTCCATCTTGATCTTCCTGAGTTTATCTTTGAGCGCCAATTTGCTATGGTCGATGCTGCTTTGGAAAAGATCTGTCAAATCCTTCCACATAGAATATGGTGTGGCTTTCCCATGAAGTCTTGAGACAATGTGGTCTCGTACACCTTCGAATAGAATCCTCCTCACCTTTGCCACTTTATTTTTCCATGCATCAAGTAATGTAGCATCTATCAAAGTGGGCTTAGGAACATCAGTGTGGATGAATTCCTTCAAGCCATTATCTTCGAGCATCGCCTCCACCCTGTCCTTCCAGGAAAAGAAGTTCGAGTTGCCCTCAATTGCATACTCTAGCCATAAGCCACTGAAATCCATTTTGATGTTTACTCAACTGTAGCACCAAGAAAATATTTCTGCAAATTTTAATTCTTTCCACCAACAAACTCAGCTCCTGCTTCAAAATTGCAATGAACTTGGCTCTGATACCATGTAAAATTTTTAATAAAAATTATGTATTTACTGGATTCTCCTTATCTATCAAATATATGCCATTTTTAAATACATAATCACTTCTACAAAAATCTTTGAGGAATTTAAAACACGATTTCGAATTGCAATATCAAGAAGAAAGATCAATCACACATAACACAGATGTTTTTACCGGGAAATCATAAAGCTAAAAATCCCACTATCATATATTATGTATATATCATGTATCATGAATAAATATCATACAAAGCTCCAATCCAAGAGCCCTTAGTACAATATACAATTGCCTCACAGTGTCATACAAAAATTGGCAAATTCATGTGCCAATTTACTGCCTCCAGACAGTCTACCTCCACTATGCAATCCCAGCTGATAGAAATCCATGAATGAATGGAATTATGCTTTCCTTGACTGCGCAATCCTCATGGGCACATCCAATGTGTGTGTGGTCGCATGTGTGCAACCACTAATGTCACAACAGAAATTCAAACTGTCCCTTTCACCTACATCTCAACTGGGTCTCCACTAGATCTGACATGCATGTAGTTAACAGTAGTGAATATTCAATTGTATGTGAGACCACTGATTGTGAATTAATTCACCTCTTACTAGTGTATCTGTAGTTACAACTAGCACAACTAAGTTTAACTCACTTAACTGAGTTAAACTACTTTACAACTCACATAACTACACATCCAAATTTGTTACAACTTCGAATCACTTAGTTACAACTAAATCCACTTGCATGTCCCACCAACCAACCTCTTAACTCGAAATTCCTATAGCTAACTGATTTGCCACTTTAGTTAACTATTTCCAAGTGCTCATTAAGAATAGATTATTGTTTATTGTCCAACTATTATTAAGGGATGTATAAATTATATAAATTATGTGTTATATGTCCAAGATTCTCCTAATCTCACACTATTTTAACTTCATGAAAAATACATAATCTATTCCACCATTGATCATTTGCGGAAATAAAATCAAGATTGCAATGCACACATGAAACAATAAAAATTCACACGCATTAACACAATTGTTTAACGGGAAAGCCTAAAGCTGAAAACCCCAACTATCTGTATATAATATATGTCATAGAGATCATGTAACAATCCTCATACAAAGCTGATCATATCAAGCTTTTAGTACAATACAATCGCTACACACTAATCAAGCCCGATCTTGCAAATCCATGCACTAATCTTTCCCACCTACTAGCCTGCCTCTACTTCACAATCCCTGCTGAAGAATGGCCCTTAATGAGTTCGAATTCACCAAGCTTGCACTGCACAATCCTCATTGGAATCTCCACTGATTGTTGGATGCAATCAATGCATCACTATAGTCACAACTGATAGTCACACTTGCTCTTTCACCTATCTCTCCACTGGTCTCCACTGAAACTGCCATGCACTGTAGTTAACTGATGTATTCTTCAGTTGATTAATGAGTTATTATTTAGTGAATTAATTAATTAATTAATTCACACCACTCTCACTAGTGTATCAATCAGTTAGACTAGATACAACTAGCTCAACTGAGTCTAACTGAGTTAAACTAAATACAACTCCACCAACTACTTCTCCAACTCCACCAAACTCTATCACATGAGTTATAACTAAAGTCCTCCATGCAATAGCTCCAGTAAACCCTCAAGAATAGTATAATTCCTTCTGTCAGCTGTTGTGCCACATCTGTGCACTTAACTGAAGTGCTCCAAGAGAATAAGATAATGTTTAGAGTCCAAATATTATTAAGAGCTAATAATATTTGACATATCTATATTTAGACTGGAATTCTAAAGATAGACTCTGCCCAATATGTCTAAAAATAGAAGTCCATATATTTTTTCCAACTTGACCAACCATCCACAAATAGCATCTTGCAACTCATAGAATATGATCGACATGTCTAAAAATAGACTTTGCGCCAAAAATAGCCTACGAGCCCACTTAGTGAAGGCGACTCTTTTCACTAAGCTCATCATCTTGTTGAATCTCAACACTCCCTCTCAACAAGATAGGGATTATCTACCACCCCGATCCTGTCTCTATGGTATTCAAATTTTCTTCTGGTGAGCACCTTCATCAGAATATCTGCATCCTAAACCTCTGTAGGAATGTAAGAAAGCAACATGATCTTCCGCTGCACACAATCTCTGATATGATGTTACCAGATGTCAATATGTTTAGATTTATCATGAAATGTTGGATTAACTGAGATTTTAATGCAACTTTGATTATCACAATATATCACAATGGGATCTAAATGAGAACTGAACAAACCGACCAGGATCTTCCTCATCCATGTAGCCTCACATGCATCCAAACTTGCTGCCATGTACTCAGCCTCCGCTGAACTGAGTGCCATGGATAATTTTTTCCTATTGTACCAAGAAACTGTTGTAGATCCGATACTGAAAATCCCTCCAGATGTGCTCTTTCTGTCCGTTGGGCTTCCTACCCAATTTGCACCCATGAAGCCATGCAGCTTCACCTCATCTGACTATTTGTACCACAATCCATACCCATATGTGCCCCTGAGATACCTCAAGACATGCTTTCCTGCCTTCCAAAAGAGCTTGGTAGGCTTAAACATCACTTGCGAAAGCTGGTTCACAGCATATCATATTTCTGGTCGTGTATTTACTAAATACATGAGCGAACCAACCAACTGTCGATAAACAGTGGCATCCACTACCTCTGTTGATATAGCATCCTCTTTCCTCCAACCACCAAGAAGAGGAGTGTCGATAGGCTTGTAGCCTTGCATGTGAAACTTCTCCAGTATCTCCCAGGCATACTTTCCTTGAGACACAAACAGTTCACCTTTCCGCTGCCAAATTTCCAATCCCAGGAAATAATAAAGGAGGCCTAAGTCCTTCACCTCAAACTCCTTTGCAAGATCTGCCTTGCATGAGTGTATCAACAGTTCATCACCCATTAGTATTAAATCATTTACATAAAGCACAATGATCAAAATCTTACCCTCCACCACAATATGGTATAGTTTTGGATCCGCCTCACTCTTGGAGAAACCAAGTCCGGTGAAATAACAGTCTATCCGTGTATACCAAGCACGAGGCGCTTGTTTCAGCCCATACAACGCTCTTTTGAGCCTGCACACATGTGACTCACTACTGAAGTTTTCAAATCCTTCAGGCTGCTCAATGTACACCTCCTCCTCAATGATTTCATTGAGGAACGCAGTCTTCACATCCATCTGATGAATGTGCCAACCCATTTGCGCTGAGAGAGAAAGGATGGTCTGTATGGAAGAATACCTTGCGACAGGTGCAAAGGTTTCTTCATAGTCAATCCCCTCAATCTGTGAGAAGCCTCAGGCAACAAATCTTGCCTTATACTTCTCAATGCTCCCATCAGCAGCTTTCTTCACTTTGTAGATCAATCTCGAACCTACCACTGATTTCCCTTCCGGCCTTGGGACAATCTCCCATGCATTGTTCCTGACAATCGAATCATACTCTTCCACCATGGAATCCACCCATGCAGGATCCTCCACAACTTCCTCGAAATAGGATGGCTCCTTCACGATACACTTGCTCATCAGAGCCATGTATCCAGTAAATTGGTCAGGTGACTATCTCTGTCTACACTATGATGTAGGAACTCCTACATTCTACACTGCATCAAGATTCAGTCACTCAGCTTCTGTAGTGCGCTTCCGCCCTCTGATGTTTGGTGCTGCATGAGTGGTTTCTTCCACTCCATGAACCTCCTCTTGTGGTTGATCCACATCTTGAGGCTCATATTTAGGAACAAGTAGCTCCTCCTCTCCATGCAAGTGTAGCTCCCTCTCAAGCGACAACTTCATGGCTTTCACCTCATGAAATTTGATATCTCATCGCACAACAGTCATCCGACTGTCTAGAAAATACACACAATAATTGTGGGGTGTTTCTGTGTACCCTACAAATATCCCAACCTCTGTGGTTGGCTCCAGCTTCTTCCTGGCATCCTTCGTCACATGAATGTAAACAGGTGTGCCAAAAATATTCAAATGAGAAATATCATGCTTCTTACCAGAAAACACCTCTTCGGGTGTACTCATGCCAAGTACTCTATGAGGACAACGGTTTTGTACATAAATCACAGTGTTGCATGCCTCAGCCCACAAGTGTATGGGAAGGCCCTGATCATGCAAAATCGCCCGTGCAACACCCACGATCATTCTTTTCTTTCTCTCCATGACCCCATTCTGCTGTGGGTTATGAGGTTCTATGAGTTCTCTTCGAATTCCTTCTTTGCTACAGAAGTCTTTGAATTCGCGAGAGATGTATTCACCACCATTATCGCTCCTTAGAGCTTTCACCTGCTTCCCCGACTCTTTCTCAACCAGCGCCTTGAACTCACAGAACTTTGAGTATGTCTCACTCTTCTTCTGCATGAAGAAGATCCAACACTTACGAGAAAATTCATCAAAAAATATCACATAATACTTGTGCTTTGCTGTTGAAGGAACCGAGAAAGGTCCACACACGTCTGTGTGAATTCTCTCAAGGATCGTCGAGGTGCGACTATGATCCTTCTCATGAAAAGTGGTCTTCAAAAATTTTCCCAAAGTACATCCCTTGCACTGATCTGACTACGCAAGTGTACCTTTGGGAAGCCTGGTATAAATTTGCTGCAAAATTTTCAAAGTGCCATGGTGAAGATGGCCCAATCTCCTGTGCCACAATTCGCCCTCATCCCGGCTCACCACTCCTTCTGATTTGCCTACCATTGTTGCGCAGCCATCTACCTACAATTGATAAATATTCTTAACTTGAATCCCTATCCTCCTGGTTTGACCAATTGTTTTATGGCGCAGGAAGGATTTTCCCTCGCTAAAAACAACATCATAACCCTTGTCTTCCAACATCACCACGGAGATCAGATTCTTCTTCAATCCTGGAACATGCATGACATCCTTCAAGATGAAAGGTTTACCAGACTCCCTCTCAAAGGAAATGGTCTTGATACCAGTCGCACTGTATCTACCATCATCGCCCATCTCGATGTGCACTCCAAGATTCTTTTCTTGCAGATCACTAAACAAATCTTTGTCTTCGGTCATATGGAAAGACGCACCACTGTCAAGAAACCACACCGATCCCGTCACACTTGAAACCAAGCATGCGATCAAAGAAAAATCCGGCTCAAGCTGCGAGGCTAAGGCCTCTCCAGCTACAGTTCCAGCAGCCTTCTTATTCTTCTTCTTTTGTGGACAATTAGTAGCAAAATGCCCGTGCTAGTGACAGTGAAAACACTTCACCTTGGACAAATCCTGCTTCTTGCCTTTTGCACCGAATTGAGAAGGATTTTTCTTCCCCTTCCCTTTCCTTACTTTGGTAGCCAAACTGCAATTTTCTTCATCTTCATTCTTCGATGGAGATCCATCCCTGGTACCCTGCCTTATCTCCTCTTGCACAAGATCCGACCAAAGTCGCTCCCATCCTAGCAGTTTCTCCCGACCATTGATAGAGTCTTCGTAGCTATGCCAACTCTTCGGAAGCCCAAGGAGAGCCAAGCTCACCAATTCTTCTTCATCAACAGTAAATCCCACATTTCCCAGCTCATCCTTGCAGTGGACAAAATTCATTAGGTATTTTGGTATACTGTCGCCTTTCTCCATTTTTATTTTTCTAAGCTTGTATTTAAGCACCAACTTCCTCTGGTCACTTCTGCTTTGGAAAAAATATGTCAGAGCCTTCCATATTAAGAATGAAGTTGCTTTACCATGAAGGTTGGACATAATGTGGTCCTTCACACCTTCCAACAGAATCCTTTGACACTTTGCTACCTTCTTTTGCCATGCGTCAAGTGCGGCTGCATCACTAGAACCCGACTTAGGAACATCGCTATCGATGAACTCCTTCAACCCATTATCATCCAGCACCATCTCCATCTTGTCCTTCCATGAAATATAATTTGAGCTCCCATCAAGGGCATACTCCAATCATAATCCGTTGAAAGACATTTCAATGAATGCTCAACTTTGACACCAGGAAAACACTGTAGCAAATTCAAATCCCACCAGCACAAAACTCAACCGCTTCAATAATTGCAATATCCTATGATCAATACTGCTCTGATACCATGTAGAAATTATATAACTTATGTGTTATATGTCCAATATTCTCCTGATCTCACACTATTTTAACTTCATGAAAAATACAGAATCTATTCCACCATTGATCATTTGCGGAAATAAAATCAAGATTGCAATGCACACATGAAACAATAAAAATTCACACACATTAATACAATTGTTTAATGGGAAAGCCTGAAGCTGAAAACCCCAACTATCTGTATATAATATATGTCATAGATATCATGTAAAAATCCTTATACAAAGCCGATCATATCAAGCTCTGAGTACAATACAATCGCTACACACTAATCAAGCCTGATCTTGCAAATCCATGCACCGATCTTTGCCACCTGCTAGCCTGCCTCTACTGCACAATCCCTACTGAAGAATGGCCCTAAATGAGTTCTAATTCACCAAGCTTGCACTGCACAATCCTCATTGGCATCTCCACTGAGTTTTGGATGCAATCAATGCATCACTATAGTCACAACTAATAGTAACACTTGCTCTTTCACCTATCTCTCCACTGGTCTCCACTGCAACTTCCATGCACTGTAGTTAACTAATGTGTTCTTCAGTTGATTAATGAGTTATTATTTATTGAATTATTTAACTAATTAATTCAAACCACTCTCACTAGTGTATCAATCAATTAGACTAGATACAACTAGCTCAACTGAGTCTAACTGAGTTAAACTAAATACAACTCCACCAACTACTTCTCCAACTCCACCAAACTCTGTCACATGAGTTCTAACTGAAGTCCTCCATGAAATAGCTCCAGTAAACCCTCAGGAATAAAGTAATTCCTTTTTTCAGATGTTGTGCCACATCTGTGCACTTAATTGAAGTGCTCCAAGAGAATAAGATAATGTTTAGAGTCCAAATATTATTAAGAGCTAATAATATTCGACATATTCGACATATCTATATTTAGACTAGTAGTCTAAAAATAGACTCCGCCCAATATGTCTAAAAATAGAAGTCCATCTATTTTTTCCAACTTGACCAATCATCCACAAATAGCATCTTGCAACTCATATAATATGATCGACATGTCTAAAAATAGACATAGTCTAAAAATACACTTTGCGCCAAAAATAGCCTGCGGGCCCACTTAGTGAAGGTGACTCTTTTCACTAAGCTCATCATCTTGCTGAATCTCAACAAGGGATAATAATAGCTGACATGAATATATAAATAAAAATTTGATCTATAAATAGAACGCGCACATACATCTATAAATAAACATCATCTATAAATAAAATTTTCTCAACCATCTATAAATAGAATTTTCTCATGCATCAATAAATAGACCTCCACCTAAAAATAGCCTGAGGCTCCATCCTAGTGTAGGTGCATAATTTTCACTAGGATCTTCTTGTTGAATCTCAACAACAATACAATTCTTTCTCACACCAAGAAAATCTTGCACTCTTCTGACTGTCTCACTCAGATCTTGCTCAAAACTTGCTTGCAATGCTTAGGAAAAATTGACAAACACTTAGCCAATTCTTAGCCTCTGCTAAGCCCAGCTTTTCTCACGCAATCCCTAGGGGAATAGGCCCTTATTAAATATGAAATTAAACCTTCCTTGATTGCACAATCCATCATGGCCTTCTCATGATTTTATAATTTCACCCGAGCAATTTTCTAATAATACAACTGATAGTTATGTCCCCTTTAACCTCTGTCTCAACTGGGTCTTGCTTAGAACTGACATGCATGCAACTATTAATAGTGAATCATCAATTATTTGATTTATTAGTACTTGTGAATTAAATATAATCTAATTCAATGGACCTCTCACTAATTCATCACTCAGTTAGAACTAGTTAAACTGATTTTAACTCAATTAATTTGAGTTAATTACAATCACACCACACTAGTGCTACAATTGCAACTGGACCCCCAAAATATTAGGATCACTCTACATGCCTCATATTAGACCCTCAAATAGAATTTCTTGACCTAACTCATTCATCATGACTTAGTTAACTGATGACTAATGGTAGGGAGTGGAATTTTCATGTGAAATTCCCAGCTTAGCAGCTAGTTCAGTCATCATATGATTTTGGAAATGCTCTCCTTGATCCATAACTATTGCTTGCAGAAAAAAAAATATGGCAATAACATGATTGAAGAAAATGTATGCATCCATTTCGCTAATGTTTTTATATGTAGGCATCACCTCGGCCCATTTAGTAAAGAAGTCTACAATGACAACAATATAACCATGTCCCCCAGTTGAATGATGGTTACATGTCATAAAGTTGACACCCCATTTAGAAAAGGGACCAACAACGATAACATGATGCCATGGAGAAGGTGAAGCACAAATCTTACGATTGTAGATTTGAGACACGTGACACTTCTAGACGGCAAGGATGCGGTCACAAAAGATAGTAGGCCAAAATTAACCATTGCGTAAGATCTTCTGCACGGTAGCATAATGAGTTAAATTTCCACCACATGCCCCTTAGTGGCACTCATTAAGGACTTTCTTGACCTCCACAGGGGCGAGGGACCTCTGTAAAATCATATCAATACCAAAATGATAAAGGGTGTCACCTTTAATAATGTAACTTTGGGATTGGTATCAAATATGTCGTTGCTCAGAGTGAAAGTTATTTGGCTGAAAAGTCTGGGTTTGGAGATAGATAAAAGTATCCCAAAGCCACAGGTTAAATGAAGTAATAAAAAACAATGACTCGTTAGTGACAGAATCTTTAGATGTAGATTCAGAATTAGGGTAAGGAAGGTCACACATTAGCTTGGCAAAAACTAAGGATTTCTTCGACTTGGACTTGATGAATTCCAGGTCGAACTCTTGCAAACTAACGATCCACTTAGAGTACTTACCCCAAAAAAAGAGACGTGAAAGGATATATGTCATAGGGTTCAAATCTGAAACAACTGTATTTTTCTGACTATATCTGATTTTGGTATCATTGAGGTTCTGACTCAGATAATAAATGGAATGTTCAGTCCTAATATCGTCTTCTTGGAATAATACCATTTATATAGTCGAAATGGAAGTAGAAAGATACAGGAAATAGTTGCGCTAATAATCAGGGTGGTGTAAAATAGATGTCTAAACCAGTACATATTTCAGGGCATCAAATGCTTTCTAAGCATCGTCGACCCATAGGAAGGGGACCCATTTTTTTAGCAGGTGAGTGAATCCTTTGGTCAACTCAGCATAGTTAGGGATGAACCTCCATGGTAAGTTAGATTTACCTTGGAGTATTTGCAACTAATTGAGAGAAGAAGGTGCATGAAAGTTGAGGATTGCATGCACTTTCAAAGGATCAATATGAATTCCTTGTTTTGAAACGAAAAAAACCAAGAGTCGACAAGAACCAACACAAAACACAAATTTTTGTGGGTTAAGTCAAATTTTATAGTGTCTACAACAGAGGAAAATATCCCTAAGATGCATAGGGTGATCAACCCGATGTTTAGAATCAGCAGGGAGATAATCCAAATAGGGTTGCATGATGTGTTTAATTTCTTGAAAAGCATAAGCCATCGCACATTGAAATGTGGCCCCAATGTTCTTTAAATACACCAAGGGAATATAAATGCAGTCTTAGTTTGGTTCGTTGGGAGAATGCTGATTTGATTATAACTCGAGAATCCATCCATGAATGAATAAATCACGCAACCAGTGTAACCATTGAAAATATGGTAAATAAACGAGGTCAAGTAGTTGTCCTTTGGACAAGCACGCTTTACATCTCGAAAATCGACACATACTCGAATCATGCCCTATTTATTCATGATAAGGAAAACATTCGATACCAATCAATTAAAGGAACGAGATATATGAATCAAGCCCAAAGAAGCTTTTCAACTTCAGCCTTAATCCCAACAGCCTTCTCGCGATGGACTCGATAGAGGCTTTCCAAGATGGGGTTGGAATCAAGATAAGTTTTAATCTCGTGCACTTCTATATTTGAGTCGATACATGGAATTTCTTTATAAATCCAATAAAATACATCCTAAAACTCACGAAATATGGCTCTATATATCTCCATCTTATATGGAAAACAAGGCACACCAATGTATAGATTTTCGACAATACCTGGTTTGAAAGAGATATTGAGAGGTATCGTTTCTTCTGTTGGACACCTATAAAAATTTGTTCTATCAAAAGGTGGCCAAAACATTGTTCAGTCTTCAAGAAACACTTTCTTGGACAAAATGTTATCTCCTGAAGCCTTTGGAAGATCTCATGCTCATGTCTAAAGGTCTTCACTGCTATTTTCCTCCAGAACTCAAAAATTCTGCTCAAAATTCTATGAGAAAGACTGCTGCAAAATCCCCTTCTCTCCCCTTCCCCCACTCAGAAACTAACCTTCATCTTTTACCATCATTTTCCTCTTTTTTCCATTTTCCTCATCTCCCCTTCATAAAATTGCCTTTGCAGAGTTTAAAACTCCTTTTAAAAACTCTATCAAAACCCTCAATTACCCTTTGAAAACCATTAAAAATAATAAAAAACCCATTTTTTGTATTAAGGGTTTAAGCCCCTTTGGGCCAGGCCTCAACCACTCCCCCACCGTATGCCCATGGTGCTAAGACCAAGCGCTAAACCTTTCGGCGCTTATTGCATCGGAGAAAATCCAAAGCGCGCAAGTCTTTTTGCCATGTTTGAAGAACTCCGATGCAATTAGCCCATGCTTATAAACCCCCGGTCATACTACCGTTCATCTAACATTCGGCCCCGCAATCAGGCGCCTAGCCACATAATACATATCCCGCCCCGAAAATATTAAAAACCTTATGTTATTTTCGAAACTTTGGGTTTTCATTATTTTATATTATTTCTTCCAGTTCCATTTTTTAACCATTCTACACCGTCGATCTGATCTGCAAATCGGATGGTGCGAAGTCCGTCTCCCTGGTGGTCCCCGCATTCCACTCACCCGTCCAAAACCGGGTGGTATTCATCGCACCGCCTTTGGGGCAAGGGTGGTTATTCCCGATCACCAGCGATTCCACACGCTGGCCGACACGCGTCCTGGGTACTGTTCACAAAACCATCGTTCATCGCGCGTTAACGTTCAGACGTGGACGCCGAGCGATATCGCTGTACACCATCCGATCTAGGGCAGGCCATCCAACGACTATCGCTCACCAAAGATGCCCGACAGTTAACCGGGCTATGGCGCAGCGTTCAGTTGATCTCCGTCGTCAATCTGATCTGCAGATCGACGACCCACATTCCATCGCCCAGATTCGATCGTCCAGTAAACGTTATCCACTTTGACCTTTCTCCTCCGCTCCCGACCGTCGATCTCTACGCGATCGACGGCTCTGATTCAATTTCCTTTTTTCCGCCTCCTTTTTTCTCCTCTGATAAATCTCGACCATTGGATGATGCCATCCAATGGCCACGCTCCCTCCACATGCCTTCTGAAGCTGCTAGCCCATCCACGCAGGATTTTATAACAGTTTTACATATTTTGCAGGGTTAAATGGTTTTCTCACCATTTCTGAAGTAAATTCAGAAGCAGAGGGTGACAATCCTCCAGCCTCTGATCCATCAAGGAAAATCATTCACAGGTTTCAAATTTACGTTTCTTCAGTGATTCATCAGTCATTGATGCCATTCGATCCATGTGTAGCCCTGTATACCAGCAAAAACACAGTGAATCAAGCACAGTCAAAGAGTATCAGTGTCGAAGGAAAAATATATCAGAATAGGAGATTGAAGACCTAAAACACAGATCTCAAGTAAGTTAAAGGTGTTTTCAGGAAAAGACAAATACAATTGTCGATTCGAGAAAGCCTCCACCGCCTTAAGCAGAGGCTAATCGAACCCTCTCCAGCTCCTAAAGGCACCTACAGCCTCACAGAAAATCAAAGGCTGTCGAACAATTAATACTAATCAAGGATCTTATCTCTAAATTGTCGGCAAAACTATTTTAAAAGATTAAAGAACAATCCAGAAGCAGATCTTTTCAATCATTAGGCCTTGAAAGGCAGAAGCAGAGTTAGAAATGATTACATTCCTGCCTTATGCCTTGCCTAGTTCCCAAAGGCCAGAAATTGCATTGATTACATAATTAATGATACTTGACCCCTGGGAAATCCTCCCACCTCTTCATTCTTCTATAAATACTTCCGTAGAAAATGAGAAAATGTTGGTCTCTGGACATTTGAATGCATGTAATAGCTTCTAAAACTACTGATGCCCTATTTGCAACTTGAAGATACAAAAGCTGATATGAGAAGTTTGAAGTTGTAGAGACCCACCGGGCTTGCTGATTGTAACTGGTTTGAAACATCAAATACAAGTTGCTGATTTATGGGATCCTGATTTATGTCAATGGTGATGTGTTCCTCACTGTCAATTGTTATTTTGCTTAATGTTTTCACTCTATTCACTTTCTCTGATAAAGAGCAGCAAACATAGAGCTAGGATTTACTCTCAACAGTACCCTACTCTTACTGAAAGCTTTATTGTCTATCTTTTCTTCATTTGAAAGTTCTCTTGGAAGAGTACATCAATGCAGGTTGGTTTAAAGGCACTTGCCTGATCTAAATTGCTCTATGTCACTGTTATCTGTGGTTTTCTTATTTGAATATGCTAAAAGCAGGGTAGTTTAAAGGAACTTACCAAATCTTAAGCTTTTCAATTGTTTTTTAAATGTTCTCTAATGGAAAGTACTTCAATGCAGGTTGATTTAAAGGCACTAACCTGATCTCAGAATACTTTTATGTTTTTCTTATTGAATATGCTGAAAGCAGGGTAGTTTAAAGGCACTTACCTGATCTTAAGCTATTCAACTGTCTTTTAATGTTTTCTAACTAAAATTACTTCAATGCAGGCTAGTTTAAAGGTATTAACTTGATCTCAGAATACTCTTATGTTTTTCTTTAAGTACATGTTGAAGCAAGATAGTTTAAAAGAACTTACTTGATCTTAGGTTGTTTCACTATATATTCATTTGTTTGTTCTTCATTTCCTATCTGTTTCATTCCATAAAATCACCTTAAGAGATCCTTTGACATAAGTGACTTGCCCCATGGATCCTGCTTGAACCTTACTGTCCAGTTAAAATCCTCCTATGACTCCATAGCCCAATGGGTTAAAACTGTCTTTGACTTTCTTTCAGTCAAATCATTCCTTCACCTGCAGACACCTTCACCCTTCATTTTAAAACTGCCTTCACCTTCATCATGTCTTTTCCCAACCAAAACAAATAAAAAAAAACCCAAGCTCTTCATAACTAGCCTAATATCACTATTTCAGGTTTTAAAGATCACATCTTTAAACTCATTCATAGAGAGATCGCTCTCTGGATTCAGGAGGGCTAGATCCTTGAATCCCAAAGTGGTCTGATGTTCTCCCTGTAGTTGGAATTTTTCCAATCTTGCTAATTACAGGGTGCTAACATACTGGCGACTCCACTGGGGACATTTTTGAGTTCATAGTTGCTTGGCCAGCTTTTATAGACTCTCTAGTTTTCCATACAACCACTCAACTCAAAAAAACCTAAAAATATTTCAGATTGGTATTCAATAAACATGGTGGTGGACCATAAGACCTTTTACCTCTAAAAAGAGCTAAAAAATTCCACTTGGAGACTCCACAATCCTGAATAGACCTTAAGACTCCACTGGGAAGAACCCTTATCATTGTAATATCTTTCAAACTTAGTCACAAGACTGTAGGATTAAGATTTTTCCAAAATAGACTAGTTAACCTCTTAAATATTTTCATACCTTGTTGAACTTATCTTGTTTATTTGGATCTGAAAAACACAGCATAGTGGCTTCCAGAAAGATTCACACTAGAGCCTATCCTGACCCTGATTCACCTGAGATAGTTGATAACCCAGAAAGTATCCTTAGGAAGTCTCCTAAGATTAATTTATCAACTGTTTTCAGATCACCCTTGAGAGCTAATTCAGTCCCTGAAAATCTTTCAGCTCTACAACAATCTCAAGTTGACTTAGTAAATCTATTTAGAACTAGGTCTCTTGGTGATTTAGATCAGTTAGATTTTGAGTCTTCACTATCATCCCCGGAAACAAGTGAACCTCTTGGTAGCAGAGAAACAACACCTCCTGATTTGCATTTTCTTCACAACTTAGGTGTCTCTCATCCAAGATCAACTCAGCAGTCTATTCCTAGTCCATCCACTTCTGCTCACCCTACATCCACTGTTCAAATCACTCCACTACAGCCCACTTTCCCTTTTGTTAATACACCTCTTGTAAATCCACCTCCACCACATATCATGGCAACATGGTATGCCCCCTTAGTCCTTCCTGCACCATTAGTCAATCTTCCACAGGACTATCAGTCCAAAATTCCATTATATGATGCTAGCAATGCTACAACTGCATCACAACATGTGGATAAGATGAATGAATGAAATTGATGATGATTCGGTCAAGCTTAGGTTATTCTCTCAGAGCTTAGGGGGAGAAGTGAGGAAATGGTTCAAAGGTTTAACCCCCCATAGTATCTGTGATCTACAAGCCTTCCATCAAACATTCTTAAACAAATGGGAAGTAAATAAAAACCCTCTCCAAGTCCTTTCTGACTATAAGAATCTCCATAGAGACACTGGGGAAAGTGTGCAAGATTATTGCACTAGATTCATTAGTGTGTATAATGCACTTTCCCCAGAACTAAAACCTCCACAAGGATCAGCTTTAAACAATTTTCCTAAAGGGTTTGACCCTGAGATGGCCTATCAGCTGAGAGAAAGAGATTTTGCAACTCTCAAAGATATGCAAAAGGGTGCTCTTTCTGTGGAAGTCAACTAGATGGAGAAGAGAGCAAGAATGAAAATTGAAAAGAGAGTGTCCTATAGAGAGGAAAATTCCCCTTCTACTTCCAACTCAAAAATGGAAAGAATGATGGAGGAGATGATAAAGAAAATGAGCATCCTTGAGAGAGCACAAGCAATTCAAAACCAAACTACTCCTCAAAACAAAAACCAGAACCAGAATCAGAATTTTAGAAGGAACCAACCTCTAAACAGACCTACGTAAGATGATCAACAGATCACTCCTCCCTTTCATCAAAACTATATAAGTGAGGTTGAGGAAACAGATGAGATAATAGAGGAAGATTATATCAACATGTTGGGAGTAGATAATGATGACTTTGAGATTCATTTTGATAGGGAACAAGGTTTTCATACCCCTTATGATGACAACAAAGATGATAATGCAAGTTATTTTCAGGACTTGGAAAATGTCATCATAGAGCCTCAAAAAGAATATGAACTTAGAAGAAAAACCAGTCAACAAACTCCCAACACCAAAACCTCTGACAAATCTTCACAAAACATCACTACAACCAAGCCTAAAATTTTCAAACAAAAGGATAAAACAGTAGCTGTGAATTCTGATAGAGATAGAGAGAGAGGCACTCACAACAATGAAAAATAGATTGTGGACATTAGTAGTACTACCACTTCAGCTAGTACTCCTGTTAAGACCATTTTGTCAAAAACGAGTAGAACAAATCAGCAAGCTGATGTTGCTGATAGACTGGAAGCTAGTAAGGTTGAGACAAGTTCATCAAAGAACCAGATTCTTTTCAGCCTAGAGCAGGAATTTCAAAGATCAGAATCTCTGTTCCCCTAACTGAGTTAGCTACCCAGAATGTATATAGGACCCAAATTTTGAAGGATTTAAATATTGAGGATAATAATGACACAGTCAATCTTAATGATGACCAGCCAGAGCTCATTTTCAGTCCTAATATTGAAGGTATATATCAAGAGGGACCTGTACCTCCCTTTTATGTGAGTTTAAATGTTCATGACAAAATCCTGCATAATGCTATGCATGAATCTGGAGCTTCGCACAACCTTATGCCAAAGGTGATAATGGAAAGGATAGGATTAGAAATAACCAGACCTTACAAGGATTTATATTCTTTTAATTCTAATAGAGTGAAGTACCTTGGCCTGATCAAAGACCTTTGTGTGAGTTTGACCCAAATCCCAGCCAAGTGCATGGTGATGGATGTTGTGGTGGCTGATGTGCCTCCTAAGTATGGCATGTTGTTGTCAAGATCATGGGGTGCCAAGCTGCAAGGTACCATACAGATGGATGGGACATATGCCACTATCCCTGTTTTTAGCCAGCTCAGAAGACTATACAGTGAATCACACATGAAATTCATGGTTAGTAGCCCAAAAAAGCCTGAAAATTCTCCCATTTATTCTGTCCACACTGACCTGGATTCGTTTATCTTTTACAATAATGAATCCACAAAACAGTCAGAGCCAGAACACAGTGACTCAGATAAACAGTTAGAGACCCCAAATCTAGAAATAAATGCAGTTCTAGATATGGAAGAAAACGAGAGAGAAATTTTGGAACAGCGCGTTGAAACAACGGACCAGAGTGAACAAAGCCAAGATGGCAAACAACAGACTGCCCCTCATGCTCAGCTCCATGAAAAACCTGAGGAGGTGAAACAAATACAACTAAGTGCCGAGATTTCACAACAACCCTTGAGCACGTTGGTTGAAGAAGACAATAACCAAGACGAAACCGAAAATAGTCCTCTGTGGAGTATGTATTTTTGATGGGTCATGCACTAAGAACAGTGCTGGTGCAGGTGTCTAGATTACCAACACTGAAAACAACCACACGGAAAGCATTTCCTGCAAATTAAACTTTCAGTGTTCCAATAACATAGCAAAATATGAATCCTTTCTCTTAGGCTTACATCTATTAAAAAAGTTAGGAGCCACAAGAATTAACGTGTATGGGGATTCAGGACTAGTCATTAAGCAAGTCAATGGGGAATATAACACAAATCATCCCAGACTTAGAGCTTACCGAAACGATGTCATGGACCTTTTAAAAACTTTCGAGGAGTCCAAATTGATTTTTGTTCCAATAAAAAGAAATATTTCCGCACACAATTTAGCTTTTACGGCTAGAACATGCTTAACGCCATTTGAAACCAAAGATTGTACAACTCAAACTAAGTTTAGACCAGCTGTGCCGGATAATGAAAAATATTGGCAGGTCTTTCAGGGTGACAAACATATAGAGGATTTTCTGTTGGGCAGGAACGAATTTGAGTTATCTGATTCGGATTCTAAATCCGATGAAAATTGCCTAAAGAAAAAGTCCCCTAAAAAAGAGAAGCCATCTGGTCCTGTAGAAATCAACATGTTAAATAAAAAACTTGAAACTCATACTAAAGAATACAAGGACACAGAAAACGAAGACATTGAGGTATTGTCGTCAAAGGACAAGAACATACCCAGGGGGCTAGCACCGTTAGAAGACCTATTTAATTTTAACGACGTAGCAAAGAAGCCCACCGTAGAATACACAGAGTCTGAGGTCAAGGAATGCAACATAGGCACCGAGGATCAACCTAAAATGATTAAATTAGCTAGGTCCTTGCCACCAGACATGAAAAGGAAATACGTTGACCTGTTTAAAGAGTTTGTCATGTGTTTTCCTGGAGCTATGAAGACTTGAAAGCCTACGATATAGAAAGCATCCAGCACAAGATCCCTTTGAAAGAAAGCCAAAAACCCTTTAAGCAAAAACTGCGTCGAATTAATCCAATACAACTGCCTCTAGTAGAAAAGGAAATCAAGAAAATGTATGAGGCAGGAATCATTGTGCCTATGAGGTTTTCAGATTGGATTTCTAACCTTGTAGCCATGAGGAAAAAGACAGGAGAAAGAAGATTGTGCATTGATTTCAGAAACCTTAACAGAGCCTCCCTAAAATACAATTACCCTTTACCAAAAATGGAACACATTCTACAAAGGGTAGTCGGTTCGAAAAGGATTTCTCTGTTAGATGGTTTTTCAGGGTATAACCAGGTTTTGGTACTCCCAGAAGACCAACTCAAGACAACTTTCACCACTCCTTGGGGAAATTTCATGTATGTGAAAATGCCTTTTGGATTAATGAATGCTGGGGCCACTTTCCAAAGGGCCATGGACATTTCATTTTCAAAGGAGATAGGGAACTTCATTGTAATTTACCTTGATGACATAATAGTTTATTCCAAATCTAATGAAGAGCACCTGAAACATTTAAGAAAGGTCCTTGAAAAGTGCAGAAGGTTTGGGTTATCTTTAAATCCCAAAAAGACAGTGTTTGGCCTTCAGGAAGGTAAACTCCTTGGCCATATCATATCAGAAGAAGGGATTAAAATAGATCCAAATAGAGTTGAGGGAATACTACAGATTAGCCAACCAAGGAACATAAAATAATTGCAGTCCTTTATTGGAAAGATTAACTTCTTGAGGAGGTTTGTTCCCAACTTAGCAAAGCTCCTTAGAAACATGACTAATATGCTCAAGAAAGAAGTAGGAGTGAAGTGGACTATAGAAACCAAAAAATCCTTCAAATTGGTAAAACATGCACTCACCCGGGCACCAGTCCTAATCAGCCCAGACTTTTCAAGAGAGTTCCTTATTTTCTCCTTTGCCTCAAAGCATATTGTGGCTACAGTCCTGTTGCAGAAAAACCCAGAGGGACAGGAACAGCCCATTGCTTTTTTCAGCTAGGCTTTAAGGGATGCACCCTTGAAATATAACATAATGTAAAAATAGGCCTATGCTTTGGTAAAGGCCTTAAAGGACTTCAGGGTGTATATTCTACATTCCCACATCATTGCCTATGTACCTAATATAGTGGTAAAAGACATCTTGTCACAAGACCTAGATGGAAAGAGAGGCAAATGGATTGATGCTATATTAGAGTATGATTTGGAAATCAGACCAACCAAACTTATTAAAGGTAAAGGCTTAGCTCAATTAATGGCTGAATCTAATCTACAAGCCCTTGACATTAACATGGTAGGTGCCTTGGATGAACAGGAAGAATTACCTGCTCCCACTGTCGAAGAGAAATTTCAAAACTCACCTTGGTACACTGATATCTTGTATGTGCTTGCAAATCTTAATGCTCCTCCTGATTTATCAAAAAAAAAGGCAAGCTTTTTAAAGTTGAAAATTAGGAACTATTGCATTTTAAATGAATTTTTATATTGGAAAAATGTTGATGGTTTATTTCTTAAATGTTTGCCTGAAGTTTATGCAGAAAGGATCAAACATGAATTTCATGAAGGAGAGTGTGGAGGTCATCTTTACTGGAAAACCACAGCCAATAAAATCCTTAGAGCTGGCTATTACTGGCCCACCATCTTCCAGGATGTCCATAAAATGATAGTTTCCTGTCACAAATGCAAAATTTTTGAAGGCAAAAGAAAACTTCTTCCTTTACCATTACAACCTATCACTGTTGAAGCTCCTTTTCAACAGTGGGGCCTAGATTTCATAGGGGAAATCCATCCTACTTTGTCTGCCCAACACAAATGGATTCTCACAGCCACTGACTACTTTACGAAATGGATTGAAGCCATCCCTTCTAGGAATGCCACAGATTATGTCATTATAAAATTCCTTGAAGACCATATCTTGTCTAGATTCGGATGCCATAGGAAGATTATTACTGATAATGTTGCTGCTTTTTGTTCCAAAAATAAGATTGTTTTTTGTCACAGGTATCAGATTACACTTGGTCATTCTACTGCTTACTACCCTCAAGGTAATGGGCTAGCAGAATCATCAAATAAAAGTTTGGTGACCATCATCAAGAAGCTGCTTGAAGAGAACAAAAAATCATGGCATAACAAGTTGGTGCATGCTTTGTGGGCAGACAGATTGACCACAAAAAAATCCATTGGAATGTCCCCTTACCAGCTTGTTTATGGAGCAGTTGCAGTGTTTCCTACCAACCTAGGTGTACCAGTAATAAAATTAATCCAACAAATACAGTCAGAAGAGGACAACATGATTAGGAGGATCAGTCAGACAATACATCTCCAGCAGACAAGGGAAGAGGTTTACAATAGGGCTCAGAAGGTGCAAGAAAACATAAAGAAGTTGTTCAACAAAAGAACAAAGGCTTGTGTTTTCAACATTGGAGATAAGGTACTCAAATGGGATTCCAAAAGAGAGGATAAGGGTAAACATGGTAAATTTGACAGTTTTTGGCAAGGTCCTTACATCATCCAGTCCACCGTTGGTCCTAATGCCTTTTTTCTACAAGAGTTAGATGGCACAGATCTGTTTGGGGGTCCTGTCAATGGCAGGTTCCTTAAGCATTACTATTGCTGAGTTCGATTTTAAAGATTTCATTTCCATTATAAATACCACTTTCTTTGTTCAGTCTCATAAAAGAAAAAGTAAAAAAACAATAAAAAGAAAAAAGAAAAGAGGGCAGATTATAAAAAACAATAAAGGTACAGCCCCATACCAAAAAAGAGAAACAAATCTGAAAGTGTGCAAGCTCAAATGCCACTCCTGAATAACACAATTCTAGTTAGTCAAACTATCTAACCTTGACTAATTAGCTTTAAATTTTCTGCTGATAGGATAGTGAATTAGATTTTCCAAACTATTTAATCTTGGCTTATCAGTAGATAGTTTAGGATATAAATTAAAGGTTCAAACATGCTCAAAATCTGAACCTAAATTTCCAAGAAAAGGAATGACTCAAATCTGTTTTGTTTTCTGAGTCAAAAAGGATAAAAATTTGGTTCTAATTAGATCAAAATCTGAACCAGATGGCAAATGAGAAGCAGCTTAAATGAAGTAAAAACAGAGCTGTAAAAAGATGAAGGAAGTGCTTTCAATTTTTAGATCTTAAGCCTTCATCATTTTTGTTTTAAATTTTCTGCAAAATAAATGTCTATGTGCAGCTTGTTTTTATGCCATAGATCACAGCAAGTCAAACAACTTAATATTGACTTGACTCTTTTTTTTTTAGAATTTAGAGAATGAAAATCTGTTGGACAGTTTAATCCCAACAAATGGTAGATTAGGTAGAGAATCATTTGAACTCAACTGTTTAATCTGAGTTCAGGGAGAAATAAGGAGTAGAAATAGATTAGATTTCCTGCTTTCAAAAGAATAAAATGTTGTGAAATATTTTTCCAATCCAAGTTCACTCTGATGAAGAAAAAATGCTAGATCAGTAGGATTGGGTAGGTAGAAAGTTTGTGTTGAATGAAGATCCATTGTTTTTTATAGCTGCTGACATGTTTTCAGAGTAGAGTAAGATCATCCCAACAAAGGAAGGAGAACACAATGCATCAGGCACATGTCAGCCTCCCAGAGAACATAATGGATGTGGCATAGGTCAACCTCCCAGAGAATGCAGGTCTGAAGTTCTTGATGCCTTCAAGAAAGCACCATCCCCAAGTGGAGCCACTGTTGGCCACCTATAAAAATTTGTTCTATCAAAAGGTGGCCAAAACATTGTTCAGTCTTCAAGAAACACTTTCTTGGCCAAAATGTTATCTCTTGAAGCCTTTGGAAGAGCTCATGCTCATGTCTAAAGGTCTTCACTGTTATTTTCCTCTAGAACTCAAAAATTCTGCTCAAAATTCTATGAGAAAGACTGCTGCAAAATACCCTTCTCTCCCCTTCCCCCACTCAGAAAATAACCTTCATCTTTTCCCATCATTTTCCTCTGTTTTCCATTTTCCTCATCTCCCCTTCATAAAATTTCCTTTGCAGAGTTTAAAACTCCTTTTAAAAACTCTATCGAAACCCTCAATTACCCTTTGAAAACCATTAAAAATCATAAAAAACCCATTTTTTGTATTAAGGGTTTAAGCCCCTTTGGGCCAGGTCTCAACCACTCCGCCACCGTATGCCCATGGTGCTAAGACCAAGCACTAAACCTTTCGGCGCTTATCGCATCGGAGAAAATCCAAAGTGCGCAAGTCTTTTTGCCATGTTTGAAGAACTCCGATGCAATTAGCCCATGCTTATAAACCCCCGGTCATACTACCCTTCATATAACCTTCAACCCCGCAATCGGGTGCCTAGCCACATAATACATATCCCACCCCGAAAATATTAAAAACCTTATGTTATTTCTGAAACTTTGGGTTTTTAATTATTTTATATTATTTCCGCTGGTTCCATTTTTTAACCGTTCCTCACCGTCGATCTGATATGCAGATCGGACGGTGCGGAGTCCGTCTCCCTGGTGGTCACCGCATTCCACTCACCCATCCAAAACCGCGCGGTATTCATCGCACCACCTTTGGGGCAAGGGTGGTTCTTCCCGATCCGCCAGCGATTCCATACGCTGGCCGACACGCGTCTTGGGTACTGTTCACAAAACCGTCGTCCATCGCGCGTTAACATTCGGACGTGGACGCCGAGCGATATCGGTGTACACCGTCCAATCCGGGGCAGGCCATCCAATGGCTATCTCTCACCGAAGATGCCCGACAGTTAATCGGGCTACGGCGCGGCGTTCATTTGATCTCCGCCGTCGATCTGATCTGCAAATCGACGACCCATGTTCAATCGCCCAGATTCGATCGCCCAGTCAACGTTATCCACTTTGAATTTTCTCCTCCGCTCCCGACCGTCGATCTCTGCGCGATCGACGGCTCTGATTCAATTTCCTTTTTTCCGCATCCCTTTGTTCTCCTCTCATAAATCTTGACCGTTGGATGATGCCATCCAACAACCACACTCCCTCCACATGCCTTCTGAAGCAGTTAGCCCATGCACGCAGGATTTTGTAATATTTTTTCGTATTTTGCAGGGTTAAATGGTTTTGCTCGCCATTTCTGAAGTAAATTCAGAAGCAGAGGGTGACGATCCTCCAGCCTCTGATCCATCAAGGAAAATCATTGACAGGTTTCAAATTTACATTTCCTCAGTGATTCATTAGTCATTGATGCCATTCAATCCATGTGCAGCCCTGTATTCCAGCAAAAACACAGTGAATCAAGCACAGTCAAAGAGTATCAGTGCTGAAGGCAAAATATATCAGAACAGGATATTGAAGACCTAAAACACATATCTCAAGTAAGTTAAAGGTGTTTTCAAGAAAAGATAAAGACAGATGTCGATTCAAGAAAGCCTCCACCACCTTAATCAGAGGCTAATCGAACCCTCTCCAGCTCCTAAAGGCACCTACAGCCTCATAGAAAATCAAAGGCTGCTGAACAATTAATACTAATCAAGGATCATATCTCTAAATTGTCGGCAAAACTATTTTAAAAGATTAAAGAATAGTCCATAAGTAGATCTTTTCAATCATTAGGCCTCGAAAGGCAGAAGCAGAGTTAGAAATGATTACATTCCCGCCTTATGCCTTGCCTAGTTCCCAAAGGCCATAAATTGCATTGATTACATAATTAATGATACTTTACCCCTAGGAAATCCTCCCACCTCTTCATTCTTCTATAAATACTTCCGTAGAAGATGAGGAAATGTTGGTCTTTGGACATCTAAATTCATGTAATAGCTTCTGAAACTACTGATGCCTTGTTTGCAACTTGAAGATACGGAAGCTGATATGAGAAGTTTGAAGTTGTAGAGACCCACCAGGCTTGCTTATTGTAACTGGTTTGAAACATCAAATACAAGCTGCTGATTTATGGGATCCTGATTTATGTCAATGGTGATGTGTTCCTCACTGTCAATTGTTATTTTGCTTAATGTTTTCACTCTGTTCACTTTCTCTGATAAAGAGCAACAAACATAGAGCTAGGATTTACTCTCAACAGTACCCTACTCTTACTGAAAGCTTTATTGTCTATGTTTTCTTCATTTGAAAGTTCTCTTGGAAGAGTACATCAATGCAGGTTGGTTTAAAGGCACTTGCCTGATCTAAATTTCTCTTTGTCACTGTTATCTATGGTTTTCTTATTTGAATATGCTGAAAGCAGGGTAGTTTAAAGGCACTTGCCTGATCTTAAGCTTTTCAACTATTTTTTAAATTTTCCCTAATTGAAAGTACTTCAATGCAGGCTGGTTTAAAGGCACTAACCTGATCTCAGAATACTTTTATGTTTTTCTTATTGAATATGCTGAAAGCAGGGTATTTTAAAGGCACTTACCTGATCTTTAGTTGTTCAACTGTCTTTTAATGTTCTCTAACTGAAATTACTTCAATGCAGGCTAGTTTAAAGGTATTAACCTGATCTCGGAATACTCTTATGTTTTTCTTTAAGTACATGCTGAAGAAAGATAGTTTAAAAGAACTTACTTGATCTTAGACTGTTTCACTATATCTTCATTTGTTTGTTCTTCATTTCCTATCTGTTTCATTCCATAAAATCACCTTAAGAGATCCTTTGACATAAGTGACTTGCCCCATGGATCCTGCTTGAACCTTGCTGTCCAATTAAAATCCTCCTATGACTCCATAGCCCAATGGGTTAAAACTGTCTTTGCCTTTCTGTCAGCCAAATCATTCCTTCACCTGCAGACACCTTCACCCTTCATTTTGAAACTGCCTTCACCTTCATCATGTCTTTGCCCAACCAAAACAAACAAAACAAAACCCAAGCTCTTCATAACTAGCATAATATCACTATTTCAGGTTTTAAAGATCACATCTTTAAACTCATTCATAGAGAGATCCCTCTCTGGATTCAAGAGGGCTAGATCCTTGAATCCAAAAGTTGTCTGATGTTCTCCCTGCAGTTGGAATTTTTCCAATCTTGCTAATTACAAGGTGCTAACATCTTCGATATTCCAAAATTTCTTTTTGTAGTGGACTTCATGAATGGATACATAATTTGTAAAAGGATCCAAAAAATTAGGTAGGTATACATCATTGAGATTATCCTCAATGGAATCTGATAAGGAGGAATGATGGTGATGTTCATCCCTCGACTCATCATCTGGCATCATGATCTCCATGATGCTCTCATCAATAGAGAATATGCAAGAAAAATGATCAGAAGACGTGCCATAATTCTGTGATTTATCTACCCAATTAATATAAGAGAAGGTGCAATTCACACAAGCCAAATATATGGCTTCGTAATCTAGCTCAATGGGGTTAAGAGACATTCAGTCGACAAAAATTTGGATGCCATTTTCATCAGGCACAATCGATGGATCAGGCGACATAGTTGAGGATGATATCATGATGATATAAGAAACCAAAGAAGATCTGTCAAGAAGGAGAGGATGAGGGAGTGAAAAGGTTCCCATAAGCGCAGAATCCTTCAACAATCCTACTCTGACATGCTGAAAGGAGGGTAAATTTTCCCCTACAATAGGTACACTTCTAGTAACATGAGAATATGGGGTAAAAAAGATGGGTTGATCTAAGGCTACAATCTCGCCTTTATGAGGAAAGGTGATCATACGAAAGTATTTCGAAACAACAACAACCATGGCGTAAACCCACGTGCATCCTAGTAGAATATTATAATCGATAGGTCCATCAATAAATTCTACTTCTATGGAGAAGGTTTTCCCCCCCATTTCTAATTGAAGGGAATTTAGAATCCCACAAGGTTTGTACGTTATTCCATCGAAGGCTTTCAATGTGGTGGTTGATTGACTAAGTTGAGGTGAACCAATCGCCTTCTAGAAAGACATGGAAATAATGCAGGTCTTGGTTCCCTCATCCAAAATAGAGCAATGAATGTTCTTACCATGGATGATAACCTGGATTATAAAAAATAATTGAGCTGGAAGTCGAGGGGTATAGTTTTCATGAGATAAAACAATTAGGTTGTAATTTTATGGATCCATACATCCAATAGCTGACAAAAGGATTTTTTTGGGTGGGTAAGTTTTGAAATACCTCAAGAGTCAACATAGTTGATGGAGACTAAGCTAAGCCCTCAACTACATTATAATTATGGGAAGCTCTTGAATGAGGGTTGAAAGCAGACTCATGAATAATACCCTTCGAAGGTTTTATAGTTAATTCTTAAGGAAGAAGAGGTGGAGTAGGATCATATGAGTGAGATACTGAATTGGCAGGTTGATCAGTAACCTAACCATTCAGTGGATTTTCATTACAATAGTCCTTGTTCCAAGTGGGCACCATAACATCAAATTTCATCTTTGAGGTGGAAAGCATCAAAATCGTGTTAGAGGA
Organism: Pinus albicaulis; assembly: GCA_034641835.2. Lineage (NCBI taxonomy): Eukaryota > Viridiplantae > Streptophyta > Pinopsida > Pinales > Pinaceae > Pinus > Pinus albicaulis. Next base: position 1,127,642,173 of record CM076583.1, on the reverse strand, counting down.
AGAAGGGTCCCAAGAAACCATATGAGTCTCCTGATTGGGAAATAGGCCATTCAACACAGTGGGAGAAGTGGAATATTTAAGAAACTGATTCACTTTAGCGTGGTGTGGACAATCACGTGTAAAGTGATCCTCGTTACAAATCAAGCATGGGTATCAAGGCTTTCATTTCTCATCGGAAGATTTGTTTATTTGTTTATCCTGTGGTGAGGGGTATTTCTTCTTCCTACTTTTTCCTTTCTTCTTTCTTCCAAGTTCTTTTTGAGACTTTCATTTATCAAATGAAACAACATTTATCTCGGAAGTAGAAGCCACAGGAAGATGGGATTGAGGGTTTTGAGCAGATGCGGTAAGAGAAACACCAGATGGTTAACTCACCGAATGCAAAATGGCATAACCAATCATGCCATCAGTAGCATGAGATTATTTACTAGGTGGAGAATGAATAATATTCTAAGGTCTTAGAGTGTTATGTATCCTATCATCGAGCATGCCTGATTGTGTATAAACAAGGTCCAAATATTGTGCACGAGAAATGCATTAGGATATTTTGAGGTCTAAAATGGGCCTCCTAAGAAAAATGTACAACAAAAATAAACTTTATAACAACCAATAGGATTCAAGATGATGATGTCAACCATGCGGGATGATTTACCATTTTTTAAATAAAAGCATAAAAATATTAAAAAATAATAAAATAATAAAACTACTTTTTCAACTCGTATTTTCAATTTATCTCCTCGTCTTTATCTCGAGTGTGAATACCTCGTTTGATGCGACAGTCCCCATCCAAGTGAGCAATTATTACATACTTTCGATGAACCCTACTACATGAAAAATGAGAAATACATAAAAAAATGTGTTTACAATCACGTTTTTTTATGTATTTCTCATTTTTCGTGTAGTAGGACCCATCGAAAGTATGCAACATGGGTACTCCTTGGATGAGGAATTAAATTTCGCATCCAACGAGTACTCCCGCTCGAAATTTGAGTAAAAAATTTGAGAGATAAATTGAAAATATGAGTTGAAAAAGTAGTTTTTTCATTTTTCCCTCTAAAATTTGATGATGTCATCAAATCTTATTTGATTTTTTCCACTATTATTTTATAATTTCCTTAGGAGGCCCATTTTAGACCTCAAAATTCCCCTAATGGAATTTCTCTTCAGCCATGACTCCACCTTTAGAAAATATTCTGTTATAGGTGACAATAGATATTTGGTAAACCATTATTCTAACAATTTATCGGGAACGTAAGTCTTGACCAACTGGTAGCGACGCCTCCACTCATGAATGTGATCTGAGATGTGATTTGAATCTGATTGTTTGAATTTGGTCAAAATTTTCATTCCAGTTTCATATCTGATGGGAAACTAGAAATGTGTGAGGAAGGTGGTAGCTAAAGTGTTGAAATCATGAAACAAAGCTCTAGGTAACTCAATATTCCATTTATCTGCAGTACCTGTAAGCATTCGTTGGAAAATACTAAGCCAAATGTAATCATCGTTAAGGAGTTTTAATAACACCATAGATGATATATCATAATTTGCGTCGATCAGTATTCTCTTGGATTCACATTAAATTTTGGGATATCACAAGGAAATTTGGTAGTAATAATCAGCGACCATGGTGAGTGAGAAATGGGGTCATTAGCAAGCTGATTTAAGTCTAGAAATTCGAGAGTAGTCACAAAGGCAACTTCCGATTAAATTTTAGGGGAGGATGTCATGGATATAATGGAATATCTTGAGCAACATGAACTTTCATTCCAAGATAAGGAAGGTTCTGATAATAAAGAACTTGGGTTCCAAGATAAGGAGGACTCTGATAACTAGTATACAAGTGTCCTTGTTGTCCAGCCCCAGGATGATGATAAAGTTGTTGGAATGGTTGGGTTTGGATTTGTTTGCAATTGAAAGGAACTTTAGGAATACCTTGATACAGTCCATATTGTTTCCCGATGGGATTTTGCATTCTCCCATGATAAAGTGGGTTCTATTGGGATTGTTCCATACTATGAACAATCTGTCTTATCGAAAGTTGAGGAGTACCCTATCCTAGTGGTTGAGAATTTAAGGTAACTTGTACAGGTTGAATAAGAGGGACCTGGGAAGCACCAGATACTGATGGAATTTTTTTTGATGCAAGAATAGGCTCTAAAGTTTGGATCACATGTATTTGAGCTTGTTGGGGTGTTGATGGATGGATAGGAATTTGAGAAAAATATGGTGTAGGTTGAGGATTCAACAATCGGTCCCAAAATGAACTAGGTTGAATAGGAAAAGTGGGTTTCGAAACACTGACATCCATTCCAAGATAAGGAGGAATATAATAAGGTTGATTACCAACTTGAGGTTACCAGCAATAGTATGTCCCCATGCCAAAGGAGGAGGGGATGATGGAGGAAATTGTGATCCAGATGGAGGGTACCCAAAATAAGAAGAGTTAGGCTATTGAATTTAACCTTTCCCACTAACGTAAGTTCTAGCCAACCAATCGATCGTAGGTGCAGATGGAAGAAGAGGAAAGGACTATGTGGAATTCATAAGAGAAGTACCAAATGGTATTCCTCAATTATATGACATGGGAGAGTTCCAAGGACTAGAAGTCGCACCAGAAAATATACTTATTAAATACTAATAACAAGGTGGGATGGAAGGCCCATCATAAAGATGTGTTTTTATGTGTTTTTCATGATGTTGCAAACATAGATGAGGAAGCTAAATTTGATGTATCAACCATAGTGGTGGACACATGCTAAAAGGTTGGATCAGTTCCAGTCATGGTTAACAATCCCAATGAAGATTTTCGCGAGAGATCTACAGATAAGTCAAAAGAATTAGGAAAAGGATTTTTTGTTGGAGTCTAAAGAGGAGGAAGAGGATCTATCTGATAAAAATATAGTCCTTCCCAGTGAACAGAAGTAGAAGTATGGGGCTCTTCTTGTCGGATGTCTTCAATACTCACAAGTCCATATGGAAGAGGTTCACCATTAGGTCTAAGATATATAGGTTTTGTCTGAGACAAAGGAAGAGAAGAGGAAGGTCCTGAAGTAACATGTGAATATGTTTGAGGCTCCTCATGTTCAACAACCTTAGGAATAAAAGTGTTTGAATTGGGAAGTTCATGATCAGTAACCTCAAGCAACAATGTTTCAGGGAATTATGTTTCTATTGTTTCAGTGTCACCATCAAGAGTAGATGTGATCTCAGGCTCAGAAATCAAAGTGACGGATGATTATGATAGATCAATATCAAGAGGAGGACCATAAGTAGTTCTTGAAGTTCCTAATTCAGTATTTTGTGTCTTATTATGCTTCTGACGAAGGCTAGGAGTAACCTCTGGTGGAAGAGGAAACTTATTTTGCATTCTACGTGAACGATGGGATGGGGGATTTAGTTCTTCCATGTTGAACAATAAATTTTATTAATAAAAAAATAAAATAAATTAAAAAGAGGGTAATCTAGGAATAAAGGGTTACTGAGCAACCGTGAACTACAATATTCACCTTGGTGAACCAAGGAATTAACGTACGAAAACCAATATCCCCGAATGTTGTGTTCGATGTATCACGGTCTACAAGGCGGTAGAATCAGTTACCTGTGGATGGATATCAACCTATAGGGGACTACAAAAATATACTCGATTGTACGTGGGATGGTGAGTGAGAAATGGGGTCACTAGCGAGCCGAGTTAAGTCTAGAAATTCGAAAGTAGCCACAAAAGGAAACTTCTGATTAAATTTTAGGGGAGGATGGGCTAGATATAAAGGAATATCTTGAGCAACAAGAACTTTCATTCCAAGATAAGGAAGGTTATGATAATAAGGAACCTGTGTTCCAGGACAAGGAGGACTCTGATAACCAGTCTACAAGTGTCCTTGTTGTCCAGCCCCAGGATGATGATAAAGTTGCTGGAATGGCTGGGTTTGGATTTTTTTTCCTTGAAATGGCACTTTAGAAATACCTTGATACAATCCATATTGTTTCCCAATGGTATTTTTTATTATACCATGATAAAGTGGGTTCGATTGTGATTGTTCCATACTATGAACAATCTATCCTATCGAAAGTTGAGGAGTACCATGTCCAAGTGGTTGAGAATTTAAGGTAACTTGTATAGGTTGAGTAGGCGGGACCTAGGAAGCACCAGATACTGATGGAAAATTTTGTGATGCAACAATAGGCTCTAAAGGTTGGATCACATGTATTTGAGCTTGTTGGGGTGTTGATGGATGGATAGGAATTTGAGACAAATATGGTGTAGGTTGAGGATTCAACAATCGGTCCCAAAATGAACCAGGTTGAATAGTAAAAGTGGGTTTCAAAACACTGGCAGCCATTCCAGGATAAGGAGGACTATAATAAGGTTGATTACCAACTTTAGGTATACGATCAATAGTATGTCCCCATGCCAAAGGAGGAGGGGATGATGGAGGAAATTGTGATCCAGATGGAGGGTACCCAACATAAGAAGAGTTAGGTTGTTGAAGGTAAAATTTCCCACTAACATAAGGTCTAGCCTACTGCTCGATCGTAGGTGCAGGTGGAAGAAGAGGAAAAGACTGTGTGTAATTCATAAGAGAAGTACCAAATTTTATTCCTCAATTATATGACATGGGAGAGGTCGAAGGACTAGAATTCACACCAGAAAATATACCTGATAAAGACTAATAACAAGGTGGGATGGACAGCCCATCGTAAAGATGTGTTTTTCGTGATGTTGCAAACATGATGAAGCGACATTTGATGTATCAACCATAATGGTGGACACATGCTGAAGGTTGGATCAGTTCAAGTCATGGTTAACAATCCCAATCAAGATTTTTGTGAGATATCTACAAATAAGTCCAAAGAATTAGGAAAAGGAGTTTGTGTTGGAGTTTGAAGAGGAGGAAGAGGATCCGTTTGATAAAAATATATTCCTTCCCAATTAACAAGAGTAGAAGTATGGGGCTCTTCTTGTGGGATGTCTTCAATACTCACAAGTCCATATGGAAGAGGTTCACAATTAGGTCTAAGATATATATGATTTTTCTTAGAAAAAGGAAGAGAAGAGGAAGGTCTTGAAGTAACATGTGAAGATGGTTAAGGCTCCTCAGGTTCAATAACCTCAGGAATCAAAGTGTTTGAATTGGGAAGATCAGGATCAATAACCTCGGGAAACATGGTTTCAGGGAATTATGTTTCTATTGTTTCAGTGTCACCATCTAGAGTAGATGTGATCTCGGGCTCAAAACTCAAAGCGACAGATGATTATGGCAAATCAATATCAAGAGGAGGACCATAAGTAGTTCTCAAAGTTCCTGATTCAGTATTTTGTGTCTTCTTATGATTCTGATGACAGCTAGGAGTAACCTTTAGTGGAAGAGGAGGCTTATTTTGCATTCTACAAAAATGATGGGATGGGGGATTTCATTCTTCCATGTTAGACAATAAATTTTATAAATAAAAAAAGAAAATAAATAGAAAAGAGGGTAATATAGGAATAAAGGATTACCAAGCAACCGTGAACTACAATATACACCTTGGTGAACCAAGGAATTAACGTACGAAAACCAATATCCCTGAATGTTGTGTTCGATATATCACAATCTACAAGGTGGTAGAATCAGTTACCTATGGATGGATAGAAACCTATAGGAGACTCCAAAAACATACTCGATGGTACGTGGGATTGTAATCCATAATAGTGTTGTCTAATGCGTAACTTCTCGATGAGAGTGTTCCCTTATGCTTTACGTGCATGGAGTGACATCCAATATACCCAAAAATACGTGGAGAAGGATCATATACACTCACATACATGGAACAAGATATCACCCCCATGATGAAACGCTGGAAAACAATGAAAACTCCTACATTTAACGACATTGGAACAAATTTCTAGCCTAGAACTCTAAGTGTTTGCGTTAATGTTACAAATTCTCCTTAGGTTGATTCAATAAATTTTATTTTTTATCTTCGATTAAGTTTCAGTTTTGGGTTCACCATGAATGTCACCTGGATATCCTAAAATGCAATTCTAGCATGAGAAAATGAAAATGTTTCTCTTTCAATGAAAATCTAGATAAGGAAGGGAAGAAACAATGAGTATCCAACATACAACATGCAACAAGCAAGATGCAAGATGTAATTTCCATGTCAATGTGATTGTTCCTATATCAATGCACATACAAAACCCTAAGTGCCAATGTAAATTTTTTTCTTTTCAACACACTTAATTTTCGAAATGAAGAAAACTAATATGCATATGTTTAATCACTGATTCAAATACACTTTTCAAAATGAGGACTAGAACAAAAATTCATCCAGCTGATCGATGACCAAACAAAATCAGTTTTCTAGCGACTAAATGATAAGAAAAAATAAAAATAAAAACCAATTCTCACCAAAGGGAATCAAACACAAATGCAAACCAAATGGAGGATTTATAGAGACCACAAGACATTAAGGACGCAGGGAAGGTCAGTTGGAAGTAGGATGATCAAAGAGACACTTAGAAAAAAGGTAAATTTAGTGCAAAAATAACTGCCAACGATGGTACACAAAAGGCACCAATGCTTTGCAAAACTGGTACAAAGTGGGCCTTGGTGAGGTGCAATGCTCTGTCAGAGGCACTGGGGGAGTATTGGTCTAGGGATAGAGGATCCCAACACAAAAATTGCAAAAAATACTCAATGAAATCACTTCTTAGGTCTGTTCTTGGTTGGGTAAAGAAAAAATTGTCTATCAAAGAGGTAATCAAACACAATGGACAAATAAAACCACAGAGGGAATACAATGATCCCTAGTACAATCACCAATTTATTATGTGGGATTTACGATTGTGGAAAAAGTATCTCCCCTAGGTTTTGTGGCTAACCTAGAATGACAGAGAGACAAGGAACCCAATGCTCTCCTTAAAGTAAATAAATGAAAAAATGAAGCCTATGTAGAATCTACCGCATGCTTCACTCCTTTAGCTTGAATGCTCCAATTCCAACTCTGAATGAAAAAATTAGAGCCTGCACAGTCAGATAACATAAGCCAAGAAACTACGAGATCTATGTAGTATCATCTAATTACATTATTCAATATATCAACATGGTATTGAAATACATGAAATAACGACATCACATATAGGAAAACATAGAATTGTTTGCATTAATATAAATGGAAGGAGTTTACAACCATAAATAGGTGTTGATCTTGTATAAGAGCTCCTATAGGCTAACTTGTCCTTTCCTTGTCACAATGTGCACATCCAATCACCCTAGATGCATAGAATGAAACATCTCAATAACTCTTATTAACTTATGCAAAAGCCAACTAATTCAAGGACTTCCATGTACCACTCGACCATAGATTGGGTTGAACCAAATATTTATTTAATAAAATCACCACCATTCCATATTCCAAGCATGAATGTGGGATCTCAAGACATAAACAACCATGGCTTCCCAAATATTAAACCACCTCCACCCTTAGGCTATCGTAAACTCATACAAAACCAGTCAAGTGATCACAAAGCCCAAAACAAGTTTGGATGTCTCAAATTTTATTCACCATTACCTTGAGGAATTTTCTTGTCTTCACCCAAGGGATTCTTGGAGATTAAACCACATCCACCCCCAATCCTTGGGAATTTTCCTAAGACCACCTCTCTCGGTTCCAAATCCTTTCGGTAATCCAAACCTCAACCAAATAAATAAATCCCATCACACTGTCGCTAACCAAGAAATGGCAAGGCAAGGCTGAAACCACTGCCAAACCAACTAAAAACCATTCAAATGACAAAAAATGAACCAAATACACAAATTCATGTATAATGCATTCGCACCTTAGCTATGAAATCACACATGCAACCCGTTACCTGCAAAATCTTCTTGTTGAATCTAATCTCTCCAACCTTCCTTGCTTGATTTCTCCTCTCAGTGCTCTTATCTCTTTGAAAATAATTCCAAATCCAAACTAACAAAAAAAATAAACCAACAAAACCTGTAAATTGATCCTCATAAGCCTTTGTATTATTTAGGCCTCTATTTTCTTCATTTTCCTTCATTTTTCCTTTCATCCCTCTCATTGACATTTGTGACCCTTCATCTCCATTTTCTCATATTTTCCTTTATTTTCATAGATAAAATTCGAAATAATGCATCTTTTCATTCGCTAATGCCTTTGTCAATTTCCTTACTCATAAATAGATCGAAAGTGATACCAACTTGGATTTTTTTCCCAACATTCATCTTGGAATACGTGTCTCATGACCTTGGTCTTATTTTTACTTTATTAAACTTTATTACATGAAATTTAACCTGGGTTTGTTATAAACCCCTTCCCCTTAGGGGAAAACCATCCTCAATGTTCTATGAAACCTATGACCAACAATACCGTTGAAAACCAACACATACTACCTATGGAGCTTTATAAATTAGCTTGATGCAATATTTACAATAAAAACCTTTTGAAAACCATGACAAACATGATAATCATACTACTTATTGGAGATTTCTAACACAACGCATCATGATATCTATAACAACAACCATACATAGATATGTACATATACAAAAACTTGTTTACCTCAATCGAAAAATAATGAAGGATACATAGCTTGCATTTGATCATCCATCTACCATATAGCTTCATCGGGCCCAAAGTGCTTCCATGGCACTTTAAATTACTCGGTTGCTCGGTTCTAGAGCATAAGTTGTTTTCGTTGCAATATGCACTGAGGTTACAACTATAGTTATCCTTCTGGATCCACCTATAATACATACCATTTAATCACATGATCAACATATTTCACATATCGTTTAAGCAATGAAACATGGAAACAATCATGGAATTTCATTGTTGGTAGTAGTGCAATTCTGTAGGAGACTAGTTCAATCCTCTCAAGGATCTCTAAATGCCCACAATATCGAGGTGCCAAGTTGGCACATGATCTAATCCTCAAAGAGCTCTTCTTGGGCTTGATACATAAATACACATGATCCCTAACCTAAAATCCTTAAATTCCATGTGTTGATATGCATAGATCTTCTGCATGTCCTGTGTTGCCTATAGATTCCTTTTGATAACCTACATTTCTTGTTCCATGTCTACCAACATGTCTGGTCCAATCAAAAACCTGTTCACTGGACCACTTCAACTGATAGGAGAATTACAAATCTACCCATAAAGTGCCTCAAATGGAGTCATCCTCAGTAACTCATGATACCCATTATTGTATGAAAAAATTTACTAGTGAAAGACACTCTTCCCACTTTTGTTGCTGGTGCATAACATACATCCTCAAGATATCCTCAATAATCATATTAACTCTATCTATTTTTTGATATTTCTGTAGATGATAAGATGTACTAAAATCCAAGCATATAACCAAACCTACAAATAACTCCTTCCAAAACCTGGAAGTGAACTTTGAATCTCTGTTAGATACATTCTTCTTAGGAACACCATGCAATTTCACTGTTCTCTGTGATGAAGACCTGAGCTACCTCACCAACTAGATCAGTAGACTTCATTGGAACTAAGTGAGATACCTTGGTTAACCTATCAATCACAACCATGATGGAATCATGATGTCCAGATGACCCCCACAAACCTGTAATGAAATCCATGGAAATGACATCCCATTTCCATTCCAAAATCTGAATTGGTTGCAATAGACCACTCATATCTTTGCACTCTAATTTTACCTATTGACAATCCGAAAACCTTGGGATGAAATCAACTACCTCTTTCTTTTTATTTGGAAAATAGTAGAACTTCTTCACAATTGAAAAATTCTTTTGATATCTCAAGTGAACGAAGCTTGACATGAAATTCCATCAAGATAAGCTTCTTGATCTCACTATTGTTTGAATCATGGATCATGTCCCTCAACCTCACTAGACTATTTTCTGTGAGATGATAATCCACATCTTGTTCACCTGTACCCTCTTGTTGTAACCTTCACTCAAGTTAATGGTACCTATCATCCTGCTACCCTGCCTGCAAGATATGATCCTATAAATCTATCCCATATAAAATCATAGCTTCAATGCGATTCACCTGTACTTTTCTACAAAGAGAATTCACAACCTTGTTCTCCTTACCCTTAATGTAGCTCATCTAGAAGTCAAACTCATCGAGAGTAGCCAACCATATAGATTTCATGGAATTCATATTAGGTTGGTCAAACAAGTATCTCAACCTGTTGTGATCTCTCATTAAAAAAAATTTCCTGCCAAGAAGATAGTGCCTCCACATATTCAATGCATGAATCATCATTTCCAACTCAAGATCATGAGTCACATAATTCTGCTTGTTCTCATTCATGTTCCTTGACTTGTAACATATCACTTGCCCCTCTTACATCAATATTCCACCAAATCCTCTCTTGCAAGCATATATACAGACCACAAACTCTTTTTATGGATATGCAAACTTTGGAATTGGAGTATTTGTAAGCAACTACTTTAAATGCTCGCTGCACAATATTCCTTCGTCCATTCAAATTTCTTTCTTTTCCACTGCAATAATAGGATAGGATAGGAAATTCATCAGAAGTTTCTGATGAACCTTTTTTAATGACCTGCTATTTATATGAATGATCTGATCTCATCCACATTTCTAGAGTTTCCCATTTCATGATAGCTCTGATATTTTATTGGTCCACTACTATACCTTCCTCGGAAACAACATGTCCCAAGTAATGAACTTCTGTCAGAATAAACTGCACTTACGAAGCTTTGCATACAACAAATGCTCTCTCAACAATCTTATAACTATTACCATGTGTTCTACATGTTACACCAATTTTTGGTCCTCTAACCTGCTACTGTTAGATGGACTAAAGTACACCATGTAAGACCAATTTTACCATAGTAAAATTTCTTTCACTATGAGAAATAATTTAATAACCCATAGTTTATTAAATTATTTCGGGTCTAAAAAAGAAACACCATGATAAATAATTAAATAAATTCTTATTTGTTTGATTTTCCTCTGGCCTGGTCATATTTAACCCAAAACATGAGAATTAATTAGATAAATCATTATTTATCTTATTTTCTCTAGGAATAATTATTTAAATCACTATTTAATAATATTCCTTGTTAAATTTGACTAAATCAATTATAAATAATTGAATAAATAATTGTTTATTTAAATATTCCTTAACCTCATCCTTGAAATAATAAATAAATCATTTATTTATTTATTATTTCTAAATAAAGGGATTTAACCAATTCTAAATTCCTTTTCCCTCCACCAAAAATAATAAAATATTCCAAGTAAGTTGGATCTAGATTTGGTTAATAATATTTTAATTATGCACCAATATCTAGACTAAGTCAATATTTTGTTATAAATAGAAGTGTTTTCCATTCATTCACTACCTTTTTTCACCTTTTGATCACCTTTTGATCTATGCTTTTGGTATGACTTTGATCCTCCATCATTGTCATATTTTTTCTACTTTTTCTTGGGAGCTCCCTTTGAGTTCTATTTTGTATGGGTTTTCTACACCATCAAAAGAGAGAGATATTAGATCTGAAGCACTGAGGACATACAAGAACCCATCCCATTGAGGGGGGCCTATAACATCTTTCTGTGTTCCCTTCCGAGGTGTCATAATACAAAAATTTATTTATAAATTCTTGTCTTGTATATTGGATGTATGGAGCAACTCTTGTTTATGTTTGATGTTTAATGCCTTTAACTACATAGATCTAGATTTTTGTAGCACTTATTCTGATCACCTACTATAGATCTAAGGAAATTGACAGCCACATTTTATGTTAGGTTTGTTTGTTATGCACAGCTAAAGTGAGATTTTTTCGTATGCTTGTGATTAGAATTCACACTAGCACTGCATTCTCTTCCTCATTCTTAAAATATATCAACATATCATCAATGAATACTATCACAAATTTGTCTAGATAAGGGTGAAAAACACTATTCATCAAACATAGGAAAGTAGCTAGAGAATAAGTCAAGCCAAAAGAAGCCACAACAAACTCATAATTCCCATACCCGGTCTGGAAATCAGTATTATAAATCTCCTATTCTATTATGCATACTTGATGATATCCTAATCTCAAATCAATCTTCGATAAAATTGTTGTTATTTTCAGTTGATTAAATAAGTCATCAATATGAGGCAATGGGTACATGTTCTTGATTATCACCTTGTTCAACTTCCTGTAATCAATGCATAACCTAAGAGTACAATCCTTCATCTTTGAAAATAATATTGATGCATCCCAAGGTGACACACTTGGCCTTATGTATCCTTTGTCAAGTATTTCCTTCAACTTCAGTTACACTAACGCTGGAGTGCTTGTCCTGTAACATGCCTTTGATGCTAGTGTTTATCCTGGTACCAACTCAATAGAAAATTCCACTTCCCTATGAGGAGAAAGCTCTAAAATAATTTGTATAAATACATCTTGAAACTGCCACAAAACTGGATACCTCTTTAAGACGTCAACATCCTCAACATCCTTACCTATTTCACTAGAAACATTCAATGAAAATAATAAACACCCTTTCTTGCAACTATGCTTTGCTTGGATAACTGTAACCATTATTATTAATGTAGGATTATTCTTTGCGTGAAAAATTATTTTCTCTCCATCTTCACCCAAGCACTAAATAGCCTTCTCATAAAAATATAAGGCTCGGTCTTCTCAATGTACAACCAATCCATACCCAAAATCATAATGTATGATCCCAATGAAAGCACATTTAGATGTGTTGATGTAGACATACCATTTAGCTAAAACCCACAAGCTCTTAACCAATGATGAATTATCTTCTTATTACATGTAGCCAATTGCACCAACCAAGACAATGCATGCACTTATTTACTGAAACCAAAGTTATCTAGTAGGTCAGGATTAACATAACTATAATTAGATACAGGGTTAATCAAAATGGAAACAACTCGATCACATAACTTATCTTCCATCTCAATAATGGATGCCTTGTGATTCTCCTTCTTGTTATCAAATGATACATAAATATGAGGAATTCTCTGAAACACATCCCCAACTGTCTACATCTCCTGAGCACTATAAATCTAAGGTTTGCCACTCTGATACAATGAACAATCCTTCTTGCGATGATATCTGCCACATATCCAACACTACAACGATTCTTTTCCACCTCCCTTATTCTGCTTATCTCCAGAATGAGGTCCATGTCCCTTCTTTACTGTATTAAACTTCTTGTAAGGAGAAACATTTTCCTTCTCACCTACATCCTAAGGTTTTCCCAGTGTCAGTGGCCACTTTCCTTTAGTCTTAGAATTTCCTTTACAACCCTACTTAGACTCAGAATTATTCTTCAATTTCTCATGACAATGCTTTAACTTTCGAATGAATTCCTCTAGCGACCGAGACTCATCATAAGTAATCCAATCCTTGAATGCTAATGGCAGTCCACTGATGAACCTTTGAACTTTTTTCTTCTCATCCTTGAGTTAAGGCACATACCTCAACAAATCTATGAACTTACTCATGTACTCCTCGTCTTTCATAGATCCCATCTTCAACTCATAAAACTCCTTGGCCTTACCATCATATTATCTCTCAGACAAGTACTTCTTTCGGAAGTGTCTCTTGAATTCATGCCAACTCAACTCCTTTGTCCTGATGTCTCTAACATGCTTCACATCCTCCCACCAAATTTTTTCTTTCCCCTTGAGGCTGAAAATAAATATCCTGGATTTCATGTTCTCTATATAATCATGCAACTTGAAGAGCTTCTTCATCCCAAGAAACCATGCTATTGTTTCATCTGGTTTCTTCAACTCTCCATCGATTATAGGAGGCTTGGATTTCTTGAATTTATCTGGAAAGTATCCCCTCTCACTCCTCCTACAAAGATGATAATGATGATGACCATGATACTTGTCTAAAAATGGCCTATAATACAACCCATAACCACAACCTATCATGTTAAATATATCCAAGAACCTACCATCTCTAACTGTCGCATCCTTTTCCGACCTATACCCTCCATGAGACCTACTTCCATATGAACCATTAGTCATGTCCTCCTATCCATAACTGATATGTGGTTGTCCCTATCTCTACAAATATGAGAAACTATAAAGGATAACTTCATTGAATTCTCTTTTTTTTATGTGCTTTGAGAAATCTCTTATGTGATTGAATGATTTTGTCATTATCCACCTCAAAACCTTTGATCGATACCTTTATAATTCTCAAGGTATATTCTATGTCAGGAGAGTACTCATCTCTATCCTACTCATTTGATCTATAAGGAGAGTCTTGTGAACTGTAATGCACCATTCGACTAGTCATCTGTGACTTTCTTCCTACAAACATACCATGTCATATAACCAAATATAAAAATAATAAGCATACCCCAGTGAAGTTCATGGGAGGCTATCTCATCTTCAAAATAAATCCAAATTAGCACGACACACATATATAGATAATCATATCACTAGAAATTTCACCAGGAGGTGCAAAGGAATGCCGAAAGGAGGAGTCGTGAATATGGAAGGAAATTTTCTCGTTATGCTACATGTAAGGTTACATAATCAATGTCAACCTATAGGGTGAAAATCTCACATTGAAGGGGAGAACCTAAGAAATGGAAATGTTATTGATTACATGGATTATTGTCCTTTAAACTATGAAACATAATTTTTTTTCCATCCCTGTTGGGTGTGGAGCCTGATTATCTTCTTTCTTTTGTATCGCAGTGTTGGACCCCTGTTCTTAAAATGGCGGAAACACCACCCGTAATTGAACGCTGCCTGGGGGGTCCGGGGGGGGCGGGGTGGGGGGGCGGCTACGACTTTATGGAGCCCCCCCTAGCGAGGGACTTCAAGGACAGCACCCCCGAAGCTAAAAATAGATGTAAAATTTCCTTGTAAAAGTATAGTAATTTCTATTCAATCTGTGTCGTTCATTAGGCATATGATCTAATGGTAGAAGTTATGTTTAGTTTAGGGTTTTTTGCCCTAGAAGGAGACCCCTCATTTTTTATGAGGGCATTGTATTGTGGTTGTGGATTGTATGTGTATTCTCAGAGCGAGAAAAATATAGGGAGACTGTAAGAGAGAACAAAGGATATTGCAGTGCATCTGTTGTAGGTTGTGTCTCTTCATTTTTTTGTATAATAGAAAGGAAGGACTAGCTGTTTGGGGTGCATGTAGCCCAAATTGGGTGAACCACGTATATTTTTGTTTCTCTGGTTCTATGCATTTATTTTGTTTGTGTTTCCGCATACTTTATGTGTTGCATTTCTCTGTAATATATAATTTTTCTAACAACTAGTATCAAAGCCAAAGTTCTATTTGGCTGATAAATTCGCAGGAAAGAAGGGTTCCTAGTTCGAGTGGGAGAAATAGTGGAAGATGGTAAGTTTAGGGTTGAGAAATTTAATGGCAAAAACTTCCTACTGTGGAAGATGTAGATGGTAGATTATATGTATCAGAAATATCTGTACCTACCATTGAGTGGAAAAACAAAAAAGCCAACGACTATGAAAGATGCAGAATGGGAGATTCTCGATAGAAAGGCACTTGGAATAGTATGGTTGTGCCTTGCGGTGTTGGTAGCCTTCAATATTTCGAAGGAAACAACAACAGGGGGTTTGATTAACGCATTGGCGCATCTATATGAAAAACCCTTGGCCTCAAACATGGTATTTCTTATGAAACGTTTATTTAATATGGAGATGTCAGAAGGTGGATCTATTGTAGACCATTTAAATGATTTTAATACAGTTACCAGTCAGTTAAGTTCTGTAGGGGTAAAATTTGATGATGAAGTTAGGGCTCTGTTGTTTTTTTTCTCAATGCCAAAAAGTTGGAATGGTTTAGTTATGGCCATTAGTAACTTTGTCTATGGATCTAGTACTTTAAAGTTTGATGATATTGTTAGTGCTATCCTTAGCGAGGAAATGCGACGGAAAAGGTTCGGTGAAACATCGTGTAATGCTTTGAGTGTAGAGTCTAGGGGAAGAAAAATGGAAAGAGGAAAGAGCTCATCATATCGTAGTCAATCAAGGAAAGGAAGATCCAAGTCAAGATCGGGGATATTGTGCTGGAAATGTGGAAAGAAAGGACACTTGAAGAAAGACTGTAGATCTTGGAAGGGAAAAGGAGACACACAACAATAATACAATCATGAAGCAAATGTGACAGGTGACGTGTCACAAGATGCTTTGAATCTTTCCTTAGAAAATGTTACTAATTCCTGGGTGGTAGATTCAGGGGCCTCATTCCATCACACACTTGATAAGATATATTTTCATGACTATGTTCAAGGAGATTTTGGACAAGTTCATTTGGGTGATGATAAACCCTGTAAAATTGTTGGAATGGGTAAAGTTATTGTAAAATAGAAGAATGGAAACCAATGGCTATTGAAGGAGGTAAGGCATGTTCCAGATCTGAAGAAAAATTTGATTTCAACAGGGCAGTTAGGCGGTGAAGGTTGTGTGACAACTTTCACAGATAAAACTTGGAAGGTTACCAAAGGAGCCCTAGTAATAGAAAAAGGACAAAAGGTTGGTACATTGTATTTATGCAATGGTATTTCTAACTCTGTTAATGCTTTAACTTCCAAAGGAGCAGATGCAGAATTATGGCATCATAGGTTCAGACACATGAGTGAGAAGGGGATGAAGATTCTTCACTCAAGAAATTTATTGCCGAGTTTGAAGAATATTGATTTGGATTTCTGTGAGAATTGTATTTATGGAAAACAAAAGAGAGTCAAATTTCTCAGAGTTGAGAAAGAAAAGAAGAGAGAAAAATTAGAGCTTGTGCATACATATGTGTGGGGACCTTCTTAGGTATCATCTATCGGTGGCTCTCGTTATTATGTTACTTTTATTGATGATGCAACTATAAAATCTCCGATTTATTGTATTCAGAATAATTCGGTTGTATTTGATACTTTCAAGAAATGGAAATCTTTGGTTGAGATTGAGATAGGAAGGAATTTGATGTGTTTTAGATCATAAAATGGAGGTGAATATTGCAGCAAAGAGTTTGATAGGTATTGTTCATAGCATGGAATTTGCAGAGGGAAGACAGTTCTAAGAACACCACAAGAAAACAGTGTGTCAGAAAGGATGAATAGAACAATCATGGAACATGCAAGGTGCATGAGATTGCATGCTGGATTGCCTTTAAAACTTTGGGCAGATGCTGCAGATATTGTTTTTTATTTAATAAACATAGGGACTTCAAGTTCCTTGGATGGTGGTATTCCAGAGGAGGCATGGACAGGTAAAAAGGTAAACTACTCCTTTTTAAAGCCTTTTGGTTGTGAGGCCTTTGTCCATATTAATAAAGAAAATAGAACAAAGCTTGAGGAAAAATCAAAGAAATGTACCTTTATTGGATATGGTGTTAATTATTTTGGTTATCGCTTATATGATTATGAAAATCACAAAATAATTAGGAGCAGAGATGTAATATTCAACGAAAAGGTCTTGCATAAGAATCAGTTGTAGGAAAAGAAACAGGAAAAATAAAACAAAGAATACACAGTTCTTGATGAGATCACAGAAAAATTAAAGGTGCCTGAAAATAATAATAATCAACAACCACAATAATAGCAACCACCACAACAGCAACAGGCACCTCAAACACCTTAAAGTGGCGTCAGAAGATCTACCAGGATAAGTAGACCCCCTGAACAATACTCTCCTTCATTAGATTATTTATTTTTGACTAATTCTGGTGAACTCGAATGTTATGAAGAAGAAATGTAGGTTGAAACCACGAAGAAGTGGGAGCTAGCCATGAAAGAAGAGATGGACTCCTTAATACATAACCAAACTTGGGACTTAGTCAGGTTGCCTACAGGTAAAACTACATTGCAGAATAAATGGGTTTACAGGCTGAAGGAAGAAGATGGAGGAAAAAAGAGGTACAAAGCTAGACTTATGGTGAAGGGGTTTGCACATAAGAAAGGTATTTATTTTGATGAGAAATTTTCTCCTGTTGTTAAGATGACTTCAATTAGAACTATTTTAAGTCTTGTAGCAATGGAAGATTTTCATCTTGAACAGTTAGATGTAAAGACAACGGTTCTCCATGCAAATTTGGAGGAAGAGATATATATGCAACAACCAGAAGGATATGAGGTCAAAGGGAGGGAAAAATTAGTGTGCAGGTTAAATAAGAGATTGTATGGCTTAAAAAAGGCTCCAAGGAAGTGGTATCTAAAATTTGACAAGTTTATGTCTGAACAAGGATATACTAGATATCATTCTACTCATTGTGTTTATCTGAAAAGGAAAAATGATGGCAGCTATATTATATTGTTATTGTATGTAGATGACATTCTTGTTGCAGGATCTAACATGTTGGAAATAAATGTGCTCAAAAGAAAATTGGCAAATTCATTTGCAATGAAGGATTTGGGAGCTGCAAAACAAATCCTTGGTATGAGAATAACTAGAGATAGAAAAAATCGCAAATTAACATTGTCTTAGAATGAGTACATACAAAAGGTGTTGAAAAGATTTAATATGCAGAATGCAAAACCAGTTAGTACACCTTTTGTTAGCCATTTCAAACTTAGTTAGGAGATGTCCCCCAAGACCCAATAAGAAATGGATTATATCTCTAAAGTTCCATATGCATCAGCAGTTGGAAGCTTAATGTATGCAATGGTCTGCACAAGGCCTGATATTGCACATGCAGTGGGAGTTGTAAGTAGGTACATGAACAATCCTGGAAAAGAACATTGGATGGCAGTGAAATGGATTCTCAGATATTTGAGAGGTACCACAAATCAAGAATTATGATTTGGTGGTTCAAACATTATTTGAACAGGTGACAGAGATAACATGAGGAGCACTACAGGGTATGTATTTACTGTAGGTGGAATAGCTATTAGTTTGGTTTCAAAAATCCAAAGTTTTATTGCACTTTCAACAATAGAAGCAAAGTATGTTTCTGCTACAGAGGCTAGTAAAGAAATGATTTGGTTACAAAGGTTTACGGATGAATTGAGAAAGAAGCATGATATGGGCATGTTATATAGTGATAGCCAAAGTCCCATTCATCTTGAAAAGAACTCAAAATTTCATTCCAAGACTAAACACATACAACTCAAGTACCATTTCATACGGTCAGTGTTGGAAGATGGATAGTTGAAGCTGGAAAAGAGACACACTAGCCAGAATCCTGTGGATATGCTAACAAAAATTGTAACCAAGGAGAAACTAATAATATGCTCAGTTTCAATTGGTCTTCAAGTATGATGATGAAGATGAGAAATAGGCAAGTCCAAAGTGGAGTCATTGTACAAAAAATGAAGCAGCAGTGGAGTTTCTACAATCAATCTCGAAGTGAGAGATTGTTGGATGTGGAGACTGATTATCTTTTTTCTTTTGTATCATAGCGTTGGACCCCTATTCCTAACGTGGCAGCAACGCCACCCGTAATTGAATGCTGCCTTGGGGGTCCAGGGGGGGCGACTGTGACTTTATGGAGCCCCCCCCTGTCAGGGGGTTTCGGGGGCAGTGCCCCCAAAGCTAAAAACATATGTAACTTTGCCTTGTAAAAGTATAGTGATTTCTAGTCAATCTGGGCCATTCATTAGGGATATGATTTGACGATAGAAGCTATGTTTATTTTAGGGTTTTTCGCCCTTGAAGGTAACCCCTCGTTTTGTATGAGGGTATTGTATTTCGGCTATGGATTTTATGTGTATTCTCAGAGAGAGAAACAAATAGGGAGACTGTGAGAGAGAACAGAGGATATTGCAGCAGTTTTGTTGTAGGTTTTGTCTCTTCATTTTGCTGCATAATAGAAAGGAAGGACTGGTTGTTCGGGGTGGACGTAGCCCAAATTGGGTGAACCACGTATATATGTGTCTCTCTGGTTTTATGTGTTTCTTGTGTTTGTGTTTCCACATATTTTATGTGTTGCATTTCTCTGTAATATATAATTTTTCTAGCAATCCCCACTTAGCCAATATGAATTTTTTATGTCGTAAAGATGAATCTTAATTCCTATTTATTTATTTTGGATCATAGCGCCCTCATTTGGGAAAGTTTTAGGTTCCACAATAGGTCAGTGGTGAGAAAAGGTGGGAGGTCACAACTCTTAACCTTTCTTTCAAGGCCATGTTTAGATCATATTTGAAATATTAGTCTTAGTGTTGATGGAAATTAGTGTTGTTAGATGACATTCCACCTTATTAAAAAAAATATGATCTATGTCAAACTGTATTAGCAAAATTAAGATGTATGTGAAGCTAAAATTTATATTGCATTATGATTCTTTGAATGCAAATCTTTTCTAAAAAGCCCTCAAATGTTCTCTAAAGAACCCAATGAACATGGATGTGGATGTTCATAAGCTTCCAATCCATATCCATCAACTAAATATATAAAAATTATATTGCATTGAGAACTTATATGAAAAAAACATTAACTTTTTTATTATTCACTTGAATCTTCATCTAGAAGAGTGCATGTCTTTCTCCACTTCCCCTTGGATCTCGCACTACAATATAAATAAGGCTTTCATTTACATGAGAGCTTTCGTATATTTGTATACTCTCTGTCTGACCTCATGTCGTTTGCGAGTTATTATAATTCAACCATTTTTGACACGATTGTGGAGGAAGTATTCAATACTTATCATAACCATTTTTGACACAATTATGGATGAAGTATTCAATACTTATCAATTGTTTGTCTATGTATATCACAATGTTTACATTCTTTTTATAAATTTTTCCTATCAGCATGGCTGCAATTTTTGTTCTTTGCTTTGGGATATCTCTTTTGTATTATGTTGTTGCCCTCTTTTTATGCCCAACGTGATATAAAAATCTTATTTGTTAATTGGATTAAAAAAATAAATATTGTATGTAATTGTATGAAAGTTTAAATATACTTATAACTTCTTTAAAAAAAAATTATGGATGAATTCGTCAATACTTATCATTTGTTTGTCCATGTATATGACAATGTTTACATTCTTTTTCGAAATTTGTCCTATGAGTATGGCTGCAATTTTCTTTCTTTGGTTTCGGCTATCTCTTTTGGATTATTTTGTTTCCCAATTTTTATGCCCAATGTGATATAAAAAGCTTATTTGTTAATTGGATGAAACTAAATAAATTTTCTATCTCATTGTATGCAAATTTAAATATACGTATAACTTCTTTAAAAAACTATTGAGTTTTTTAGGATGGTTGTCCATCACTCAATCCAATGAATACAATACCAATCCCAAAGAGACAACACACAAATTAATCTGGATCAATAAGTGATGCACGTAAAAATGAATGCTATGTTGCATTATTAAAATATAAAATTAATATTGCAGTGGCAAAATAAACCATTCAGACTGCAGCCACTCCTTGTCAATATTCACCATTAGAAAGAATTCTCGAGAATAAAAAATAATAAGTTTTGCATTACTTAGTGAATTCCATAGAATTGTTTATTTTGAATTGATGAGAATCAAGTTCCAAACGACTATCTAGTACCCACAGAAATAAATAATCATACACCTAATAGAGCTTGTCTAGACTCTAAATCGTGCTGACTATGATGATGAACCCTTATCCCCTTTAACTCACAAGATATGTTTATCCTATAATTTCAATTATAATACAAAAGGAATATGTACAAGAAAACTTATACAATGCAATAATTTTCAAATCATCTTAGGTTTACAACTTTCTCTCATGTTGACACTGTTGCTATCAAAATTTCAAGGAAATTGTTCTTCAAAACCATGGTAATACACTGCAGAAGTTTCCTTGCTTCAGTTGAGGTCAACAATTTGTCTTGATTGTTGCCTTCATTAGAGTTCCCAGCTTTGCCAAAAGCATTCCTATAAACCTCCTGAAAATGATTCAAATAGAAACTTTGATGCACTTCTTTTCTCTGTAGCAATTTCAATCATATCTACCATGGTATTTGAAATGCCATGTGTTGCAACTCCAAAACATGAAGGTGAGAAATCCCATGGATTTTTTCTCAGAGCTAATTTCCATATCCAAGGAGACATAAACTCTAAATTTATTGTCTATGTTGTGCATAATCCAATTTTAACTATATATTTGCCCATGAGTAATAGGTTTTTCACTGGACAATCCTTATTTTTTGTTGAAAACACAAGTTTCAATTGACTATAAGGAAAATGGCATCCTGATCCAAAAAGTGAATCAAATTTCCAGTCAAATTCAAAAGGTCCATGCTCTGGTGAGTTGTTACAAGCTGGTGATTTTCCGTATGCATGTATTTCTTTGTTAGACATTCAAAACTGGTATCTCCAAATTTGAAAATGTTTAAATCCAACAGTGCATTTGGCCTCACACGCTGATAAATGTTTTTTGATGTGGCATATGAGAATTCTGCTATAATTTCACATGTAAAACGAAATGTTTTCCATGGAGATAAAAGGCCTCAATAAACAACAAGAGCTACACAACGGTGGACTAAAGCCAATTTCAATCCTGAGTTCGTCAAATTATGCCTCATCCAGCAAGATGCAACTACTTTCTGTCTCTTCAGGTTTAAATACTACTGCATCAACGCCTCCTATAGGTAGTTCCTTGGGTATTTTTGTTAAGTTTCTTTCAATTAGAAGACATATAGATTCCAAGTGAAGTTGCAAAAAATTCGCTGTTTCATTCGAAAGAGTGCCATGTATGCAGTAATCTGACACTTGATGGAAAAATCCCACAATATTCTGATCCTTCATAGACTAATCATCAATGTGTATTCATGTATTTCCTTCCATCCTAAAAGCTAGAAAATGAAGTTTCCTCTTAGCACGCATCTCTGTTTGTACTGGACAATGAACCATTTGCGCCTTTTCATTTGCATAGTAGTTTTCTGCAGAAAGGATGCTACCAAAGGAACCAAGAGTTGCCTCCTTATCTTTTAATTTGGCTACAATATTAATGCATGGGGAAGTCAAAACATCAGCACTTGAAACAGATGATATTTGGTTGGATACCTTCTGTTTTTCCCTTTCTGACACCTTTGGCTCCTTAGGCTCCTTCATAATTTGCTTTTTTATTTTCCTTCACCAATTATCAACTTCTCTAGTAATTTGATTTCTTATCTCACTGGAAATATTATCTAGTGTTCTTTTCCATAAAATATCATGTTCCAATACAGAAGATTATATAAATTCCTAAGTATCCTTACCAGACAATTCTCAACCAGGGAGAGGCTTGCCTTGCAGAGGACTAAAGGGGGCATATTGATTCAAGGTATGTTCTCCACTTGTTTTATGCATTTGGATACTTAGGACTGATCACAAGGAGGACCAGGAGAGGAGATGAGGGATAGGAAAGAAACGCCAACAGGGTCTGGCGAAGGGGGAGGGGGATGCTCCCACCCAAAGAGAGGACTCCGAAGGGGTCATGGAAACAAACTGAAGGAAGGTATCGAGATCAAGGACACACAAGATCAGGGAGCAGAGGTGGGAGCACTTCTCATCTAACAATGGTTAATTTTTATCGAATATGAAGACATCCTATAAACTAATTTCAACAACATGGCCATCCTATAATAATTCTAAAAAAAAATGGCTCTAACACTAGTTAACATGAACCTAACTGTTAGAACAGGGCCTCTTGCAAGCTGTGAATCTGGTTCATTTTGTATATTTTCTATTATTTTTAGTCTAGTGTAGGGGTTTTGGGGTGGGTCAAAACCCTTAATACATTGTAAGCGGGCCAAGGGTAGACCAAGAGTCTGCAAACTGCGGTTTGCGAACCATTGGATGCATAGGCTAAAGTGCTATAAATAGTTTAAATTTTTTCGATTCAAGGGGTAGGAATGAATAGAGATTGAGGCTAAGTGTGAATTATTATATTTGGGATTGGGTTATTGGGTTAGGACTCCTGCTGGCTATGTGCGCGGAGATCCTTTGTCCGGATGTGTGTGGACCCTGCTAGTTGTGTGCGCATGTGGGTTTTGGGGTATGTAAGAGACTTTTTGATAAGTAATATATGAAAATTATTGTGGATATCTGATGTTGTTTGATCTATCTGGTTGTGGTTATTGGGGACTCGAATTACATGTGATTTTGTTACAAACTGCAAATGATATGTGTTTATGAGCTGCGAATTATCTATGTTATGAGAACTATATCTGTAATATGATTAAGTCTGCTGCGAATATATTGTTTTATGCTTATACTTGGTTTCCAACATGTGGATGAGAGCCTATTATATAAATCTGGTAAAACTGTACTCTAGTTGATCATTGAAAGTCCTGCGAACGAGCTCCGACTGCATAGATCTGATAGTGCCGAACGGTTCGACTTACCTACTCTCTCTCTCAGGGTGTGGAAACCTGGTTCCAGCACCCACCCATACTGCTTCAGGTGAGACTTTGGCCTACGCAATAATGTCACTGCCGAAATGGCCAATAGTATAGGGGTTTGTTGGAAAACCTTAACGATCGAACCCGAGTCAAGACCCCTGAAGCCAACAAATGGTTCCATTGCCGAGACAGGGAGAATTTTGAGAGAGGGATCGGGTAATGCCAAGGCCGTGTTGGAAACCCGAAATAAAATAAATTGATGAATGGTTCGAATGACAAGTTCAAGAATTCACAGTAAAAGAAAACTGCAGTAAGAGTTTGATCACCGAAGAGTGGAAAAATAGGTATATTTTCACAGAAATATACGAGATCTTCTTCGTAACTATTGAGATCGAGCTCCAAGAGTGGCTCGCAAGGTTGGTCAAAATTTAGAAGTGTTGGAAGGACGAGCGGGTCACACAGTGGACCCCGGAATTGATCCAGCAGTTAGAGAAGGCTGATAACACCATCACTCGCACCATAGATCACTGGGTGGACAACGTGCTAGGAGGATTCGTGACAGAATTTTCCATCGATCAATTCGTCTCCTGCTCCGAACCAGAGCACATATTCTTCAAAGGATTTAGGGGTAAGTTTCTAAAGACTTTACCATTGCTGATTTAGATATTACTGTGCGAAAAAATTATTCTGTGTAGCCACACCGAGTGAATGACCACTGATCTGGATGGAAGTACAACGCAAAGCGGCAAATACTATCGGACCAAACTAGAAGGAGGTAGATCTGTCTATAGCTCGGTAAGAGAAGTAGTTGTGCAGAGTTCTCCAGCCACACCAATTTCAAACCAGCATAGGGGTAAGAACTCACCTACACTTCCACCACTAGAAGACTACATGGCTGCGCACATGAATTTTCCTACCTTTAAGGGTGTGGGAGATGAGGACATGGAGAAATTCTGGTAAGATATCTACTATTGCATATCCTCGGAGGTAAGAGATCTACCTTATTCGATGGTTTTGGTAATGTTAGGGACTTTTTGTGGGCATTTGAAGCTGAGGTTCCCCAAGGATCACCTGCGCAATGGTGGGTAATGCATGAGGAGGCATTCATGGATTGGGAGGAGTGTTGGAATATGCTGATCCTACGATTTGAGGCCCCTGCTGATGTGCCAATCAAAATGTTCCTTGGACCCAAAAATCCACGTGAATATCTGGTCGCTTAGATAAAACAATGGTGCGATAGAACTGCCCAGGAGTGGGTTCATATGCTTATTCATGCCTTGGAACCACTTCCCACCACATGGTACTTAGATGCAGAGCTCCACTAGTGCACCCGCCACTGGGAGGCTTTGAGGGATGAATTTATGGGAACAGTTGGGTTCGTAGACCGGATAGAGGGGTTGAACGCAGCTCTGCGGAACATTGACACTGTAGCATGGGGTGAATCACACTTATGTATCGCACCGAAAGTACCCACGTGGGTAGCACGAGCACTAAGTATGGTTGATTACCACAGCCTAGCGCCAAAAGAAGGTAGGGATGATCCACAAGTTGCCTCTGACTCAGAATTGGAAGGGATGCACACGGTTACCAGGCCATTTAGGCTAAGAATGGGTAGCATTAAGACGCACCCTACGTTGGCTCAAATTGAGGAAATGAATACTCCTACAGCAAAGAAAACCCTACATTCAATCCTCGGCCACATAGGTTATTACATGAATTTCGTTCGACAGTACACACTAATCACATCACCTCTGAGAAACTTGCTTATGAAGGTGGTTCAGTTATATTGGGATGACGCATGTTGGAAGAACATTTCTTTGGTTTTGAAGGACCTAGGGAACAAGCCTGTGTTGGGGAAGGATGCGTAGGAGGCGCAAGCGTTTAGTCCAAGCTCAACAGGTATACTGAGCGCACATAAGGAGCGGAAAATAGCCTCTGAAACAATAAAATTTGGTAAAAAGGAAAAATTACCATTGAATGGAATGGGCGGATGACAATTAATGAGGAAATTCCATGAGATTTTTTACCATTTACTTGATGGTAAGTTCCAGGTGAAGTTTACCCTACCATTGGATGACCGCAGGCACTATAAAGTAGGATGAATCGCTCAGACAAAGGTTTTGTATCGCTTCCATAACCTGTATCTATTTTCTTTATGATACACGGTTCTTTGGGCCTGTAGCATTCTGTTCATGACTAATCACCCACTCTCGCTTCCAACAGTCCCCCAAAATCAGGATTCCTTTTTCATGCTAAAAATATGGGTACTAACCCTACAAAAGCTTCGGTACCTACAGAGCCAGCAATTGCAGAAATCATGGAGATTGGGCCTGAGGACGAGGAAATTAATAGGATAATTGCGCTCTGGCTCCCTCTGTGGAGGAGTGGCTTCAAAACCGGTGAAAGGAGCACTGAAGGAACCAGCATGAAAAAATTGACCCCCCTGTCAATCCAAAGGAGGCCGCAGGACCAAGCCAGAAGGGCTCGGGCGTAGCCACAAAAAAGGATGCACAACCGCCACAGACTATCGAAACGGACGTCGATATTGAAACTCAGGTTAGTTCGCAGCTAGCCCTGAGCACGAGAAGATTGAATGAAAAATATACCACCTCTGCCCTGGGTACGAAGCGGCCAGGCGAGCCTGTAAAAGGGTCCCGAAAGAAGCAGCACGCCAAACACAAGGAATATGATGTGATGGTCACACTAACTGACAGTGATCTCGAGCAAATCATGGACGTAGTTACACTGGCTACAGAGGATTGGCGGGTAGCCATAGAGGAAAAAAAGAAGGTTGCGATCACCAACATCTAGGCTGAGCTTCGCACCCTCCAGTTGAAGACAGATACGCTGCAGACGAACGTAATTCAGGTATGGGCTCCCTTGGCAACCAGCAGTGTAGAAATTCATCTTTGCTCATTGCCTAGCACTGCCCTTGTAGAACTCCCACTCCAAGAAGCTACAGGGATACAGTTGGATCTAGCCAAGCTGCCCCATGAGGCATTACAAGGCCTGCACACCACTGTGTTCCAGGAAATCCACTATCGTGACCAGAAAATCCACCAACAGCTCGGTGTGGCCAAGAAGAACATCGCCCAGCAGAACGTAGAAGTGCCCTTCGCTGTCTCGTAATAGGAAGAGCTTGAAATAGTGATCCATCAGCTCTGCACGGAATTTACAAAAGAGATCCTGGCCGCAGCCATGCCCCAGGCTAAAGTTGAAGGATTGGTTGCAGTGTTGAAGGCATCCAAGATAGAAATGCAGGTCATTAAGACGCAGCTAGAGCAGCAAAACTCTAACTTACACGCCAAGGTGCAGCCCGAAACACCCCCAGAGGTGCGAGCCCAGCGTGCTGCGCTAATGACCGAGGCTACCAACACTATTAAAGGACATATTTCTCAGGGCGCCCGATTACTTGAGGATGCCATGCAGCTTTGGAGCAAGATCCAATGCGATTCGGTCCTCCAGAAAATCAATCAGGACTTGCGACAAAAGGAGGAAGCTTTCTAGCAAATTGAGGCTACATTACCTACCTTGGTCTCGGCACAACATCTGGCCCATCTAAAGACCAGCAACTCCCTCCAATATTAGATTGAGGAACTCTGGCATAACAAGGATGTCCTCAGATAACGCTTGAAGCTTTGGATGGCCGCAACTCTCCAGCTATCACAGGATGCTGATGTCGTTGTTAAGTGACTAAATCAGACACTAGAGAGTGTCACCACCGCGACAGAAGGACCGACATCACAAAATCTCGTGGAAATTGCATAGAGTGCTGCTACTCAGAGTCTAGAAGTGTTGCCCCCACTTGTCGCAGTTGTCAATGCCCTGCACGCGCAGGTGGAGACCCCACCACCACAGTGACTCGGGACGAGTCACAAGATTGTGTTGGGGGACTATTGGAACAAGGTCTCCTGCAAGCTGCGAATCTGGTCCATTTTGTATATTTTTTATTATATTTAGTCTAGCGCAGGGGTTTTGGGGCAGGTCAAAGCCCCTAATACATTGTAAGCGGGCCAAGGGTAGACCAAGAGTTCGCAAACTACGGTTTTTGGACCATTGGATGTGTAGGCTAAAGTACTATAAATAGTTGAAACTTTTTCGAGACAAGGGGTAGGAATGAATAGAGATTGAGGCTAAGTGCGAATTATTAGATCTGGGATTGGGTTATTGGGTTAGGACTCCTGCTGGCTGTGTGCGCGGAGATCCTTTGTCCAACTTGTGTGCAGACCCTACTGGCTGTGTGCGTAGGTGGGGTTTGGGGTATGTAAGAGACTTTTTGATAAGTAATATATGTGAAGTATTGTGGATATCTGATGTTGTTTGATCTATCTGGTTGTGGTTATTGGGGACTCGAATTACATGTGATTCTGTTACAAACTGCAAATGATATGTGTTTATGAGCAGTGAATTATCTATGTTATGATAACTATATCTGTAATCTGATTAAGTCTACTATGAATATATTGTTTTATGCTTATACTTGTCTCTCCGCACGTGGATGCGAGCCTGTTATATAAATCTGGTAAAACTGTGCTCTGGTTGATCATTGAAAGTCCTCCGAACGAGCTTTGGCTATGTAGATCTGATAGAGCTGAATGGTTCGACTTACCTGCTCTCTCTCTTAGGGTGCGGAAACCTGGTGCTAACACCCACCCATACTTATTCGGGTGATACTTTGGCCTGCGCAAGCAGGTCACTGCCGAAAGGGCCAGTAGTATAGGAGTTTGTTGGAAAACCTTAACCTCCGAACGCGGGTCAGGACCCCTCAATCCAACACAAACAAATCATACTTTAATCACACATGAGATATACATGGCTATATATAATGGTTCAAAATAAATTACCACAATAACATCAAACCATATAACACTACTACAACTCCTTAGCGATGCATGGTATACTTTATTGGATGCTACAACTCCATATAATTGTATGGTGTACTTTTTTGGATGCACATATCTTCTTATTAAAACATCAAACCATATAACACCACTGGAACTCCTTACAATATATGGTGTACTTAAAAGGATGCACATATCTGGTTGTAAAGAGTTGATCACCTTTAAGATTTAACGATCAATCTGAAAAATCCAGAGTGCAATTTATCAACCATATGTTGAAAGATTGAAATTGTTGTTTTTTTTTTTTTTGTAAATGAGGCTAATCTATATTAATTCGAAAATAGAAACATTACATATGCTATAGGCTGGGTTGGTAAGTTGCACTTAACCAATCCCAGCCTTTGTTGCATGGATAAGGGGTTGCCTCCATGGAGGAAACTATCTTGGAAAACACTTGAAACAGGAAGTTACAAAATGTGTAGAGGCATTGGTGTAACTAGAAATTGAAAAATATGCATAAGCATAAGTTTAACTTGAAATTTCGTGGTGATAGGAAGAATGAAAAAAACTTTGAAGAATTAAGCAGCTTTTCATTCCTTAGTCTTCGGCTTCATCATCATTGTCTGGATCTTCCTCCACTATGGGGCAGACGTACACCTGTGCATCCACTTCCTTTGTATCAGTGGGTGGACGTGAAGGCTTGGGGACCGGTGTGGAGAGGATGGGAGACATTGAGTAATATGCATCAGGGATGCACATCCGAGTACCTTCAGAATCCATAATCCAAACATCGGTATCATCACCCTCATCTTCCTGAGCGGTAAGAGGCTCGGTCTTGCGAGGAGGGAGGTGCACCTGGTGCACAATGGTGGGCTTCCGAGGTCCACTTCTTCCTCTCTGCGAGGTGGGAGGTGCACCTGGTGCGCAATGGTGGACTTCCAAGGTCCACTTCTTCCTCTCTGTGAGGCTTTCACAAGGGCCTCCTCCTCCTGCTCAGGTTCGAGGCTCTATCTAGTGTAATTTCCTGAGGAGGAGCCTTCAACAAAATCCAAGTGATTATCCATCCCATGGTGGTAACGACCGAGGAGCACCCCTCTCTGACCTCCACGGATGGTTCTTTGGTGTAGCCTAGGTGCCATGTTCAGCTGAAGTAGAGGAGTGATGGAGCTAGGGGAATGCTCAGAAGTGGGGGAGGTGCGAAGCAGGGGAGGAGTGCAAGAGGATAGAGGGAATGATGAGGGGGAAAGGGCGTCATGGGGCATGGGGTAATGGATGTGCACAGAATTTTGAGGCTACCAAGATAGATGAAGCTCAGGTAAGATGCACAAGATGGAGGAATCGTAGCCCAGGATTTTCTGCGTAGCGCAACTCTAGGAGGAGGGCTGCGTAGCAGACTAAGCACGCAGGAGGGTGAGAACAATAACAAAAAATAAAACTTAAGGAGCCGGCTGTGTGTCTCTTTTCTGGAGGCCTTCCTTTTAAAAGTCCTGTGACACATGAAAAGGGGTATAACATGATTGTGCCTTGCACGTAGCTACGTTCCATACCGTTTTCATGAGTGGGCTCGAGTGAATAGTTATCGCCAATCAACATGTCAATCCAGGTAATAATTTAGAATGATTGCTACATAGAGGTAGAGGGGGTGATGTTGTCCAAGTGTGTCTTCATCATACCTTATCTCGTTCATCTCGTGCGGTGATTACTAGCTTGAGGTTCCACATCGGGTGAGGACCTGCACTACAGATCTTCATCCTCATGGGTGTGGGAGAGGCAATTGTCATTCATACTCCTGTTGTCACCCACATCTAAGGAGAGTAGACCCTTTTGAATGAGAGTATGGCATTATATTCTTAAATAATCATCCTCAGCCTGGGTGAGGTTGGAATGATAGAGATGTCTGTGGATTTCCACCCCCTTGTTTGCGAGGAGGTGCGCAACTGAGTTTGCTTTCCTGCACACATGGTGAAAATTAATAGATCTGTGATTGTGTATCAGTTGTTCCAGAAGCATAAGCCTATGGGCAAGCCTCCAGCTGGAGGATACCTTTGTGGAAGCCATACCATGGAGAATTCTTGTGGCCACCATAGTGATTATTTGTGAGTCTCCCTCCATTTCCAAGGGGAAATAGTGAAACTCAATTTCTATGTAGATACACTAGATGATCCCCTCAAGCTCCGTAGAGTTTTTTCTATCCCACCCCATATTGCCATAGTAGATCCGAAGTGGGTAGCCCTAAGAGTTCCTAAAAATACCTATGAATCCTGCATTTCCGGGGTTACCTTTGGACGCGCCATCAAAATTACATTTGAAGAAGCCATTTGGGGGAGGCTTCCATTTTTCAGGAGCAGTGGTTCTACCATCGCTCCTTGGGTTGATGTCCAGGGGGGTGTTTATGCTCATGTGCCAGTTGATCCATATGTTATGCTCCATAGTAGAGTTGGGGAGATCCTGCTGGCTCCAGGCGTCTAGGGTCATCATTTCAATGAGGTTGTTGTGTATCCTTCCCCAAAGTTTCTCTAAGGTGGATATTTTATATTTAAAGATTCGATTGTTCCTTTCTTTCCATATGTTCCAAAAAAGTATGCCTGGAATTATCTGCCAGAGTCTGTTCAGAAGGTTGTTGGAGTAAGGATTGTCCATCCAACTACTGATGGTGTTGATGATGTTGCCTCTGTCTCTGTTGGTACGTCTTCATAGTACTGTTATTCTATCCCACGAGACATTAGAGGTAGGGCTTTGGTCCAACAGGTGGTCAATGGTTCCCAAGTTTTCCTAGCATAGAGGGCATATAGAGGGTCCTACAAACCCTCTCTTAAAAATATTCTCCCATGTGAGGATGTGTCGTTTGCTGAGCAGCCATAAAATTATGGCTACTTTGGGCCAGAGTTTGGCCGACAATATCTTTTTCCAGATGAGATTGGTTGGATCTGGGTTCTGATGATGTAGGAGTTTGTAAGCTTCCTTGGTGGAGTAGTTTCCACTTTTCATGTGACCCCAAGCAAGGATATCAAGTCCTAACTGGGCTCCGATTTTTCTTTTAGTGCTTAGTTCCTCCTAGATGTTTGTGTGATTCTCATTATTCCAGTCATCTTGTCATCTGTCTGTATGTAGCCAGTTCTTGTATCCTTGAGTTGTGTCATCGGTCCAGAAATCATGTACACTCTTCCTTTTCCTTACCTATAAAGCTGCACTCCACAGTGTTCTGGGGAATATGGAGGAGCGTCTTGACAGTTTCTGCCAAGAGTCCTCCCAGAATCTAGCCTGAGTGTTGTTGCACAGCTCCCATAAGCTGTGGGTTTGTATCATCTGCTTTTGGCTACTTGCTACTTTCCAGATTTGTGATCCTCCCAACTCTATGTTGAATTTGATAAGATCCTCCTTGGGCCATGAACGAGCATATTTTTCTGCCCATAGGTTAGCCCACAGAGTGTGGGGGTTGGAGACCCATTTCCACCAGATACTAGCTCCCATGATGTTGTTGTTGTGCTCAGGATCGAGCAGCCCTAGCCCCCCATGACTTTTTGGTGTGCATACTTATTTACAGTTGAATAAAGCCCATTTTTTTTCTCTTTGGTACCACCCCACGGGAAATTTCTTTGTAGTTTTTGCATGGCCTTGAGGACCCATTTGGGGGTTGCAAGTACCGAGAAGAGGAAAATGGGGAGGGACTAAATAATT
Source organism: Pinus albicaulis (assembly GCA_034641835.2). Classification (NCBI taxonomy): domain Eukaryota; kingdom Viridiplantae; phylum Streptophyta; class Pinopsida; order Pinales; family Pinaceae; genus Pinus; species Pinus albicaulis. The sequence continues at coordinate 1,127,609,375 of CM076583.1, read as the reverse complement.
GCTTTGATGAGAACCAAATGGCCTGCTATATTGAGAGTACGATGGGTCCAGTTGGATAGTCTGGTTTCCATTTTGTCCAACGGAGCTCACCAAGAGGAGTGATTAATGGTCGTGTTAGTGAGCTGGGCTCCAAGGTATTTGGAGGGTAAGGATTCGATGGAGAAGCCTAGGATGTGGGAAATGTTGCACTAAGATAGAGGGGTGGTGTGGAAGAAAAATATTTGCGATTTGTCAGGGTTTACCTTAGTACTGGAGGTTTCAGAGAAGGAATCTAGAAGATATTTGAGGGTATAAGCTTCCTGGACCGAGGGGTAACCCATGATCATGTTGTCATCCAAAAATTGTTGATGGGAGGAGGGGAGAAGGTTGTGGTGGGGTATACCCTGTAGAGCACCTGAGTGGATGGAGATTTTGAGGAGGCGGCCTAGCCCTTCAGCCATAATGATGAAAATGAAGGGTGAGAGGGGGTCCCCTTGTCTGATTCCTCTTGAGGGGTTGAAATTTGCAGAGGGTATACCCTTGACCAAGATGGAAAGAAACGAAGAGGTTTTGAGGCTCATGACCTAGCGTACCCAGGTGTGGCAAAAGCTGAAGGCTAGAAGGAAATATTTGATATAGTCCCAACTAAGTTTGTAAAAATCCTTGGATAGATCGATTTTGAGGAGCATACCTGGTTCATTAGAAGATTTTAGAGAATGTATGACCTCATGGGTTAAGATAATTCCATCAAGGATTTGTCGACCTTCAACATAGCTTGTTTACTCCAGGGAGATGATCAGGGGGAGGAGTTGCTTTAGCCTATTAGCAATAACTTTGGATATTATCTTATAAATGGCATTGCAGAGTGATAGGCCTGTACTTACTTGGCGTGGCTACGTTGTCTTCTTTTGGAACAAGAGTGATGAAGGTGGCGTTAAGCACCGGAAGAAGCCAGTGAGTGGTACGTGATTCCTCCACTGCACCCCAGACTTCATCTTTGATGGTTTGCCAGAAGAAGTGGAAGAAGTTGGTGGTAAATCCATCAGGGCCTAGAGCTTTTCTAGCCTTCAGTTGGAATATTGCTTGTTCCACCTCAGTAAGAGTGGTGGCTTTGAGTGGCATCCGGTTGTGTTCTTCCATAACCAGCTTAGGAATGTGCTGATTGATTTCTCCTATAGCCACATGCCTTTGATGATTAGGTTCTTTCAAAATGTTCCTAAAGTGGTTGCGCAGCTCCTCCATAATTTCCTCTTGATTTTCCAGACGCTCTCCTCCTTTTTTTTTTTTAGGACAATGATTCTATTATGCATCCTATGCTAAATGGTGGAACGGTGGAAAAATTTTGTGTTTCGTTCTCCCTCTTTGAGCCAGTAGATCCTCAATTTTTGTCTCCATAGTATTTCTTCTTGTCTCCTTCTTTCTTCATCTGATTTGATAATATCTTCTCTTGGTTCTCTGAATCGACTGAGTGTCCTTCCCTGATGATCATTTGTTGAAGCTTCTTCATTTTTTCTTCCATCTCTCTTTGATCTTTGAAGATATTATTGAAGGTGGATTTGTTCCATACCTTCGGATTACCTTTGAGAATTTTCCGCTTTGTCTAGAACTGGAGCATTTTTGTTCCTTGCGGTGGTGATAGGGAGGACCACCAAGCATGGAACATTTCCTTGAACCCTGGGTGTCTGAGCCAATAGTGTTCAAAGCATAATGGTTTGGGAGCATGCATACCTGATCTTAACAATTGAATTTGTATTGGCTAGTGATTAGAACCTGCGGCAGGGATGATGGTAGCTACTAGATCACCCCCTAGACGGATGAAGTCTTCCATGATGAGGAACCTGTCTAGTTTGGAAGCTATTTGGTGGGTGCCTCCTCTTCTATTATTCCAGTTGAAGAGGCCATTGGAAGTTATGAGATCAATGAGATGGTTTTCTTGGATGAATTTATTGAATCCATTGTTGTTCAGGTCAAGATGCATCCTTCCTCCCTTTTTTTCCTATAGGTTTGTTATCATATTGAAATCTCCTCCTAGCAGCCATAGTGGTAGAGATTTTTTTTTATTGAGTTTAGCTATGTTGCCCAAAATCTCTATTTTCTGGTGAATATTATGGGGAAAGTATGCATTCGTTAGCAAGCCATGGATTTTTGTTCCAATCAGGTGAAATTTGGCCTAGATGAAATGCCTATTGGTATGATAGTTATCTAGGGAGATGATTTGGGGGTTCCAGATGATTGTCAATCCTCCAAACGCTCCATTGGCATCTACCGCTATTGTATTGCATCCTTTCCATATCTTTTTGAATATTGTTTCCAGAGTGGAACTGGAACATTTGGTGTCTTGCATGTAGAAAATTGCAGGGTGTTCCTCAATGATTATTTTCTTTATTATCTTGTGCTTGATGGGGCTATTGAGCCCTCTTATATTCCATGAGATGATATTCATTGGGGGGTTGGTAGTGTATGAGTAGAATCTTTTTAACTTGGGAATCTCCCAAAACCTACCATTTCCTTGCATATTTATACTATTCTTTGCAACGTTGTTTTCCTTCCTCTTTTGCGGGACTCTTTTGTGAAGTATTTTGTATTTATGAGCGTACCCCCCTGAATGCCTAGAGAGGGGAGTTGTTGTGCTCGGGTGAGGATTTATTCCAGCTTTTGGACCTGATGCTCAGATATTAAGAGAAATTCCTTCTTATTGCATGCATCCTCTAACCCTATAAGGTCTAGGCCCTCAAAGTCAATTCTCTCTGGCTCTTCCTCCATGGCTTCTGGGATCGTGTCTAGCACTTGTTCTTTACCCTTCAACACTGGGTTGTCCCCTGTGAAGTTAGGGGTTTCAGAAAGGTCTCTCGTTGGATCTTGTTCTGTTGTGTCTTGGAGGTTTTGGGCTGCTCCTTCGAGGTGCGCCCAGATTCATTGGCTAGTTCATTCTCATTCTCATTCAGCTAATTTATGGCTGCGAAGCTATTTCCAGTCGCGGGTCCTTTTTTATTCTAGTGAGAATTAGTTCCCTTGTTATGCCTTTTCTTGCTTGCTACCTTCGTGAATCCTTTTTTTGCTTGATCGTTTGATTCATTTTCAACCGCCTCTTTTTTATTTAGAGTGCAATCTCTAAATAAATTCCCATGTTGGTGACACCTCCGGCATCTAAAAGGAACATGCTCATAATCTATAGTCTGTATCCATTCAAATTATTCATGCAGTAGACTTACCTTTCCTGGTAGCGACTCATATATGTTCATGTAGACGTAGATTCGATCATATGTTGTGTAGCGGTTGATCTTTGTTTCCTCTGCTGTCTTGACGAATTCCCCTAGGGTGTTGCCTATATCCCTAAGGGTAGCTCATCCTAGTAATCGTGGGGGAGGGAGTAGAGCCGAATGTAGACCGGGGCCCATGTAAGATCTTGTTTGTTGGGGTTGAACTGTGCTATCCAGTGTCATAGGTATAATCCTGTAGAGTTGAAGAAATAGGGTCCTCCATCCATGATCCTATTTTTGTCTTTAATACAGGTAAAGATCACATTTAAGAAGCCTTTAGCACATAGTTGAAGTTCAATATGGCCCTTGGGTTTCCATTTGGATGCTATCCATCCTCAGAGGGATTTTTCAGTGGGCCAGAAACACATGAACTTTCCTATCAATGCATGATCCTTCATGAACTGGATTCTTTCGTTGATGAAATGTGAAAGGAGCTTGATCATTTTTATTTTTGGGTTCTTCAGAATGCATGTTGCTGACTTAATGTTCGCTTCTTTTGCTTCTGATGTGGTTTTCTACTGTGCTATGGGAGTTTCCCCTGAAATGTCATGAAACGGGCCAGAGTTTTTCTGATTTTTTATGTCAGCCCCTGTCGCCGCCCCTGTGAGAGGTTGGCCTATGATGGGGGGAGCAACAGTCCCCCCACTAGTTTTTGTCTTAGGTGAGCATCAAGGGTGACTAGGAGAGCGATCGTAACCTAATGATCTGGGGGGGGGGGAGTTCTGCCTAGGGAAACCTGCGCGGAAACCTCCAAACCCTATGTCATGGTGGTCGGCCTAGTGTAGAGCTCTGATAGTTAAAATTTCTTTCAAAGGTTTGAAATATTGAGATTTTTGTTCATTCCAGAAAATATAAAAATAATTGATAATAGTTCACCATGAACATCAAACAAAATAAATCATAAATATTTTTATTTGAGCCTGGCACAAGAGTTCTTGAACTTATTGGAAATAAACGAAAATCAATAGGACCCCGTCTTCCATTTAATGGAAAGAAACCAACCTTTGGAAAGGAAAAATCATTGATCTAAACACCATAGAAAGTTGAACCTCCATCCAACAATTCAAATACTTTTGTAAAGGAAATAATATTATAATATTATCATACTAAGTGAAATGTGAGAATTTTTGAAGCAATTCCCTTGAGATCAATATAACCAAGTGAAAGAGGACGAGAACTGCAGAAACTTGCTCAAGAATTTTAAAATCCACGTTTTTCCTTGGAATAAAGAATGGACTTCCTTCCTCAAAATAGACATGTTCACATGACTCATTATATATAAATATTAAAAATCCACTCACATGAGATAATCTCCAAAAAATAAGGAATCATCAGGTCTTCCTGTTGCATTTTCTATCAAGGAAACAAACAAATTTTACCATCCCTTCCTTTAACACCCAAAATCCCAACTTCTCTCTATCTACTACTTGAACTTCTTAGAAATAAACGAAAATCCATAGGACCTCGTATTCCATTTAATGGAAAGAAACCAACCTTTGGAAATGAAAAATAATCAATCTGAACACCTCAGAAAGCAGAACCTCCATACAACAATTCAAATATTGGTGTAACAGCAAGAACAATACAAGATTTCCAGACTAAGTGAAATTTGAGAACATTTGACGCAATTCCCTTAATATCAATAGGACCAAGAGAAAGAGGACGAACACTGCAAAAAAATTCTCAAGAATTTTAAAATATAGGTTTTTTTGGAAGAAATAATGGACTTCCTTCCTCAAAAAATACATGTTCATATGACTCATTATACATAAAAATCCACTCACATCAGATAATCTCCAAAAATGAAGGAATCATCATATTTTCTTTGTGCATTTTCTGTTTAAGGAAACAAAAACATTTTACCATCCCTTCCTTTAACAACAAGAAGCGCAAGTTCTTTGTATCTACTTCTTGATAGTACTACCTCGGATAATAAATCCCTCAGGAAAAAAAGAATTTTTTTGTAGACTGGTCATTTCAGACCCAAGATCTTGCTAAAAAAGGTTAATATCCTTGCCATTACACTTATTATATTGAGACTATGGTTGCTTTCCAATAAAATTACAGTCACCACTAGGGCACACTGCAAGAATTAGCAAAGGTTATGCCCTGATATCAAAAAACCAAAGATAAAAGTGGGCCTTGATAATTTAGCAACATTACTCTCCAAGAGGTACAATGGATCACCAAATACGACTTGGATTTTATACCAGGTTCAGTCAATATCTTTCACTCATGTTTACTTCAACCTCAATAAAATTCCCATCTTTTCCACAAGCAGATCATCTAAAAAAGGATAAATGTTCTGTCGTACATTATTCACTCCCCTTTCCTCCTAATGAACCTACATGCTTCCCAGAATTGAATGGAAATGTATTTAGGAACTTATTCAGAAACCTACTTCATCAATTTCTCATACCAGTAAGGAACTTCATCACTTTCTCATATCAGTAAGGAACTTGGGACTTCAGAGCATTCTATCAGTTAGTCAAGATGTCACTGAGGAGTTTCTTTCCATGAAGATTTGTGACTACATAAAGGAATGGATTGTCAAGGAAAATTTCAGTATTCTACTCTCTTATACAGGAGTGTACAATGTTGGTCTACATTTAATATAAATGTGTTTAGTAAAAAATTAGCAATTCCAGACTGCTAATAATATTAGAAACTAACATTTTAGAAAAAAAAAAAAAAAAACACTGAAATAATGATCAAGAAATAGAATGAACACATTATTACATCCCTTTTAGTAACAAATGTGCACATCTGCATTTTTTATGCTCAATGTATACTCTATATGTTGGCAATTTTAATAGAAAAATTAATTTTTCATATAACACATAATTATATCCCTTTTCATAACAAAGTGCACATCTACATTTTTTATGCTCGATGTATCCTCTATCAGTTGGAAATTTTGACAAAACATTTAATTTTTCATATACATTGATTGGCACGTGCCTAGTCTAATATGGAAAAAATTAAATTTGGCTTATTTGTTTCTACAAAATTAAGCATGTGATTTCACCCCCAAACTTGGAATTACTGCCATAGAAATTCAAATTTTGAGGGACACTGATAACTTTTCTGAACCTGTGTCCTCCTTTATGCATTTTCTCCAATCTCCCTCCCACCTCCGTCTTTTCTTCCATTTTCTTCATACCATGCTCTCCACCGATTACGATACTACCCCGTCTATTAACCTGCACTCTCAGATCCTTTCCTCTAAAACCTACATATATAAATCATTGAATGAAATCAATTATCCCCGAAAGTATTGTAGAAAAAAAGAGAGGAATTTTGTAATAAATACATTTAGAAAGGTATAACTATATAATGAAATCAATCACCTGGGATATCAATGAATACGATGTGAGCTTAAAGTATCTCCTCAATGTGTACTTTAGGCTCGAAATCAGACTCCATTCCCTGCCTTAACCTTCTCTCCTAGCAAAATAGGAAATAGATATTTATAAATTCAGCAAATATTGGGCTAGGATTTTGCACAGCAACTATCATAAGACAAGTATGTGATCTCAAGTGTGGATCAACAAATATGACTTGGAATTTCTACCAGGTTCACTCAATATATTTCACTCATGTTTGCTTCAGCCTCAATAAAATGACCATCTTTTCCAGAAGCAGATCATCTGAGAAAGGATAAATATTTTATCATACATTATTTACTCCTCTTTCCTCATAATTAACCTACATTCTTCCCAACATTGAATGGGCATGTCTTCAGGAACCTACTTCATCACTTTCTCATATTAGTAAGGAACTTGGTACTTCAGAGCATACTATCAGTTAGTCAAGATGTCACTGAGGAGTTTCTTGCCCTGAATATTTATTCCTACATAAAGGAATGGTTTGTCAAGTAAAAATTCAGAATTATACTCTATTATACGAGAGTGTATAGTGTTGCTCTACATTTATTATAAATGTAGTAAAAAATAAACAATTCCAAACTGCTAATAATATGAAATATCCTTCAAAAGTTCCCTATTTCTAGTTCCACATACACAACAGGTCAAGATTGTGAGCCATTGCATGTCCATATTTGTGGTTACACTTTGGAACAGTTTGAGACATAAACACATTTTTCAAAATTGAAATTAGAGGTTCATTTCCCACCTGGAAGTCAACAATTGATTGTCACAAAGATATTTCCCACATGGTCATTTTGCTCAGTAATGCAGAATGTCTTGTACTTAACATCAGAAAACCAACTAATACCAAAAGAAAAAATTTTGTCCTTTAACCATATATTGGTACAACCTTTTCTTAGTTTATGTCTTAGAAATAATATACTTGATATTAATAAAATTGGAATTTTTGAATACTAAATGTGATAAGAAAAATAAAGCCAACCTCTTAAGAGTATTTTAAAAGGAAACACAAGAAAACACATTCCAAATGTCTTAGAAACTCTAGCCTCTAGATTTTTTTTTGCTTGAAATTATTTGTCCACAAGAAATATAAATTCAATAATCGCCCTACAAAATATAATAATAAAAAGGAAAAATATAACAAAAACTGAAAACTTGAATATATAATTTTGTATGGAAACGAAATTCTTTGATTTAGTTCATGATCAATGGAAACCTTACATTCTTTCACAATAAACTGATTACCATTTAACTATTTCTCTTGTAGCTAAAACGAGAATTGAGAACTGCCTATGAAGCAAATATTTCCAACAATATTAAAATCCAAATCCATTTTTAGGAAATCACATGATATATCTTTACTTTCTGTAGATTTTTCCTCCAAAATCCAAACCATTTGTGAACAAGATTATATATAATAAAGAAAAAACACAAAAATAGTATAGTTATAAGACGACATGAAATCATAACCCTTCCATGAATATGCAACTTCATGGTATTTAAATGAACAATATTTAAAGCATCACATAGATAGAAGGGGCTGAATAACCAACACTATTGGCATCCAAACTTTAGGAACACATATGACTGTCTACAAACATCACTACAACTCAGATTGAAATTAACTTATAGTAACCATGTCCTCAAGCCTTACTATAAATTAGATTTAAATCAACATGTGATACTCATCCTCAACCCTTCACTAAAAATCATATTTGATGTCTCACTTATGATAGCCCTGTAATTGACACTTCACTAGAACATAGATTGAAGTCTCACTTATAATAAACCCATCCTTTACCCCCCCTAGAACTCAAATTGAAGTCCCACTTATAATCTCTTTCCACAAAGAATTTTTTCTTGTCATATATTAAATATTTTGAGTCCCACTAATCCATTTTAATTACTATTTTTAGAGATGCAAGAGAAAAAATCCATGCATAGAAATTTTGGGTCCAATTAAAATGGATATTAGATCTTGCTTCCGTACAATGCAAGTATAACATTCTGATAGAAAATTTTGTTAATTCCTCTAATTTTTGGTGCACTGTCAAGATAGAATATTTATATTATGAAAAGTTAGGTTTGCTCGAATGCAAGTTTCAATTTATAAATTTGACAGTGACATTTTGAATACCAAAAAAAAAATTCTTCACATGGATTTAATGAAAATATTGTATATTGTCTCTTTGCAAAAAAATCTTTGTCACCTTGTAAATTCCACATGCTACACAAAAAAAAAGAAAAAGAAGTGCACAGATTGGTAGGGAGCAACAAAGATAGATATTTGAACAAGTTAAAAAATTTGGGATGTGTTGGATCCATTCAAATTCTCCAATGTTCCTTACGATTGAATTTTAGAGGGATTTTATAAGGCTAGATCACCAATTCTTTGTAGGATTAAGAAACAATAAATTAAGATGACAAAACTCAGGGCTCAAATGCAACTCCTTTTAGATGGATTTTATAAGGCTAGATCACCAATTCTATGTAAGATTGGGGAAAAATAAATTAAGCTAGAAAACCTCAGGGCTCAAATGTAACTCCATGCTTGCTGGGAGATCCACATTGGCTACTTAAAAATTGACAAAGGAACTGAATGCTTGTCCTGATGCACATACTGATTAGTGGACTCAGAACATAAGGATAGATCATAACACATGAGTGTGCTAAAGAGAATAATTAGGATACATAGGGTTGAGGGCAGAAATGGATGGGGATGAGGTAGATATCTGTTTATTCTTGCTTTATGGCTTGTAGTTTATGTTGTTGAGCATGAAATTGGAAAAAATATTTTCTTAATGAATAGGCTGGGCACATAATCAAAAACACAAATTGGGCAAGAATTTGTTCCAAATAAAACCCAAAATTTCCCTTTCTAGACTGATTATAGCCATCAGTATAGGTCAATCTTTGTGTTGGATGTCAACAATCATATGACAATCGTATCCTTTATATCAGTAATAAGAATCAGAATGTTTCAAAAAAGGGAAACTAAAACCTTGGTCCTATATCAGAACAAGTGCCATCAAACTGTGAGCAACATATTATTGACCTGGATGTTCACAATGAGATATGTATCAATTCCCTGATACTTAGAATTGAGTTTTCATAGGATCTGTCAAAAGGGTTTTATTGGAAATGGTTGGCATAAATGGTCAAGACAGTGCTTACCGCTAACTTGAGATTGTCAATACAGTTTGTTTTCTCTAAAACAATATATAATTTTATATATAAGCAATCACTCACAACAGTCTAACAAAATGGAAAAAATATAATACAAATGAGATAGAATCCATGAACATAAGTGTACCATGAAAATTTGGGTTGCTGCATAATTTCATATGGTAGTCTCTGCAGCCTGTTGTATCTAATTAGAGAAAACCAACATCATCTACAAGAGAAATGCAATTCCTATCTTTCATATCAAATGCATTATTGGCAAAGGACATGCTTTGAAAATTCCCTTCATGTATAGGAGCGAGGAATCTTAATTATTGTACATATTTAAATAAAATACATTTCTTGTCAAAATAAAATACAGTTCTAGTCAAAAAAAAATATTCTAATTTGCTGCGGGTATGATAGCCTCAATCCAGGGGCTTCCACAGGCGAAAAAGGCATAGGAAATAAAAAATAATCCTCTGCTCACCAGTAATGAATAATTAAAAAAATCCATTTATCATAATCGTAGTATATATCAAACCCTCTTTCCCAATCCAAACCCAAAAGAAGCGCTTAATCGAAACCTAATCAATGGATACATCAGGAGCTTCATGGTGATCAAATATGAGAATATGTGTGCCTAATAAGCATGGAGTTACCTTTAAACAAAAGCTTTGCTAGTTGAAAATCCACACGCAGAAAAAATAAATTAAATCTTCCAAAACTTTTAGACAAATAGTAAAATCCAGTCTATGAAAAAGAAACATAGGGATAGGAATATGGTGTTGTTCACATTTCCCAGTCATGACCACATTACACAAAATTTAAGACTTTCCTTGAACCAATTATGTGCTAAAGTCAGACTTCATGAACAACAAAACAATATCAGACCATATTGCAGAGAGGTCAAGAGTAGTAATGCATACTAAACCACTCAAATCTTCAATAGCATACACAGCACCTTATCAAGCCATTTTCAATTCATTCAAGGCACCTTATCAATTCATCTTCATCAGTATAAGGCTTACAACTCCCATGACAACTAGGACATGGAAAAAACCTCAAATCCTCACAACCATCACAAACCCTAATGCAACTCATAACCGGAAAAGCCTCCAAATACTTCTCAACTCACCTTCTTCGTGTAGCTATATAACCAAATTTTCTCCACTGATGCATTCCCCTCTTAAAAACAACATGGTCACATTGATATGTGTAGTCCCCAGCAATCTTTAAAACTCATGGCGATACTTGGCATGCAGAGACACATCCCTTTCATCCACAAAAATCCTAAAACAATGAAGAATTAACCTAACATAACATAAATCCTTAGAGGTCTTCCTAATTTCCATCAAGTTGGTAAAATACAAAATGACCCTATATTCACCTCCACAGGGAGCCCTCAGCATCCCAAACCCTGGTTTTCAAAAATTGGTGTTCTAGAGGGCTCCGGTAAAATAATTGGGGGTTTGTTAATAGGTCTCAGAAAACTATTATTCTAAAACCTATTGCTACAGGTAGAGATGGGAGTCTCAGGCTTAGGGAAACCAAAATCGTGGAACAGGGCTCATCAGGGGATCTAGTAGGGATCATGATATGTGAGTTTGGCCCAAAATTCAATAACATTTCTAGTGGCTAGACAGATGGAAACATTCTATTTGTGGGAAGGATAAACAAACTCTAAAATGACTTCAAACATAAATTCTGAGCTAACTAGGAGTGATTTGCCTCAAAATTCCTTGAAAATATATATTTTCCATAAATTTGTGTCTTTTTTTGACTTGGCAGGCAAGAGCGCAACGCCAAGGCCAAGGGCACAGTGCCCGCACCAGAAACATTGCATGTTTTGCAACCAAGGTTTGGAGGCCTTACAGGTGTCCAAATGAGCTCCATGATAGCTCATTGGAAATATTTTCTAGTCTACTTTCCAAAAATTCTTTTTCTTTTCCATTTGGTGTCCATTTTCCTATCAAAAAACTCAATCTCCCAAGACTTCTCAGGGTGTAGCGCTAGCTCTGAAAATAGGGCAGAAAGGTGATTTTTTGGGTGTTTTTCGCACATTTGGAGTACCAGTTCTGCTCCAAATGATTTGAAAGTTTTTTTGGATGATGTCCTTGGCATAAGGATTCCAAAAATGTAAGCCATTCCTAAAAAGAGTGCCCCAAAAAAGAGCCTTTTGCCCTCCAAAACAGTTAAAATTCCAAAATCGTCAAATTGTGTCAAAACTTGGATTTGACATGCTAATTAGGTTTGGGATGCTTGTGGGGGATGTATCAGTTATATTACTAAGCTCTTCTTTCTCTTTTTCCTCATTGGTCCCACCATATTCTTCATAGGCCTCATTGTTATCAGCCTTACTACTTTCTTCATGGCTTTTTGACCTGCCATCATCCTCATTGACATCTGCCTCCTCATTTCCTTCTTCTTCATTGCTTGTTTTCCTTACTGCTATGAGCTTCAATGTTCTCTTTACTGCTCTCTGACCCACTGCTATCATGGCTCTTTTATCTATTGTCATCATCCTCATTGCTCTTTCCGTCTGCTATTTTCATCACTGATAGGTGCCTCATCACTATTTGACTCACTGCTTTCTTCCTCCTTGCTTGACTCTTCATTATTATCTCCCTTTTTGTTAGATGCACTAGTAACCTGAGATGAAGGTGAGGGATTTTGAGAAATTGGTGAAGGGAGGTCGTTTTGAGATGAAGGAATGGTTAAATGGAAACCTTTACAAGTGAATGAGATGAATGAGTGAGGGTGTAGGCATGTGAGAATGAGGGATAAGCTGACCACTTAATGATAACCCTATGCTGATATGTCCAACTCTATTTTGAGATACTAGAGGTTGATGTGTAATTTAGGTGAATGAGGGTAATGGAATGTCAAATTTTTTGCAAGTGAGGGGGTGAATGAATGAGTGTTATGAATGAGATGGGTGTATGGATAGCTAGGGTGAATGAGCAACCTCCAAATAGTGTAATCCCTATTTTATCACTGATTTTCCTTATAGGTAGATGAAGTAATGACAAACAGTGGATTGCAAGTTTAAATACCTAGGGTTCCTTCTTTGGACTTCAACTTCCTTCCATTAAGTGATGGAAAAAATTCTTGGAAATGGGTTGATGTGATGGTACTTAACCTTCAATATGCCTGGAGGACCTTCAAGAATATTTTGGGAGTGAATTGAGTGTTTTTAGGGTTGAGGAGGCCCTCCTGGCCAAGGGCGCAGCGCCACCTCCCAGGCACGTAGCGCCAACACTAGGAAAATAGGTCATCTTGCAGCTGAGTTTTGGAGGCCTTCCCGGTGTCCAAATTGGGCCCATGATAGCTCATTGGAAATTACTCAGACAACAATCTAGTGAATCATAGAAAGCAAGAAACTTGTAAGTCTTCTAGTGATTTCACCTTCAAGCAAAGAAAAAATTTAAGATAAAAATATAGTAGAGATCAATGAGTAGGGAACTCCTAATTTATTTAATCAAGCTATAAATACCTCCAAAGAAACCATTTAGGATAAACAAAAGGGCATGGAAAATCATAAACCTTTTCAACTAAACCTAATCAGCAATACTTCAAAGCAAAGACCTTAAAAACAATGTTTAAGTTACAACAAAGAGCAGGGCTAACCATGAACTACTTTGACATTGGATTCATCAAATCATCTTTAATATAAACAAGCATAAGTGGAAATAGAGAGAATTCAAGAATTCTCTCATCTGACCTAGCAAAGGAAAGCATACAAGCAGTAGAGAGCAGACAGAGCTAAGGTGCCTCTAAACAACATTTCTGAGCCCAGAATTTCTATCCTACTACATGAGAAAGATGAAAAAAATGATAACATAAGAAAACAAACACTAAATAGGAAAGACATCACCATTAACTATGCTCAGGAATCCTGCAAGTGAGCTTGCTCCATCATCATGCAAATCAAGACATTCACAAGGTCTAAAGCCAAATTTCTCCTCAATCTTCAAGTCTATGATATTTCTCTCAATAATCATCCAACATCTACAATGAGGCCTCAATGCAGTATTTAACTAGAAAGGAGGACCAAAACCCTAACTAGGGTTTCCAAAATGTCATTAATACATCATAAATGCTATTTTTTTCCAAAGAGACCATGCAAGGCCCAAGGCACAAAATATCTAATGTAATAAATGAAAAATAACTTCAAACATAAATTTTAAGCTAACTAGGAGTGATTTGCCTCAAAAGTCCTCGAAAATATATTCTTTCAATAAATTTGTGTCTTTTGTTGACTTTGTAGGCAAGGGCACAACGCCAAGGCCAAGGGTGCAGCGACTGCACCATAAAAATTTCTTGTTTTGTAACCAAGGTTTGGAGGCCTTCCAGGTGTCCAAATGAGCTACATGATATCTCATTGGAAATATTGTCCAGTCTACTTTCCAAAACAGCTTTTGGTTTTCAATTTGGTGTCAATTTTCTTGTCTAAAAACTCAATCTCCCAAGACCTCTCAGGGCGTAGCGCCAGCTCTGAAAATAGGGCAGAAAGGTTATTTTTTGGGTGTTTTTGGCACTTTTGGAGTACCAGTTCTGCTCCAAATGATCTAAAATTTTTTGTGGATCATGTCCTTGGCCTAAGGATTCCAAAAATATAAGCCATTCCTCAAAAGAGTGCCCCAAAAAATAACGCAGCGCCAGTGGCGCTATGCCTTTGGCCCTCCAAAACGGTCAAAATTCCAAAATCTTCAAATTGTGTCAAAACTTGGATTTGCCTTGCTGATTAGGTTTGGGATGCTTATGGGGGGTGTATCAGCTAGGTTACTAAGCTCTTCTTTCTCTTTTACCTCATTTTTCCCACCATATTCTTCATAGGATTCATTGTTATCAGCCTTATTGCTTTCTTCATGGATTTTTGACCTGCCATCATCCTCATTGACATCTGCCTTCTCATTTCCTTATTCCTCATTTCTTGTTTTCCTTACTTTTATGAGCTTCAATTTTCTCTTTACTGCTCTTTGACCCACTGCTATCATGGCTCTTTGATCTACTTCCATCATCCTCACTGCTCTTTCCCTCTCTGTTATTTTCATCACTGATAGGTGCCTCATCACTATTTGACTCACTGATTTCTTCCTCCTTTCTTGACTCTTCATTTTTATCTCCATATTTTTTAGATGCACTAGTAACCTGTGATTAAGGTGAGGGATTTTGAGAAAGTGGTGAAGGGGGGTCATTTTGAGATGAAGGAATGGTGAAATGGTAGTTTTTACAAGTGAATGAGATGAATGGGTGAGGGTGTAGGTATGTGAGAATGAGGGATAAGTTGACCACTTAATGATAACCCTATGTTGATATGTCAAACTTTGTTTTGAGATACTAGAGGTTGATGTGTAATTTAGGTGAATGAGGGTAATGGAATGTCAACTTTTTTGCAAGTGAGTGGGTGAATTAATGAGTGTTATGAATGAGATAGGTGTATGGATAACTAGGGTGAATGAGAAACCTACAAATAGTGTAATACCTATTTTATCACTGATTTTCCTTATAGGTAGATGAAGTAATGACAAATAGTGGATTGCAAGTTTAAATACCTAGGGTTCCTTCTTTGGACTTCAACTTCCTTTTATTAAATGATGGCAAAAATGCTTGGAAATGGGTTGATGTGATGGTACTTAACCTTCAATATGTCTAGAGGACCTTCAGCAATATTTTGGGAGTGAATTGAATGTTTTTAAGGTTGAGGAGGCCTTCCTAGCCAAGGGCGCAATGCCACCTCCCAGGGGCGTAGTGCCAACACTGGGAAAATAGGTCATCTTGCAGCCGAGTTTTGGAGGCCTTCTTGGTGTCCAAATTGGGCCCATGATAGCGTGTTGGAAAGAGTATCATGTCTACTTTCTAAATCTACCATGTTTTTTTCTGATTGGATTTTATTTTACCTATCAAAATTTGATTCTCCCAATACTGGCCAAAAAGTGTTGAATTATGGTGCAAAAATGCAAAGTGCTGGTGCAGGAAACATTTGGAGGCCTTCCTCAACTCCAAATTGAGCTCATGATAGCTCATTGGAAATATATTCTAGTATAGTTATCATTTGACTCATCACACAAGTCATTTGGACACTCCATCTATGATAAAACGTGATTTTCCCAAGGTCACTCTAGAAGTGAAGCAATTCTCTCGTGACACATGTATTTTGACATTGCTCTAAAACCATGACACCTGTGTAAAATATGAAGGATTTTTTTCTTCTTGGACCTATGATGGACAAAAGCCTCTCTCACATTTGTGAAATTCATCTCTGTTTGGTCAGAAACATAGTTTGAAGAAAAAATGGCCCTTGGTGTGGCAAATGATTTGTCCTTTAGAATGACTTCTTGGAAAATGATGGAGGCATTATGAAATTTCTCGACACCTTTGGGACTAAAACACAAGGCAACACCTTCAAAAAAACTCCTTTTCCTACACCATAGAGTTCAAACCATCTTTTGATCATTTTGGCATGACAAACTCCTTTTGACAAGTGTGGAATCTGATCAAACAATGACATCTTCCAAATTCTTTTGCTTTCATCATGGAGTTTGGCTTACCATTTTACTTTCTCTAACACTTCTTCTAGCAGGTGATTGAAAACCATGAATTTAACTTTCCTATTGATATTCTTTACACCTTTTCCCATTGAGGTAATAAGGAATTCACCTTGGCAAACTTTGGGATGCTTGCACACATTAGCACTTTCGCAATCCTTTCTTTGTTGGCATTATGGAGTTCAACTCATCATTTACCTTCCCTATGCCATTTCTGCAATTGATCATTGTGTTGGCACTCTATTGGACCATTAGGTTCAAAAAAGACCAAAATTCTAATTCCATATAATAACAAATGTTTCCCGTATTCATTGCTGCAAGATGTATTTATTTAGGAGCATACCTCCTACCTTACCAAACTTTCTGCTGATAGACCTTTTAAAACTTTAGCAAAAAGTGTCAAAGTTTGTCTATTTTACTCCGGTGTAAACTCTGAAACCGAATGGACAGTCTTCTTGGGAAACCCCTTAGGTTTTTCTTAGATAACAATATGTTGATCTTTTATTACATCTGAACCAGATTCTAACAAAGAAAACCAGTGTCTGAAACATCAATGATTTACCTTGGAACATATGAAACCCTAATTGACCTAGTGGGAAGATCCTTTGACCTGGTCTTTGATTGAAAATTGGCTTGGAGTATTCAAATGTAAAAATAGAGTATTTACAAAGTGGTATATTGAAGATCCAAAATCCAATGTACTTGACTTATCTAAATAGCCTACAGAGATAGTTTTGAGACCATCAATGCTTGAGGAACCTGGTGAACATGGGAAGGAATAGGCTTATAGGTAACCCTAGGTGTAAAAGTGGAGTTATGGGAAAGGGAAAAAATAGAGAAATGAGGTCATAGGCAGGAAAAAAGAACGGAGATGAGTGGCACAAGCCCATAAGGAGTCTTTTTAGGAGTGGTAGGGTGACCATGAAATGGCAAGGTTGATAGAATAGTGAAAATTTTTCTATAAGGAAAATGAAGGCAGTGAGATTTTTAAAACTCACAATGTTCAAAGAATGTTGTTTTTTTTTTAGAAATCTAGAACCAATCTATAGTCATCTACAACTAGTGAAAAATATTGATGATTAACAGTGGCTCCACTTGGGGAGGGCAGCTCCTTTTCAAGAGGTGTCAAGAACCTTAGAGTTCAGATCTCTGAGTTTTGAAGATCAATACCTTATTTGTACTTGGCATATCCCTCTTCCTTCGTTTGATGAATTTACTTTTTTGAAGCTATGATCTAAAAAATCTGAAAGACATGATTGCTTCAATATCAGTTCTACCTACCCATCACACTTTTCGTAACATTTTTTTTTTCTCCTTCCGGGTGCACTTGGATTGGCAAACCCTTGACATCATTTTTCTTTTGAAATCATAAAAACTATCTACCTCTACCCTTATCACCTCCAAGAGTTCAGATTAGGCTAATGAACTCTCTTATTCTCTATCTAGTCTACTTATCTGTTAAGATTAAGATATTTGACAGATTTTATTCTCTAACCTACTAACATGAAATTTAAAACATGATCAAACCAAGTTTAAGAAATCTGATTTGTCATGGGTTGTGGCATTTCGGACAAGCAGCACACAGAATTTATTTTTGTACAAGTGAAAACTAGAAACTTGAGGGCTGTGATTCAGAATTGGTTATGCATCCCTCTCATTTCTCTTTGGTTCAGATTTAAGCTTTCAGAACCAGCATCTTTTCCTAATCTAATCTTCTGACAAGAAAAGTTTCCATGGTTTGGCAAATTCTCTTTCACTAACCTATCAGCAGCAATTTAAAACATTTTTAATCATGATTAGTATGTATGACTAAACAAGACTCTTATTTTTCAACAAGTAGTGGCATTCAGGCTTGCACACTTTCAGCAATACTCTTTTTTGGTATGGGGTTGTACCTATTCTTTTTCCTGCCCACTTTTTCTAGTTTCTTTGTTTTTGTGTTTCATTTTTCATTTTTTCAGTCAAAACAATATAACAATAAGAGATGCTCATAGTGCTGAGCTTATTTGCATGCCTATCTATCCTAATGTAATGAAATTTTTGCTTCCCTAAATGATGCAATAATGCTAGTGCAACTAGTTGAGAAGTAGTAATAATGGGTGAACAACTTTACTGCTTGTCAGAGGAAACAAAAATGTACCTTGATTATGTGTTTCTATAACCAAAGTTATCATATGTAGTGGAAACTTCTATTGTATTTGATTCTTGTAAAGAATCCATGTCTGGAAACTTGAGCTAATCAAGACTTTCATATAATCTTCTATAGGATCAATGAAATCATGATGTAAACTTTTTTCTTTTAGGCCTTTCATGACTGGTTGGTCATCTGTATCCCAAATATCAACTCTAAAAACCTCATCTTCAGTCCAGTTATTGAAAGAGAAATCATCCTCAGCCTCTTTTTCATGATTATTTGATTTGGCAACCTCATAATGTTCTGCTATGTTGTTCTCTAGTATGCCTCATATGCCTTGGCTGAGTGAAATGGATTCTGCTTGCAGGCCTTTGTTAGGGGCATTCTCTAGTAATAGGTCTACTTGAGGAGGTAGCTCAGCCTCAGCATCAATCTGTTCTATAGCTTTAGTATGAGAAAATGCATTAGTAGATAGGTCAGCAGTAGAACAAATAGAAATTTTTTCTTTATACAAAAGTTTAGAGGTTGGCTGCATGTTTAGGATCTGATTGATTTCTTCCTGAGTTAGAGGAGGAGGCATTTTCCTTTTTCCTTGGATAGAAACACAGTTATTCTCTTTCTCTTGTGAAGGTTGTTCATAAGGCCGAAGGTATTCTTTGTTGTTCATAACAATACCCAAATACTATTGATTTTTTATCGTATTAAGGTTGTCTTTGATGAACTGAAAAGAAGCATAAAAAAAAGGTAAAGACCCTTCCCTTTCCTCCAAACTTTCTACACTTTCTTCTTCACTCTCATAGCTAATTTGTTTTTGCTGATCACTATATTGGAGTTGCTGAAAATGAATTTCTTTGTCCCACAAACTAGTTACCGATTTTTCTGTAGTGTAAGTTTGAGTCTAGAGAACATAATCATCATCATATTGATCATACTTGGGTAGCTCATTCACAGAAGGAATGTCATCCAATATGCACACTAGATCAGTAGATTGGTCCACCATATGTTGACCTATAAGTTTATTTTCTAATCTGCGGTATTTGGGATTAAAGGGAGAGTGTTTATGGCCAATAGATTCTTTTTTAGCAACCTGAAATGAATCGAAGCATAAGGGTAGAGACTCAAAAGGTGTTGGCTCATCCTTCATTTCCAGTTTTTTAATCTCAGCAGCCACACCAAGATGACTCAAGGGGAGAACTTCTGGATTTGAAAAATGGTTTGTATCATCCATTTCTTTCCTGACTGATTCTTTAGAGCATTCCTCCTTTTTTCTATTTGAAATTTTCTTATAATGCTCTCTTAATAGTGAAGCACAAGATGTAGGAAGGCATATAGTACTTACTTGAAAACTTTATGCATCTTCTTCTTTGCAACCTTTCTTAGCTAGTATGTTTTGATAGTTATCTTTGCATTTAAATTACTGATTTTGTTCTTCCCAAGAAAATAGTACTCGTTGTTGTGAATAATCAGTTTCAACCTCAAACTTGTACTCTTCCTCTTTCTTTCTAATCAAATACATTATTTTGCTGACTGTATTTGTTGATATCTCTAGCTTTTTCTCCGAATATATTAGTTTCTCTTTATATACTTCGACCTCCTTTATTTCTTTTAACTTTTCCTCTTTGTTCAACATGTTGTATTCTACATCAATTGACATATTTTGCATTTCTTCTAGGTTTTTAGGGTCCCTGTCTCTTAACTGGAGGGGTTAAAGGCATCTGGGTAGTGCAAGAGAGCCCATCTTGGGGGTGGCTTTATCTTAGTAGGAATGGAATGGTATACCTTATTGAACATGGTTGAAAAGTGTTGCATTGTCTCCTCTAGCTGTCTTTTTAAATAGTTGTATTCCTCCATGATGAGAAAAACATTTCCCATGACCACCCACCTATCTAGGAAGACTTGAGTGAATTTATGAAAATTGCTAATGCTTGCAGCTGGAAGGTCTTTAAACCAACTCTTAAATTTTCCTTGTAATGATAAGGCAAACATTCTAATACGCATATCATCTTCTCCTACTTCAAATAGGTCAAGTAAATCCTTAAGATTTTGAATGTGTTTTTCAACGGTGATCTTTGTATTTTCTCCATCAAAACCGGGTAGCTTATTTGCAAGATTTGCAGGGAGGGCTTGGAGGATGGGAGGGAAAACTAGAGGCTTATATCTGTTTGGGACCTTTGTGGGTATAAGTAGTGCAAAAGGATATTTATGTGTGTTTGAGGTTTCAGCAAGAGCAGGAAAGGCAACATGAGGCTCTTGTTTCACTAGGTCTTCCACATGTGTATCTGGGGTATGCATAGGGGTATAAGTATGTACATGGTCTGAAATTTGAGGCTTAGCTTTTTGAGGCTTGAGAAGTTTAAAATGATCAATTCAGACCACATCAGTGTATTCTTGATTAGGTTTAAATTAGGATAGAACATAGTTACAGATAAAAACAATAATTTCTTGAATCCAATTTAGGCTTGGATACTCTCTCTTTCTAGGATGACTGGTCATGTTTCAGGTTCTTCCTTCAGTGGATTCTTTAGGCCTATTAAGAGTTGTGGAGTCGCCAGGTAGAATATTTCAACTTTTCAGTCCACCATTAGCAATTGGATACCAATCTAAGGATATTTTTGGGTTTCTTGAGTTTTTAAGGAATATCTAAGTTGTCACTTACTCAGAGGTCCCAACGTGATCACCATTATGATGTTACCCCTGTACATTTGGTCTTGCCAATCTAAAAAATTACGGGGACCTAACAACAGGGACTGTAAATCACCCAGGAGTTGAGCAAAAACCATAGGTGGTCAATCCTTAATCTAAAATTTTGTTTCAGTCGCCTAGACTCCCAACCACACACTTCACACTTCCTGCATGTAGTTTAAGGCCTCCACCCACACTCACAAGCCTTGCTCCATGCAGTTGTGACCTAAATTGCTGATTTTAGTTCTTGTGGTCTTGAGATCTGAGCCAAAATTCCAGGACAACCTCCAGAACACTACCCAAAACTTCTAGAGACTTTCCAAAATGATAAATGACTTAATGAAAACATTATTCACACAAAAATTGAAAAATTAATTGACCTAACCAGGCCTAACAATGAAAATAATTTCATCAAACATATGGTGAACATATAAAATACATGTCATGAATGCATATCTGATCACAAGAGTTTGAAACTTATGTGAGAATAACAAAGAAGGTATAATTCCCTCTCATAATAGATGCAATAAAAAATTTTAGCCCATGCATTTATTAACCATCAAATACTTATCAAATTCCAAACAAATCATAGCTAGAGGACATTACAAACCATGCTCATAACCAGCATATAATCGGATTAATAACCATGACATTAAAACCATAAAATCATCCTAATATCAAGTACAAGTGCTCATATATTACAATAGGAAAATAGCTCTTAATAACTTATGAAAAATCCAACAAAGTGAGGGACTTCCATGTTGATATTCAACAATATGATGAGCTTAGTGAAAAGAGTTGCCTTCACTAAGTGGGCCCACAGGTTATTTTTGGCACAAGTCTATTTTTAGACTATGTCTATTTTTAGACATAATGATGATATTTCAGAAGTTGCAGGATTCTATTTGTGGATGGTTGATCAAGTTGGAAAAATAGATGAAATTCTATTTTTAGAATATTGGGCGAAGTCTATTTATAGATCGTCAATCTAAAAATAGATGCATGTCGATTATTATTAGCTCTTAATAATAATCAAACACTAAACATCAACTTATTCTCTTGGAGCACTTTGTTTCAGTGCAAAGATGTGGTAGATCAATGGAATGAGGGAATTATGCAATTCCCAAGGGTTTACTGGAGTTCATGCATGGAGGATTCAGTTAGAACTCAAGTGGCAGAGTTATGATAGAGTTGGAAGAGTATTTTATGGAGTTGTATTTAGTTTAACTCAGTTAGACTTAGTTGAGCTAGTTGTATCTAGTCTAACTGAATGATACACTAGTGAGAGTGGAGTGAATTAATTAGTTAATTAATTCACAAATAATAACTCATTAATAAACTGAACAATACAGCAATTAACTACAGTGCATGGAAGTTCCAGTGGAGACCCAGTGGAGAGATAGGTGAAAGGGCAAGATGGACTATCTTTTGTGACTATAGCGATGCATTTATTGCATCACACACACATTGGAGTTGCCAATGAGGATTGCACAGTCAAGGCAAGAGTAATTCGAATTCATTCAGAGCTATTCTTCAGCAGGGATTGCGCAATGGAGGCGGGCTAGCAGGGGGCAGAGATCAGTGCATGGATTTGCAATATTTTTCCTGATTAGTGTATGACGATTGTACTGTACTGAGAGCTTGATAAGCTTTGTATGAGGATTGTCATATGATTCCATGATACATAATATATAGTTGGAGTTTTCAGCTTCAGGCTTTCCCGGATTAAAACAACTGTGCTATGTGCGATTTATTTTATTTATGCTTCACATGTGTGTGCAATTAATTTTCCGCAATAGATTAATAGTGGAATGATTCTGTATCCTGCAAGAAGTTAAATATTGTGAGATCAGGGGAATCTAGGACATATGCATGCTTAATGTATATAATTTCTACATGGTATCGGAGCATTGTTAATTGAAGATTGCAATTGTGAAGTCAGTTTGTGCTGGTGGACAATTCGAATTTGCTACAAAAGATTCTTGGTGTAGAAATTGAGTATACATTGAAATGGCCTTCAATGGGTTGCGATTGGAGTATGCCCTTGATGGGAGCTCGAATTACATAGCCTGGAAGGATAGGATGGAGGCAGTGCTGGAGGATAATGGGTTGAAGGAGTTCATCAATAGCGATGTTCCTAAGCTAGGATCTGGCGATGCTGCATTACTTGACGCATGGCAAAAGAAGATAGCAGAGATGAGAAGAATTCTGTTGGAAGGTGTGAAGGACCATATTGTGTCTAGCCTTCATGGGAAATCCACTCCATTCTTAATGTGGAAGGATTTGACAGATTTTTTCCAAAGCAGAAGTGACAAGAGGAAGTTGGCGCTTAAAGACAAGCTCAGAAAAATAAAAATGGAGAAGGGCGACAGTATTCCAAAATACCTCACGAAGTTTGTCCAATGCAAGGATGAATTGGGAAGTGTGGGGGTTACTGTTGATGAAGAATATTTTGTGAGCTTGGCTCTCCTTGGGCTTCCGAAGAGTTGGCATAGCTACGAAGACTCTGTCAATGGACAAGAGAAACTGCCAGGATGGGAACGACTTTGGTTGGATCTTGTGCAGGAGGAGATAAGGCAGGGTACCAGGGATGGCTCTTCATCGAAGAATGAAGATGAAGATAATTTTACTTTGGCTGCCAAAGAAAGGAAGTGAAAGGGAATAAATTTCATTCAAAATCCGAAGCTAAAGGCAAGAAGCAAGATTTGTCCAAAGTGAAGTGTTTTCACTGTCACAAACATGGGAATTTCGCCACTAACTGTCCACAGAAGAAGAAGAACAAGAAGGTTGCTGGAGCTGTAGGTGAAGAGGCCTTAGCCTTGCAATTTGAACTTCATTTCTCTTTTATCGCATGCTTGGTTTCAAGCTATATGGGATCGGTGTGGTATCTTGATAGTGGTGTGTCTTTCCATATAACGGGAGACAAGGAGTTGTTTAGTGACTTGAAGGAGAAGGACCTCTAGATGATTATAGAGATGGGTGACGATGGTTAGTACAATGCAACTGGAATTGGGACCATTACCTTTGAGACAAATTCCGGTAATCCATTCTTGTTGAAGGATGTTATGCATGTTCCAGGTCTGAAGAAGAACTTGGCCTCGATCGCAATGCTGGAAGACAAAGGTTATGATGTTGTTTTTAGTGAGGAAAAATCCTTCCTTCGACATAAAAAAATGGGTCAAACCAAGAAGATAGGGTTTCAAATTAAGAATCTCTACAAGCTGGAGGTAGATGGCTATGCTGCAATGGTGGGCAAAGCAGAAGAAGTGGTGAGCTGGGATGAGGGCGAATTATGGCACAGGAGATTGGGCCATCTTCACCATGGTGCTTTGAAGATTTTGCAGCAGATTTCTACTGGACTTCCCAAGGGTAATCTTGTGTAGTAAAATCATTGCAAGGGATGTACCATGGGTAAGTTTGTGAAGACCACCTTTCATGATAAGGAGAACCGTGCTTCGGTGATCCTGGAGAGAATTCACACAGATGTGCGTGGACCTTTCTTGGTTGCTTCAACAAAAAAAACATACGTATTATGTTATATTTGTTGATGACTATTCTCGTAGATGCTGGATATTCTTCATGTAGAAGAAGAGTGAAACGTTCTCAAAGTTCTGTGAGTTCAAATCATTAGTGGAGAAGGAGTCGGGGAAGCAAGTGAAAGCTTTATGGAGCGATAATGGTGGTGAATACATCTCAGGCGAATTCAAAGACTTCTGTAGCAAAAGGAATTCGAAGAGAACTCATAGCGCCTCATAACCCACAGTAGAATGGGGTCGTGGAGAGAAAGAACAGAACGATCGTGGGTGTTGCACGAGCGATGCTGCATGACCAGGGCCTACCGATGCACTTGTGGGCGGAAGCATGCAACACTGCAGTTTATGTTCAAAACCATTGTCCTCATAGATTACTTGGCATGAGTACACCTGAAGAATTTTTTACTAGTAAGAAGCATGATATTTCTCATTTGAAGATTTTTGGCTCATCTATTTACATTCATGTGACAAAGGATGCCAGGAAGAAGCTGGAGCCGACTATAGAAGTTGGAATATTTGTGGGGTACACAGAAACACCCCATAATTATCGTGTGTATTTTCGAGACAGTCGGATGACTGTTGTGCGATGGGATATAAAATTCAATGAGGTGAAAGCCATGAAGTTGTCGCTTGAGAGGGAGCTACACTTGCATGTAGAGGAGGAACTTCTTATTCCCAAAGATGAGCCTCTAGATGTGGATCAGCCACAGGAGGAGATTCATGGAGCAGAGGAGTCCACTCATGTAGAACCAAACATCAGACAAGGCTAAAAGCGTACCACAGAAGCTGAGAGACTGAAGCTTGATGCGGCACAGAATGTAGGAGTCCCTACATCACAGCGCAGACAGAGATAGTCACCTGACCGATTTACTGGATACATGGCTCTTATGAGAAAGTGTATCATGACAGAGCCATATTCTTTTGAAGAAGCAGTGTAGGAGCCCACATGGGTAGATGCCATGGTGGAGGAGTATGACTCCATTGTCAGAAATAGTGCTTGGGAGATTTTTCCAAGGCCGGTGGGAAAATTAGTTGTAGGATCAAGATGGATCTACAAGGTAAAGAAAGTTGCTAATGGGAGCATCGAGAAGTATAAGGCAAGATTTTTTTCCCAGGGCTTCCCACAGATCGAGGGGATTGACTATGAAGAAACCTTTGCACCTGTCGCATGGTATTCTTCCATACGGACCATCCTTGCTCTCTCAGCGCAGATGGGTTGGCACATTCATCAGATGGATGTGAATACTGTGTTCCTTAATGGGATCATTGAGGAAGAGGTGTGCATTGAGCAGCCTGAAGGATTTTAGATCTTCGGCAGTGAGTGGCATGTGTGTAGGCTCAAAAGAACGTTGTATGGGTTGAAACAAGCACCATGTGCTTGGTACACTTGGATCAACAACTATTTCATTGGACTTGGCTTCACCAAGAGTGAGGCGGATGCAAACCTGTACCGTATTGTGGTGGAGGGTAAGCTTTTAATCATTGTTCTTTATGTTGATGATTTAATACTAATGGGTGATGAGCAGTTGATATACTCATGCAAAGCAGATCTTGCAAAGGAGTTTGAGGTGAAGGACTTGGGCCTCCTTCATTATTTCCTTGGATTGGAAATATGGCAGCGGGAAGTTGAACTGTTTGTGTCTCAAGGCAATTATTCCCGGGAGATACTGGAGAAGTTTCACATGCAAGGCTGCAAGCCTATCGACACTCCTCTTCCAGGAAATTGGAAGAAGGAAGATGATACATTGGCAGAGGTAGTGGATTCCATTGTTTATCGACAGTTGGTGGGTTCACTCATGTATTTAGTCAATACAATGGACATATGCTATGCGGTGAACCATCTTTGACAAGCGATGGCTAAGCCTACCAAGCTCATTTGCAAGGCAAGCAAGCATGTCCTGAGATATCTCAGGGGCACATCTGAGTATGGTTTATGGTACATACAGACAGATGAGGTGAAGTTTCATGGCTTTACAGATGCAGATTGGGCAAGAAGCCCAACAGACAGAAAGAGCACATCAGGAGGGATTTTCATTATCAGATCTATGGCAGTTTCTTGGTATAGAAGGAAACAAAGATCTGTGGTACTTAGTTCAGCGGAAGTAGAATACATGGCAGCAAGTCAAGCTGCATGTGAGGCTATCTAGATGAGGAATATTCTAGTTGGTTTTTTCGGTTCACATTTAGATCCCACAGTGATACATTGTGATAATCAGAGTTGCATTAAAATCTCAGTTAATCATGTGTTTCATGATAGATCTAAACATATTGATATCCAGTATCATCATATCAGAGATTGTGTGCAGCGGAAGATCATGTTGCTTCAGTACATTCCTACGAAGGATCAGGATGCAGATATTCTAACGAATGCGCTCACCAGGAGAAAATTCGAATACCATAGAGGTAGGATCAGGGTGAAATATAATACCTATCCTGTTGAGAGGGAGTGTTGAGATTCAACAAGATGTTGAGCTTAGTGAAAAGAGTCGCCTTCACTAAGTGGGCCCGCAGGCTATTTTTGTGCAAGTCTATTTTTAGACATAATCATCATATTTTAAGTTGCAGGATGTTATTTGTGATGTTTGATCGTTTGTAGCAAATAGACAGAGATTCTATTTTTAGAATATTAATAAGTTCATTTATAGATCGTCGATCTAAAAATAGATGCATGTCGATTATTATTAGCTCTTAATAATAATCAGACACTAAACAACAACTTATTCTCTTGGAGAACTTTGTTTCAATGAACAGATGTGGTAGATCAGTGGACTGAGGGAATTGCACAATTCCCAAGGGTTTATTGGAGTTCATGCATGGAGGATTTAGTTAGAATTCAAGTGGTAGAGTTATGACAGAGTTGGAAGAGTAGTTTATGGAGTTATATTTAGTTTAACTCAGTTAGAATCAGTTGAGCTATTTGTATCTAGTCTAATTGAATGATACACTAGTGAGAGTGGAGTGAATTAATTCACAAATAATATCTCATTAATCAACTGAACAATACTGTAGTTAACTATAGTGCATGGAAATTCCAGTGGAGACCCAGTGGAGAGATAGGTGAAAGGGAAATATGGACTATCTGTTGTGACTATAGTGATGCATTAATTGCATCACACACACATTGGAGTTTCCAATGAGGATTGTGCATTCAAGGCAAGAGTAGTTCAAATTAATTCAAAGCTATTCTTGAGCAGGGATTGCGCAGTGGAGGTAGGCTAGTAGGGAGCATAGATCGGTGCATGGATTTTCAAGATTGTTCCTGATTAGTGTATGAAAATTGTACTATACTGAGAGCTTGATAAGCTTTGTATGTGGATTTTCATATGATTCCATGATGCATAATATATAGTTTGGGTTTTCAGCTTCAGGTTTTCCCGGATAAAAACAATTGTGTTATGTGCGATTGATTTTATTTATGCTTCACATGTGTGTGCAATTAATTTTCCACAATAGATTAAAAGTGGAATGATTTTGTATCTTGCAAGAAGTTAAATATTTTGAGATAAGGGGAATCTAGGACATATGCATGCTTAATGTATATAATTTCTACATTCCACGTACCACCCGACCATAGATTGTGTTGAACCAAAAATTTCTTTTAGCGAATCATCCTTGTGCCATATTCCAAGCATGAATGTGGGATATCAAGACATAAGAAACTAAGGCTTCCAGGAGGTTAAACCACATCCACCCTCAGGCTAACATGATCTCTCCAAAACTGGTCAAGAGATCACAAAGCCCAAAACAATCTTTGATGCCTCAAAGTTTCTTCACCATTACCTTAAATAATTTTCCTGTCTCTACCCACATGTTGAGGGCTTCCCAAAGATTAAACCACTTCCACCCAAACCCTTGGGATTTTTCCTGAGACCACCTTGCCTGGTTCCAAAACCTTTCAACAATCCAAAGCTCAACCAAATGAAGAAATCACATCACATCATGGCTAACCAGGAAATGGAAAGGCAAGGATGAAATCACTATCAAACCAAGAAAAATCCATGCCAATGATAAAAAATGAACCAAATACACAAATGCATATACCATGCATTCATACCTCATCTAGGAAATCACACATGTTAGGTCCCTATATTACTACTTTAGTCCCTTATTGTTATTATTGTAGCCCCCTTATTTTTATTGTTGTACCCCTGTAACTCCAATATTGTTATTATTGTGCCCTTACATTATTATTGTTAGGTCAGCTAGGATTATATTGTGGCCCCATGGACTCCTATATATAGAAGGAGGTTTTGGTCATTTGTATCATCCAAGAATTTTTCATTTATGTAATTTATTGGAGGTTTCCCCCTCAAAGTGGCTGATTTATAAGGCGTTGATCTCTATTTTCTTCTATTTTTGGAGCTGGTTTCATAACATTTGGTATCACAGCTTTGGATTCTAGGGTTTCGCTGCTCCAAACAGGTCATCATGGAATTTTCGCTATAACTTGTTTTCTACGAAGGTTCAGAAGTTGAAATTTTTACAGAGTGAACCCGAAATCCTGAGGAACCTTGTGGCAAAATTTTAATTCTTGGTTCGCAATATTTTCGGATATATGATCTGTGCAAGTTAGGGATTTTTGCAGACTCCTAAATTTAACCTAAACAGGTAATCATGGAATTTTCACTCTAACTTTTTTTCTACAAGGGTTTAGAAGCTTAAAATTTTACAGAGAGAAGCCGTGATCCTCATAAACGTCATGGAAAAATTTCAGAGCTTGATTCGCAATATTTTCGGAGATAAGGTCTATGGAAGTTAGGGATTTTTCAGGCTCCTGAATTTCATCTCAAAGAGCTGACCGTGGGAAAATTGTCATAACTCTCTCTCTCTGAGCATTGGATTGGAATTCTGTAAAAAATTTCCACAAGTAAATGAAATTTAGTTTCCTGTGTATCAATTTCAGAGCCAAAGGAGGAAACAGTGACATGTGGAACATCGTACAAGTTCTCTCTGCTGAACCAATCCATAATTAGGTCATTGTGGGATATTTGGCATAACTTTGTCTTGAAGAATCTAAATCAGGTTATACTTCTGGAATTTGAAATAAGATTCAGAGGGCTACTAAAGGGCCCAATTTCAGAGATTGAAGATCCGAAATCATAGAGATAATTTAGTTTCAATATCAAGCTACTCAAAAGCAAGAAAAGGGTGTGTATTTTTTTCGAATTACATAAGTCGCATTTGAAAAAAAATAGTTTGAATTTATTCCAAGGGCATATTGAAGAATAGATATCAGTATTGGGTTCTAAAATTCCCCCTAAAAATAATTCAACACCCATTAAGCCTTCAGAAGGCTCTACTATTACTCATGAAGATGAAGAAATGCAACATGAGATATCAAAATTACAAGAACAAGTGCACCAAATTTCGCTATCGCAAAGAGCAACAAAAAATGAAATGGAAGTTTTGAAGAAAGGCGTGGAATCTAATATGAATGGTTTGGAAGATAATATGGATGGCATGGAATTTGGCATGGAAGCTAAGATGGATGACATGGAATCTAAGATCGATGAAAAAATGAAAGACAACATGGAAAACGTGAAGAATGATCTAAAAGTAGACATTGAAGGTTTGGAAAAGTTGATACAAGAAATGTTTTCTAATGGCAAAAAGATAGTAGAGGAAACCCATGTTGAGAAAAAAATAAATTTTAATCATGATTTCATAAACTCTAATGTTGGATGGAAGAACCACCATATTCCAAAGATGGATATGAGGAAGTTTGATGGCAAGGATCCCGTAACATGGATACTACAGATGGACCAATATTTTGATCTCAATAATGTGAAAAACACACAAAAGGTATGCATTGAAACTTTACATTTAGAACAAAATACATTTGTATGGTATCGATGGCTTTGCTCCTCTAAAAAAATTGTCACTTGGTCAATTTTTATAGAGGAAATGATAGCACATTATGAGGATACAAAAAGAAACACCTTCTTTAGCTAATTGATAAATCTCAAACAAAAGGGTTCAGTGGTGGAGCACATTAAGGACTTCCAAAAATTGAATATAAGGGTAACTAATATTCAAGAGGAACATAGGATTGATTTCCTCGTAGGGACTTTAAAGGATAACATCCAACATGAAGTTCGCTTTTGGGAACCTGATTCATTGGAAAAGGCATTCAGGATGGCAAGAAAAATTGAATGTAAAATTATGGCAACAAGGAAGCCTACCACTCACATATATAAAGATGGAAGTGTTGCTACTACTAGACTTCCACAACCTACAAGGTTGACACAACAACAATTGGAAGAAAAAAGAGAAAAAGGGCTTTGCTAAAGTTGTGATAGAAAATACACTAAAGGTCATAAGTGTGCTAAGAAGAAATTATTTTACATAGATTGTGAAGAGGAAGAAGAAAATGAACAAGAATATTCAAAAGAAGAGGATATACACCAGGATCCAAACCTAGAAGAGGAAGAAATGAGTCCGAACATATCATGTAATGCATTGGCAGGAATTACCACTCCTCAAACTCTCAAGATAGAAGGACATATCAAGAAGAAAAAGGTAATAATTTTGATTGATTTGGGTAGTACCCATAATTTTATTAATTCTAAGGTAGCCACTAAATTGAATTTTTTCCTATACCCAACACCAGAATGTCAAGTGATGGCTACAAATGGAGGAACTATAAATTCCTCTGGAAAATTCCATAATATCAAGCTAACCATGGGGGAATATGTATTGAATAGTCCAATGCTTTCCATTCCAATGGGAGGTGTTGATGTTGTACTAGGAGTACAATGGTTACAATCTTTGGGGACGGTAGCTTTTAATTTTCAAGAAATTTTCTTGAAATTTTTTTCAAAAGGAAAGGAAGTTGAATTACGGGGTATTGCATGGAAGTCGGGAAATATAATAAGCTATAATGTCATGACAAAGCTTCTGAAGAAAGAACAGCGAGGCGTAATTTCACAATTATGCTAACTAGAAGTTCTAACATCAAAATCATCTATTTCTGCAGATCTCCAAAAACTCTTGGATAATCATTCCAAGGTGTTTGAAACTCCCAAAGGACTCCCACCTATTCGTGATCATGATCATGCTATTCATTTGATTCCAGGAAGTGTTCCTCCAAACATCAGGCCTTATAGATATCCTTATGTCCAAAAGAGTGAAATTGAACGTATGATTGCAAAAATGTTAGAGGCTGGTATAATTCAACCTAGTCAAAGTTCTTTCTCTGCTCCACTAGTATTGGTTCACAAGAAGGATGGATCATGGTGCATGTGTCCAGATTATAGGGAGCTCAATAATCTCACCATTAAAGATAAATTTTCTATTCCTATGATTGATTAATTATTGGATGAATTACATGGAGAAAATTATTTTACCAAGTTGGATCTTCGTTCAAGATATCATCAAATTAGAATGAAGACTGAAGATATTCCGAAAACAACATTTCGAACTCATGAGGGTCATTATGAATTTTTGGTCATGCCTTTTGGCCTTACCTTAGGGTCTACCCTAAGAAAATTAAAGCCATTAAGGAATGGAAATTCTCCACAACCATAAAGCAGTCGCGAGGATTTATCTGTTTAATATGGTATTATCGCAAATTTGTTAAGAATTATGGGAGAATAGCAGCACCTCTAACAACATTATTGAAGAAAGATGCATTTTCATGGACTCCTGAAGAAACTAAGGCCTTTGAACATCCTAAAGAGGCAATTTGCCTAGCACCAATCTTAGCTACGCCAGAATTCACAAAAACCTTTATTGTCGAATGTGATGCCTCAGGAAATGGAATTGGTGTTGTTTTAATGCAAGAAGGAAGAACCATTGCTTTTGAAAGTCGTCCAATCAAAGGAAAGTATTTACAAAAATCTATTTATGAGAAGGAAATGTTAGCAATACTACATGCACTAAAGAAATGGCGACCTTACCTAATGGGAAGACACTTCAAGGTGAAAAATGATCATGATAGTCTTAAACACTTTTTGGAACAAAGAATATCTTCAAAAGAGTAGCAAAAATGGGTCACAAAGATGTTGGGTTATGACTTTGAAATAATCTAAAAAAAATGGAAGCTAAATGTTGTTGCAGATGCACTCTCAAGAAAGAATTAAGAGGTGGAAGCATTGCTTTGTGCCATTTCTATTATCCAACCAAATTGGATAACCAAAACAAGGGATGAATGGAAGAAGGATGAAGAAGTGTGGACACTCATTCAAAAGTTGCAGCAACATCATAGTACATCTAATACATTTAGTTGGAAAAATGATTCCTTATGGTACAAAGATCGCTTATATATTTGTAAGAATCCCCAACTAAAACAAAAGATTCTTTTGGAATTGCACACTTCTCCTTTAGGAGCACACTCAGGATTTTTAAAAACTTACCACAGGGTGAAGAAAGAATTTTTTTGGGATGGCCTTAAATCTAATATTCAAAAGTTTGTGGTGGAATGTTTGGTTTTCCAGCAAAATAAAGTTGAGACAATTAAGACCTCAGGTCTTCTACAACCTTTATCCATTCCAATTCAACGTTGGGAGGAGATTTCAATGGATTTTATCACAGGTTTACCTAAGTCCAAAGGATAGAGTTTCATCATGGTGGTAGTTGATAGACTTTCCACGTATGCACACTTTTGTGAATTATCTCATCCATTCAAAGCAAGTACAATTTCTACTACATTTATGGACACAATTCAAAAGCTACATGGAAACCCAAAGATTATTGTGAGCGACAGAGATCCCATTTTTACTGGAAATTTTTGGACAAAGTTATTTTCTTGTTTGGGTACTCAATTAGCTCATAGATCATCTTATCATCCTCAATCCGATGGTCAAACTGAGATAGTTAATAAATGTTTGGAAGGATGTCTTCATTGTTTTGTATCTGATAAACAAACATAATGGGTCAAGTGGTTACCTCTCGCTGAATGGTGGTGTAACACTTCCTTCCATACTGCAGCAAAAAAGACCCCATTTATGGCACTTTACGGATATCATCCATTGTTCATCACATCATCTTTAATAGAAAATTCTAAGGTTCATGCAGTGGAAGATCACATCGAGCATCAACAAGAATTTCTCCAACTCTTAAAGGATAACCTAAATTTGGCACAAAATCGAATGAAACAACAAGCAGATCAACATCGCAGCGAGATAATTTTTGATGTAGGAGACTGGGTATTTTTATGCCTAAAACCATACAAATAAATGTCCCTCGGGCAAGCTAAGAAGGATTATAAATTATCACCAAAGTACTTGGTCCTTACAAGGTGTTGCAAAATATTGGTACTATGGCATACAAATTGGAACTTCCCACTTCTTTGCGAGTGCATCCAGTTTTCCATGTTTCATTCTTAAAGAAGGCTATAGATGAAAATCTTCCAGTTCAAACAATATTGCCAGAACTTGATGAGGAAGGAAAAATAATATTGGAACCTGAAGCAGTCACAAAAACAAGAACTCGACGGCTACGAAATCGATCAATTTCAGATTATCTCATCAAGTGGAAGAACTTACCCACTGAAGATTCTACATGGGAGGATGAGAATTTTATACAAAAGCACCCAGAGCTACTCAAGCGTTGAGGACACCACTTTTTTGGAGAGGGGCATGTTAGGTCCCTATATTACTAGTTTAGTCCCTTATTGTTATTAGTGTAGCCCCCTTA
The DNA here is from genome assembly GCA_034641835.2 of Pinus albicaulis. Taxonomy (NCBI): domain Eukaryota; kingdom Viridiplantae; phylum Streptophyta; class Pinopsida; order Pinales; family Pinaceae; genus Pinus; species Pinus albicaulis. The sequence continues at coordinate 1,127,575,049 of CM076583.1, read as the reverse complement.
TTGTTATTGTTGTACCCCTGTAACCCCAATATTGTTATTATTGTGCCCTTACATTATTATTGTTAGATCGGCTAGGATTATATTGTGGCTTCATGGACTCCTATATATAGAAGGAGGTTTTGGTCATTTGTATCATCCAAGAATTGTTCATTTATGTAATGTATTAGAGGTTTCCCCCTCGAAGTGGCTGATTTCTAAGGCGTTGATCTCTCTTTTCTTCTATTTTTGAAGCTGGTTTCATAACAACACATGCAACCTGTTACTTGCAAAATCTTCATGTTCAATTTTCTTGATCCAACTTTCCTTGATTTTCGTCTACTTTCCTTGCATGTGTTCCTTGTCCTTCCTTCCTTCTTCCTTCTTCCTTCTTCCTTCTTCCTTCCTTCTTCCTTCTTCCTTCTTCCTACTTTCTCCTGTGTTGTGAACTGATACTCATAAGCATTTTTATTATTGAGGACTCCATTTTCTTCATTTTCCTTTAATTTCCTTGTCATGTAAATATGTGATCCTTCATCTCCATTTTCTCCTATCTACCTTTATTTTCATAAATCAAATGCCAAATAACACCTCTTTTAATTTTCCAATGCCTTTTCCAAATTACTTAGCCATAAATAAACCAAAAGTGACACACATTGAGATGTTTTCCCAACATTCAACTTCGAATACTATTGGACGCAACCCAACTTGGTCCATTTTTGGTCAAAGACTCTGCATTTTGAGGAGCGGAGTGCACGGTACCACGAAGTCCAATCTACCATGCATTTTTTAGGGGCTTATGGAGGGTTGAAGCCCCTCATTTTGTAATGGGTATTGGGTTGTTTTTTCTAGCCCATGGTATATGAACCATGGTTTTTTAATGATGTGTATATATATATATAAAGAAATTTAAAGATTTCTTGAAGTCATCATGATTGTGATAGTTTATTAGTAAAATTAATTTTACTTTCTGTCTTTAGTATTTTTGGGGCCTTAAGGGAAGGCTTCATAGCTAAGTGCACGGAGACCTTGGAAGAGTCTGCAGCTTAGTGCGCAGACCACCTACAACTGTGTGCGCAGGTCGAAGAAGTTGTATGCATTGAACAGATCCATCTTAATAAAGAATAATAAATTTTGGGCATACTCGTTGTTTATATATCTTTCTATTTATATTTTTATGTGAAGTAGTGATAATTTTTTGATCGCACATTTTATCTTATGTTGTAACATATCTATGTTTATCTGAATGTCACGAACTAATTGATTAAGCTATACTGCGCAGTAGTTATTTGTATGCTAGAAGATTTGTTAAACATATAGAAGCGAAGTAAATACACCTCGCATAGTCCCTCAAGGCAGCAAAAACCTGGTTCTGCAACCACCCATAGCCACCTCAGGTGAGACCGTGATCTGCTTGTAGGTCATTGCCAAAATGGTTGGTGTCTGAGGGTTTTGTTGGTACGAAGTCCAAGCTAAACCTGGGTCAAGCCTAACGGATCTAACAAATGGTTCCATTGTTGGGACCAAGATTTGTTTGAGGGACATGTGGATCTGACATCCATCAAGGAAGGAAATACAAGATTGGGTGCATCACAAATAACGAGAGATCACAACTTAGGAAAATAGAAATCCACAATCAACAACTAAATCTTGGTTGCAGAGGTATATTTTCACAAAACAACACGAGATTTTCTTCGTGTTTTTTTCTAATTAACTACATGAATAGTTATCAATCTTGACTGAGAACAAGACTTGTTTTAATAACGACGATCCTACTGTGTGGAGCCATGAATTGGTACAACGACTCAAGGATACTGACAATAGCATGAAAAGAGTTTTTGATTTCTATATTAACAATATTCTGGGAGGATTTATCACCAAGTTCACGATATACACAAGCGTATCTTACAACAAAGTTGAGCGAATATTTTTCAAGGGACTGCAAGGTAAGTATCTAAATGCTCTGAATTTGTGGATTAAAATTCTTTTATGTGAAAAGGGCATACTATGAATGCAGTCAAATTAATTTTTGGAGGAAGAATTAAGGATGGAGCTGGATATATTCGAAGTGGAAAGTGATATAGATTAGATCATGCAAAATTCATTGAGACTAACTACAGCCCCTTGTTAGGATAATCTAAAAGAGAATAAGAAAGAAGTAACCTCGCAACCCCTAAAGGTGCATCGTAGCTAGGAGGTGGGAATAATCAAGGCGCCTCAAGGATTCCCCATCTCGCTACTCCCCTTACCCCAAACCCCACTCCCCACAGTTCCCCTACACCCCCTCCCCCACCCCCTCCCCCTCCCCCTTACCCTCCAAGAAACATGGCCAATGATATTAAGCTACCTATCTTTAGAGGAATTGAATCAGAGGATCATGAGAAATGTTGGTTTGTAGCTAAGGAAGTACAGAAAGCAAGATAGATTACCAATGAATATGTAAATAAGGCACATATTTTCACAGTGTTGCGGGAAAGAGAGCTGACATGATACATAAAGTATTCCACAACTCATTAGGTTGCTTCACTGAACGATACAAAGAAAGTGTTGACTTCAAAATTTAAGAATCCAAAATGACAGTCGCAATGTATTACTGAATTGAAGGAGATGAAGCAGATGAAAAATGAATCTGTTTTCGAGTTGGATCAAAGGTTCAAAATTTTAATGGGACAAGTGAGCTTTATCATTCCTGAAGAGCATTATAAGGAGTGGTTTATAGTTCCATTGTTGCCACATATCAGGTTACCCTTGACACAGTAGAAAATAGAAACTCAAGCTGAAGCTATAGAAATTGAAGTGAAGTTGGAAGCTTCGCTGGTGGGAGATAATTATGCAGGAGTTTAGCAGATTCAGACTTATCTAGCACATCTGACCTTGGAACTACAAGATCTGACGAAAGGTAAGGAAGTTAGACGAGAAGTTAGAACAAAATTATGGTGTATAAAGTGAAAATTTTAAGGTCATTATAAGGAACAATGCCCTATATTCAGAGTTTACTTGGATAGTGGAGCACCTAATCCATTAAGTCCAGGATCACACATTTGGTGTGAGATAGGAAGGAATGCAAGACAAAATCTTCTAGAAAACTGTTATCTATTGCAGAAGTATGTGAAGATCCCAAGGCAATTGTTTTGCAATTTTTTTAAGTCAATGGGACATGATGAGAAAAAGTTTCAAAGTTATGACTTGATGATGGAACACACTGTTGATGCCTATCGAATGCAAGCTGAAGGATATGTGCATGAGTATCAAGGAAAACATGCTGGTTGAGGAGGTTTCCAAGGATGAGGACGAGGATAAGGAGTTGGTCGAAGGCGTGGCCAGACTATCTATTATAACTGTGGACAGATAGGACACTACGCATGTGATTGTTAGAATCCTTCAACAACCTGTAACTATTATAAAGCTTTTGATCATGAGATAGAATAATTTCTGAACCTTATGGAAAATATGCAGGAGAAAAGGAACTAGTAACCCACACAAAATCTATAAATGATGATCATTGAACCATGAGAGGATGAACCATGCATTAATATTGTAATGAGAAGTGGAGTTGCGACGACAGATGATAAAGTAGAAGGTAAGAATCTAATGGAATATACATGGGTGAGAAAGACTACAGAAAAAACCTCCAAGTTCAGTATATAGAAAGAATCATAATCATTCATGAAGGCGAAGGGAAGCTTCATGCATCTTAAAGCTTCGACATCTAAAGCACAACTGCTGCAAAAGTTAATACCAAAGAATGACAACATTAAAGTAACTACTCAACTAGAAGAACTTGATCCAAGTATTTTAAGATCGTTCTTACATATGTGCATGAAATTTTTGAGGAATCTTAAGGTTGTCAAAGGAATTCAGGAGTCGCTAGACTCTGTGCTGATAAAGCAGTGCCAAAAATCGATCAACGCGCAATAAACAATTTTCATTAACATAAGAAGAGAACAGGGAAGGAAATTAGACTAACTACACAGGTTGGATAATATGATATGGATCAGGTAATCTTAGATTTTGGATCTGATGCCAATGTGCTACCTAAGAAAATATAGAGGAGCAACACCGCTTTTCCTCACTAAGGGTGGCATCGATGATATTGGGTATAAACTACAAGAAGTGACCATGGATTCATGGAACATGATCGAGGATCGCTACACCATTCTCCTCACTGGTGTACTGGTGCAGACAACAAGAAAACCAGATCCGACAGCAAGACAACGAGAACATACAAGTCAACTAGTGCAACCAGAGCGCCAATTAGAGGCAACATTTGGTTTGAGAATTTTGCAGGTACGAGGAGGAGCAATACTATTTTAAGTTGTAGAAGATAGAGAACACATGAAAGGACGGGAAAATGTCTGCACGAAAATACTTCGTTGTCGAAAAAAACATTACACGAGTTCCACCGGGGCACCGTAGAAGAGTTAAAAGGGCGAGACATCTTACTTTGGAGTCAAACATACAGGTGCAATAGGAAAGAACCAAGATGAAGAAGGACCTTGATCAGATGATCGAAAAAATAAATAAGGTGTGCCAGCAACAACAGGAACTAGAAGAAGCATTGGGAAGGCTTATAGTGAAGTTCTGGATGTCACGGTCCCCGTAGAAGAGCCACCAGCAGAAAAGGTAGTGAAGCTCGCCCTCGCAATCGGAGATTCAAACGAAAATATTAAGAAGTTGAAGTTTTAATTTGAGGTACAAATTACTAAGTTGAAACTAAGGTTGTAGTCAATCATGCTGCCAGAGGTGCATGAGTAGATGGAATCAGATATCAAAACTGTACTAGAAGGCATGACCGACACAATGGTGGAATGTGGTAAATTATTGGATGACACTATGTATATTTGGACCTCATTGCAGGAGGATCCAAACATTCATAGAATTGAAGAAGAGATTCATACGAAGCAGAAGCATTTGGATTAAATATGGGAAACTTTGAAGACCTTAGAAATCTCGCAGAGGCTCTCTAGGATAACATAAGGAAAGAATATTTAGAAACAGATTGAATATCTTTAGATAAAAGAGCAGATTATAACAACATGGACTCAACCATGGTAAGATGAGTCCATTTAGCTTTCATAGGCCATAGATGGAAAGCTCAAGGAGTTGCGTCAAAGGTAGAAATATGTACTATAGAAAATAGCCGGACCAACAACAGAGAATTTTCTCGAATAAGTGCGCCAAGAAGAAAACCAAATTGCAAAGATGCTTCAACGTAAGGCCTACAATAGCATAGTAACAAATATTCGGGGCGTACCAGCTGAGTGACTCAAGACAAGTCACATGTGAGTGTTGGGGGCATGTTGGGCGCAACCCAACTTGGGCCATTTTTGGTCAAAGACTCCACATTTTGAGGAGAGGAGTGTGTGGTACTGCAAATTCAAATCTACCACACGGTGTTTAGGGGCTTCGTGGTGGGTCAAAGCCCCTCATTTTGTAACGGGTATTAGGTTTTTTTGTCTAGCCCATGGTATATGGACCATGGTTTTGTAATGATGTAAATATATATAAAGCGATGTAAGGCTTTGTCGAAGTCATGATGATTGTGATAGTTGATGAGTAAATGTACTTGTCTTTTCTGTCTTTTGTCTTTTTTGGGCCTTAAGGGAAGGCTCTGCAACTGAGTGCACGGAGACCTTGGAAGAGTCTCAGCTTAGTGGCAGACCACCTAAAACTATGTCGCAAGTAGGAGAAGTTGTATGCATTGAACAGATCCATCTTAATAAAGAAGAAGAATTTTTTGGCATACTATGTGTTTATATGTGTTCATGTTTATCTTTTTATGCGAAGTAATGATAATGTTGTGTTAGCGCAATTTATCTTATTCTGTAATGTATTTATTTTTATCTAAATTTCACGAAGTCATTGATTAAGATATATTGCACAGTATTTTTTTGTATGTTATAATATTGGTTAAACACACAAAAGTGAAGTAAAGCCTCCTCGCGCAGTCCCTCGAGGCTGCAGAAACGTGGTTCTGCAACCACCCATAGCCACCTCGAGTGAGACTGCGATCTTGTTGCAGGTCGTTGCCGAAAGGGCTGGTGTTTGATGGTTTTGTTGGTGTGAATTCCAAGCCAAACCTGGGTCAAGCCCAACCAAGCCAACAAATACGTGTCCCATGACCTCGGTCTTATTTTTCCTTTATTAACCTTTATCACATGAACTTTATCCAAAAAATTTTACATGAGTTGTCAGTTTGTGGTCAGTTTGTAAGCCCCACTTCCTTAACTGGAGCTTGGAGTTTGGTTCATGTCATTGTAACTCTTCATCTCATGTTTATCCTATAAGGCCAGTGAAATTGGGTGATTGTGGGAGGGGGTGGTTACATGAAGCCACTTCCCTTCCTTTCTCGACTTCCTGGGCGTTGTACACTCTTGAACCATCTCTTCCTTGTTGTGGTAAATCCTTCTTTAGGTGTTTATCAGCACAGATCTAGCATTTCAGAGGCCCATCCCTAACAACCCTGCTTTTTTCTCTCGCAGGTTGGTTAATCCAACCTTTGTTGGTTGCGTCGAACCTCATTTGGGGTCGCCCTTGGTTGGCTAAGGTTCTGTTTTCCATTTTTATTGTATATTTTGGCCTCCAATTCATTTTATTCCCCTTTCCTTTATATTTTAGATTTTTTTTTCCCTTCATTAATCCCCATGCTTTGGCTCGTGCTTAAATGGTTCATAGAAAAACTACAATTTCCTAGTTGCATCATCCAATGTTTTGGGTTCATCAAACTCAATTTGGTGCCCAAATTTCTATAATGGTCGACTAATATATCTCTGGATTTTTTCTTTTTCCTCTTTGAAGAAAGGCACATACCTCAAAAAATCTTGAAATTTGGTGGTGTATTCTTCATCTGACATTTTCCCCATTTTGAATTCATAGAACTCCTTGGCTTTGTTGTCAAAGTACCTCTTAGAGAGGTATTTGTCCCTCAAATAACCCTAAAACTCCTTCCAGGACAACTTTTCCTCCCTTATATATTTCACATTCTTCAAATCCTCCCACCAGATATCGACCTTGCCCTTCAAGTTGAACATAACCCCTTTTTCTCTCGTGTTCTAAGAGTAGTTGTGGACTCTAAAAAACTTCTTCATTCCAAGTATTGATGCTTCAAAATATTCTAAATTCTCTATCTCACCATCAAATGTAGGAGGCTTGGCCTTCTTTAAATCCTTTGACATGTGCAACTTTTCCCTCCTCCTAATATGATGATGTCTTCTAGTAGTAGCATCATGGTGTTGTCCGTGGGTGCTTGTTCTTCTCTCTGAAGTAATCAATGCAGTACCTCCCTTTAATGTGTCTTCACTTGATAACCTATTCACTTTCTTGGATGTACTCCCATATGCTCCATAAGTCCTTTCTTCCTGTTTTACTTATCTTGATGAGCTTTTCTTGACCCTATGGCTAGCCCCAAACTCATATTTCTTTTGTTGTAATTCTAAGAGACTTTGCACTATAATTGCATTTATTTTAACTTGCCTCTCTTTTTCGCTTACAACCTTCTCATTATCAACTTTGAAACTCATTATTTCATCCATTAGACTTCCCAATGTATCCTTCCAATAAAGAGAACCTACCTCTCCTTTATTCTCAATCGTTTCCTCTTCATGTTGATGTTGTGACCTGTCAAATCTATATAACACCAATCTACTACTCATCCTTGTTTTTCCTCCTTTTTTGTTTCCTACTACTCTCTTATATGTTGTCACATACGAATAACTATTACCAATCAATAACAAGAATTACATATATTCATCATTACCTTGGAAATCATGTCATAATACATGGTTATTAGTATCTAAAACATAAATTCTCACAAGTTAATTCCCAATTATATATATATATAATCCATGTTCAAGGCCATAACAACATTTAATAGAATTCACATTTAAATAATTTAATGATGATTTTACTTCTTTGTATGCCACACCAATATTTTTACTTTATTTCCAAAGGTCTAATGTTGCAACCTTTCACTCTGATACCACTTTGTAACAACACCCATCCACCCTGTAGCCCATACTAAGGGTAGAAGAAGGCATTACCATCATTGAACTGACCTCTAAAAACCTGTTATGGAAATGGGGCCTTAATTTTTTTTCGTTTTTCAAACTCTTTAGAACTAAATTTTTACATCACCATCGCGTCTGACTTGTCGAGATCTTTTTGGTGATATAATTTATTTTGAAAATATGATTTTGGATCCAAAATTATGGCAATTCAAAGTTCAAACCATTAATCCTTGCATGTCATCCATGTTATTAATAAAATATTTTGGTATGAAAGACAAAGTGATGTTGATGTATACTTAAAAATATATTACTAACAAAAAACAATGTAATGTCTCAATACACATGCAATGTAAAATATTTTAATGTCAATTATGTATATATCAATATTATTTTAAAAAACTATGTATATATCATATAAAACAATTGAAAAAAAAAAATTCTATGGTTAAATTTTTTGAAGTGGTCTCACTATTTTACATTTTGATTTTTGTAAGTATATATATTTTGTCAATTTTCCTTTAAATCCAACAAAAAAAAATTGAACTTACAAGTTTAAGTTACTCTATATAGCATTCAAATATACAATTTAAGCTATAGAGAAAAAAAGAAGTTTTTTTTTTTTACTCAAAAAAATTTTACACATAAGGAGATTTAACCTCTCTCAACACATAACTACAGGTCTGTATTTAAAATCCATATTTAAGATGAATTTATATTAATTAGTAAAAAATTTATTTATCATAAAATTTTGTAAATTTTGTAATTCATCATTTTGAAAATACACAATGCTCTGATGCTCCATATTTATGCTCTGATGCTCCATATTTTCTTTTGGTGAGAACTCCACAGACAAAGGCTTTTACAAACTTTTGAAAAATCTTCACCATCTTCCTAATTTTTAGACTAACCACTTCCAAACCATTCCTAAACTCTCAAAATGGCTCAATCACTATTTGGAACGTCTTGTTTCAGCTCCCAAGATCTCTAAAAAGAGGAAAGGCTCGAAACAAACTTCCTAAAGGCAAGGGAAGCAGTTCTATGTATTATGTTAATGATATATTTGTATTTTTTTAATATCTCTAATTTTTTCTTATCAATTTAAAAAATTATCAAAAAAATAAATAAATAAATAAAAATTAAAAAAAAAATAGTGTTTATTTATAAATAATTATTAAATTCTAAAATAAAATAAAATAATATCAATTTATAAATAGATAGAAAAAATAAGCTCTGAAGTTAATTGATGGAGGTCTCATTGCTAAAATCACCTTGTCATTGGAAGGTCACGAGTTCAAATCTCTTCAACGCCCTCAGGGTTAGGCCCAGGATCTCTTCAACGCCCTCAGGGTTAGGCTCAGGGTAGTTTGGCAGGGGATGTGGTCCCTTTTGGTGGACCTAGGGGAGGGTTAGGCTTATTCTCGTGGACCTAGAGGAGGATTAGGTTCAGGTTAGTTTGGCAGGGGTGTGTAGGAGGGTGTGGTCCCTTCTGTTGGACCTAGGGGGTGTGGTCCCTTCTAGTGGACCTACTTGATATTCCACGGAAGAAAAAATAAAATATTTTTTCAAACTAAATTTTATTGGTTATCAGTAAAATTATATACTTTTTAAAATTATTGTTTATCACTTATTTATCATACAAGAAACTAAATCAGTAGTAAAACAAGAATCCATCTGTCTATACAACGTTCTATGTAGTCACTAGCCACTAGTTGGACTGTCATATATTTGGAGTATGCTTAGGCTTATACAAACCCAAATATAGTAACAACTAAACATAAAGAAACTGAATTAGAAGTGAGATTTCCACCTCAACCACACCACCCTGTTTTTTCTATTAGAATGAGGAGATGGACCAAGAGCGAAACTTGCTTCGATGTAGGGAACTAGGCCATCAATATCCTTCAACTGTATATGGATGTCCTCCAACATAAGTAATATCTTGTCCTTCTTGTCATAAAATTCAAGTAGGACCTTTCGCAAGAGAGAATTTGTATGCCAATATATATCGATAGTATCGAGGAATTGATTTATGTGTTAGGTGCAACGCCCTCCTCAACCAAATCATAGTTGTTGGAAATATTAAACTACTCCCGTATGCATGCAATGCATGGAGAGTCAATGTGAGTTAGTTTGAGTTTAATCTATATTTGGAAAAGTATAATTTAGTGTGAGTTTGCATGAATAAGTTAGTTTGAGTTGAGTCAAGTCTAGTTGGAGTTTGAAAATTTTCATATTTAGTAAGTTAGGGCTTTATATACCTGTGGTTCGGTGGTTGGGTGGTTGGGTCATTGTGAGAGGTATGAGGCCTAAGGAGCTAAGAGCCACAACTGAGTGAGTGATGTTTGTGAGAACTTTATGAATAGAATTTTATTAGTGTGTGAGTTATTTTCTTGTTTTTGCTCCTCATTAGCAGAATTTTGAGGTCTAAAATGGGCCTCCTAAGGAAATTATAAAATAATAGTGGAAATAATAAAATAAGATTTGATTACATCATCGAATTTTAGAGGGAAAAGAGAAAAAACTACTTTTTTAACTCGTATTTTGAACTTATCTCCCGATTTTTTTACTCAAATTTCGAGCGAGAGAACTTGTTGGATGCAAAATTTAATTCCTCATCTAAGGAGTACCCATGTTGCACACTTTCGATAGATCCTTCTACACGAAAAATGATAAATACATGAAAGACGTGATTGCAATCACATTTTTTCATGTATTTCTCATTTTTCATGTAGCAGGTTCAATCAAAAGTATGCAACATGGGTAGTCCTTGGATGAGGAATTAAATTTTGCATCCAACTAGTACTCCCGCTTGAAATTTGAGTACAAACTTTGGCAGATAAGTTGAAAATAAGAGTAAAAATATTAGTTTTATTCTTTTATTATTTTTTAATATTTTTACCCTTTAAATTAAAAAATGGTGAATCATCTCCCATGGTTGACATCATCATCTTGAATCCTATTGGTTCTTATAAACTTTTTTTTAGTTGTACATTTTTCTTAGGAGGACCATTTTAGACCTCAAAATTCCCCTAATGCTTACATCAAATTGGTATCAGGGTTGATGTTGAGTTGAAGGATCCAAGGGAAAGCTAAGGTCAATAGTTGCAGTCTGTGTGAGAATGATTTTTTTGTTTGAAGAGCATCACAGTAACGCTCCATAGAAACTATTCCATGTGTGTTATAACATATGCCTCATCCTTGGAAGTGGTTGGATGCCTTCATTCATCATGTGTGGATACTGTTATGGTTGGTAATGACCAGTAGATGCAACTAATAGTAAGCCTATGAATCTCTACCTTCTATTATATCTGATATGTAATGTATTTTTCTAAATGGACTTGAAATTAAAAGAAATTTGCTACAACATATCATGTGTGTTAATACCTCATCCCCATGCACTAATATAAGTAGTTGAGTGCATCAGACTGCAATTAAAAGTAGCCTACTACAACTTTCCTTTTTGTTGTTGTTACTCCATCCCCATGCAGTAGTAAAAGTAGTTTGAGAGTCTCAAACAATAAGATAATTTATTCAATGTAGTTAGTAAACCAATTAAAAATATAGGAGCAACTGTAGACTGGTTATATGTGATATGAGGTATTCTATCCAAAATTGATAATTTAAGCTTATATTTATTCTCAATCTTTAGCAAATTCAACTATGTACTTAGACTAAAATCTAAATTGGTGACCCTTTCTAGGGAAAATCAAATATAACACATTCTTAGTTTCGTTGGAAGTGTTGGTTATCCATCTAAAATTGTGGATCAGGTTATATAACATTAGAAACCTTGGGTGAATACCTGCAAAACGAAATAGGGACACTTATGATATCACCTTCATATTTAAAGCTTATCTCCTAAAGAGTGGTGTTTATTATGTTGTGGATAGTACATGCACAATGTATTAAACAACTGCAAATATAGAAACGTAGAGTGGCCTTCCCTTAAGGCATGAATATGATTTATCTAGGGGTAGCAATAATATGGGAACGAAATGACCATCTGTAAAATACAATACCCTCCTGACACTCCTCTTGCATTGCCTCAGTATTGTAACCATCACTTAGGAACTTATACCAAAGATCCAGTAACTCAATAAAGGCTCATGACTCTAATTACAAGAGGGACATCTCAGAAAAAATTCCATATATATATTTCCAAGGCATGAACTATAGGTTGGCACACTATTAGGTCAAAGATGATCAACCCTTAAGAAAAAGGTATGTGTATGGGGGTGTCACACACATACATATTCAATTTTTTTTGGTAATTCATGGTCAGTTTTTTTAGAGGTGGCCTCTATGTAATATCAGTTTTTTTAGTAACTTAGAGGAGATATTACATAGAGGCCACCTCTATCCTTGTCACATTTTTGATGTCGATATAGCAAGTTGAGAAGTCTATAGGATGGCCTGGGAAATTAAGGGTGCATGAATGCCTTGTGAAGAGCTATGAGGCGCCCAAGGGGGCCCTTAATGGAAGACCCACCTGTAATTACAAAATTTCACTTTGTATCATATAGATCATTAGGGTAGAGGAGCCCTTTATTTTAAACCTTGACAGACTAATTCTCCTTTGGGTAGAGTCGCTTCAAGATTAACCATTTCATCTAGTGACAAGCTTTTCACTCTTGGGACATGGAAGCATTTATTTTTTGGGATGATTCAGAGCATGTTAAGGGTCCATTTTATTATCATAGTGAGATTGGTATTAGGCGGATATATATTTAAAATCCTAGATAGAATTAGAAGGGAATCCCTTATCATCATGATATCTTGAATTTTTAGTTGCACTGCTTGTTTTATTCCCATATAGAGAGATTAAGCATCAATGACATTGTTGGTCACCTCTCCCAATTCCCAAGAAAATTTGATTTCCTAGTTATTATCACAATTAATAATCGCCCCCTTCCCCTTGCTCCTACCACCTCTAACAACAACATTATTATTAATCATTATTTTTTGGAATACTAAAGAAACCTTTAATGAAATAATTTTCAAATGTTTCTTTCATAATATCTCTTTCTTGACACATTCCTTATAAATTGGATAGGTCTCTTTCACCTATGAATTTTGCATCTTCTTCTTGATGATGGGTGAAGTGTTCACTCGATACATAAGATGTTTCAACTTCTTTTCACATGGTTTTTTTCCATAAACTACTTCTTCACTATGACTTACAATTATGAAAATCTGCATTCAAAAATTCATTTATGCACTCAAAAACATATTTTAAAAACAAAAAATCACAATCTTATTCAAAATTATATTGCCTGATATAACAAAAATACCAAAATATCTATTAATTTCTTTTTATTTCTTTATTTTGCAACCCAATGATAAATTTTGTTTTTAAAATCTTATACAACAAAAGGAGCTTTCAAGTTTCCACCTATGTTAAACAATTATTGAGAATCACACCATAAATCCTTGGGGAAAACCACGTAGAATTATTGGTGAGAAGTCCAACAATGGCTCATAAGTTGAAATTGATGTCCATGCATGCCCCTCGGTGGGTCGACGATAGTGTTGTACATATAAATAAATAAATAAAAATAAATCCCAGGATCTTCATAGATGCTCTCTCATTATTATAAATGTACCCTATAAATATTTTGATTCCATTTCCTATATCAAATAGATGGCGACTTTCATGATTTATGCATGCGCCATTTTCATTTTGATCAAAATGACGAGAGAGACAAGTGGGTTTCAGACTACCAACACCACCAAAATTTCGAAGAGGCTGACAGATAAGCACAGTGGAATCAATTTGCAGCGTAGGCATCAAGTTAATCAGGCCTAAAACTTTTGAAGATTGATTCTTAGGGAGGCTCCGTTTATTATTTTTAACATTTTCAACTAGATGTGATATATTTTAATAGTTTTTAGTTTAAGAGGTTGGGATTGGAGTTTGTTATTTTTTATATATGATATTTATTTATTGTTAATTTAATTTGATTTATTTGTTTATGGTAAATTGATAATTTGGTAAAATAATTATGCCATAAGGTTGTAAGGCGTCATTATTTGAAAACAACTCCTCTAGCTGCCAACGTATCTATGTTTGAGTCATTGGATCAAATGTTAGACGATTGAAATGTTTTAGGTCATTAGATCAAGTAAATATTTGTTTATATGTTTTTAATAATGTTAGTTTTTTTCTTTTTAATAAGTTAAGATTGAATTTAAGTTTTGGTGACTTTTAAGTTAAAATGTTGTTATTAAAAATTTGTTAGATTTTAACCTCATTTTTTTTAATAAAATTTAAATTAATAACTTAATAAAACTAGATATAACATAAATGAGTTGAATGAATAAAAAAAATTTGTAAAATACATAAACATTAAATTTTGGGTACACAAGCATAAAATTTTTATTTATAAGAAAATTTATATCATGAAATTACACTCCACACAAACCAATTAATTTATATTATATGGATAAAAAACAATAAAAAAAAGGAAAATAACTATTTATATATTTAAATATTACATTTTTGTGCTACTATGCTCTCCAACAAAGTATGATAGAAAGGTTGTAATGTCGTATTTAATATTTTGACTATGTCAAATTACACAAAATTAAAAATAAAAGTAAATTAAATAAAAAGATTGACATAATGTAATGAACATTTTAACTAGGTCAAAATAAAATAAAAAAATAAAAATAATAAAATAAAATAATGATAAACTATAAATACAACCCATGGTATTCATGTGGAATGTAGTTTCTTTATAGGGAGACTAAAATGACCTAAATCAATCTTGACTCTGGATTTAAACTAATTATTTAATAAAATTATTTTTAAATGTTTATAACCATTATTCTCTTTAAATTTTTCTTAATAAAATGTATCTAAATTTTCATACATCCAATATACATCATTTTTTCTTGTTCTGTATTATTTTTGTTACAACTATTTTATTATTCCAAAAATACATGGGTTTTTTTTGTTATATATTATTTATGTTACAACTGTTTTATAATTCATGAGTATTATTTCTTAATATATAAAAAAAACAAATTTAATAATGAATTTTTTTAAAATATATCATCTTTTTTAAATTTCCAAATTATTTCAGAGGACATGATTTATCTTGAGAAATAATGATGAATGTTTATAGTTCTCATTTCTTAAATAACACTAAATTTACATTTAAAGGGGTCTGTAACAATTGTTTGTATCAAAGTCAAAGTCAATGATACAGAAGAAAGGAGACATGGTGAAGAGAAGCTTCCAACCTTCTATTTGAAAACAATTCCCTTAGCTGC